>CAHIKZ030000557.1:100000-417500 GCA_903632075.3 Acanthosepion pharaonis
ATATATATATATATATATATATATATATATATATGTTCTATCTCTGATACTGAAAACTTTTATCATAAATATACCATACCTTAAAACTATATTATTATCATATAACTATATAAATGAATTTAATATGAATTGTTCTCACTCTAATAATGTTTTTATTTTTTTCATATTTTTTCATGCTCAGTAACCACTTGTATCTAAGTGGCTTTATTGCCTTGCTTGGGATGAAAAATTTAAAAATAAAAAATGTATATATTTCATTCACTAATTTTTTTTCTTTCAATAGAAGTAGATAGGTTCATCTATAATCTGGTTCACACTCCTCCCTTTTGAACAAGCGTAGAGGTTTATTCCTTGTTTCCAGTTTAGGATTAAGTTTCCAGTTTCTTCTAAAGTTTGCTACCACACAGTATTGTAACCTCTCCAACTAAACTCTGAAATGCTATTCATTAATTAAATCATTACCTCTTCAAGTGTAGAGTTAGCCTTTATCTTTTCTGCATAACTCCCAGAACTTCACTTCTTGTCCTTTCTCATACCACACCAGACAGCAACCTTCTACCTTGAGTGAATCTTTGGCCTTATATTGGGTGAAAATAGTAAAAGAAAAAAAAAAAAGTGATCATTCTCTTCTAAAATGTTTATTTTTGAAAATGTTAACAGATGGTGTTTAGATTTTCAGTAGCTAAAAACTGTGAAACTTTTCAATTGTGACATAGTATATGACTTGATTGTTTAGCGTGTGATAATGCTTTGGTCGGACATAAAATCTTGAATTTTACAGAAATTCAATATTATTTATGTGAGTATGTCAATTGGAGAAAAAATCTTTAGATAAAACTTGCCCTTTATAAGGGAAAAGATCTACCTTTAACATTATGATAGCTTTAAAGCCTAGGCATGATTTTAATGTACTGTGTATATGACAGAATCAATGGTTTCATTACACACATGATTATGTAAGCAAATATATGGATATAGATCTGACAGTATGAAGAAAAATATATATGGAAAAAACAAACAAAAATCCTCATATACAATTATGCTGTTTTAATGTTAATATGTCAACGTCGGATGTTTCGGTCTAATAAACCATCTTCAGGACATATTCATAAATATAACATTATCAATACAACATGACAAAGACGATGTACATAAGAACAAGACTTATTCACAGCGTCGCCCACGTGACGACAGCGTGACCATGTTTTAAACAGAGCGCTGATCTTATAAAACTTTCAGTTATTTGTTTGGATAAGTCTTGTTCTTATGTACATCGTCTTTGTTATGTTGTATTGATAATGTTATAATTTATGAATATGTCCTGAAGATGGTTTATTAGAGCGAAACGTCCGATGTTGACATATTAACATTAAAACAGCATAATTGTATATAAGGATTTTTGTTTGTTTTTTCCGTATATATTTTTCTTCACACATGATTATGTTTATTATTGTGCTCCATCATCTATATGTATGTGATTCTGGGGTCTCCTTAGCGTTCCATGTCTAACTACTGATCAAGAGTAATACAAAATGCTACACATATTTTAAATCATATCTCCAGGATTAATAAACTTGATTTTTTTTTTTTTTAATGCAATGTCCCTTCAGGGTGAGCATGACTCTCAACAGATTTTGTTCTCTTATCTGTGAATTGCTATGCATTCTTGGGAAATATAAGAGTGGGATAAGAAGTTCATAGACTGACTATGAAGGAGTGATGCTAGAACTTTGAAATCTTGCATGCATTAATTTCAACTCTTTAAACTGCATTGTTTATTTCCAGGTAAACTGACATTTGACTGTTCAAAGAAGACTTAAAAAAATAATGGACAAAATTCGACATTATCATGTACCTGCAGAAAAAGTGTTTAGCCACCAAGGACATTCATGTTGACATGATTGCTACATTAGAGTATTGTTATGGTCCAGGTTAGGACCAAGGAAGAACAACATGAACACAAGAGTAGAAATAACAAAGGTATATTACACGAAATAATAATACAAGATGTGGAAGGTGTTAGTATGACTGTCAGTCTGGTTTGGAGTGAACTACTATCGGCTTGACTCAATTTGACCCTCTCTCTTGAGTGGCGTAGTATACATAGTGTTAGGAAGAGTTCATTCTGTAGTTATAGGTAAGGACCCATGACAGGTATGATGCTCCAGCTTCATCAACAGTGCAAAAGTGGGCAGCTGAATTTAGGAGTGGAAGAGAGAGTCTTGAAGATGACCCTTGGTCTGGACATCATGTAACTGCCACCACTAAGGAAAACATTGTGTTCACATGGCGATGAATAACAGGCAATTGACTATAATATCAAATAGCCAATGCTTTCAGCATATCCCATGAGAGAATTGAGAATATTCTGCACAATGAACTTGGTATGATGACAATTTCTGCTTGGTAAGTGTTATGTCTTCTGACACCTGATCAAAAACACACCAGACTTATCCCACACAGGAAAATCTGACACTGAGGTAGATCCAGTTGGTTTCCTTGAATGTTTCCTAACTCAGGGTGAATAATTGGTATATCACTTTGGGCCAGAGACAAAGAAACAATCCATACAGTGGAAACATCTCTCTTCATCTGCTCTAAAGAAGGCCAAGGTCATTTCATTGGTAGGTAAGGTGATGGCCTCAGTTTTTGTGGATGCAATAAGCTTTGTGTTTATTGACTACCTTCAAAAGGGCCACACTATCAATAGAGAGTACTATGTCAACTTGCTGAGGAACTTAGGAAAGTCTATCAAAACCAAACACCCAGTAAGACTGACACAAAGAGTTTCTTCAGGAGAATACTCAAGCAGAGAATTCCTTAGTTTCAATAGCTGCTGTGAATGACTGTGGTTTGAGTAGTTTATGTGCTATTTTCCGCTGAACCTTTTGCCTTCAATATGTCCTGTGGGTGTCAAATTTTCTAAGCTCACTTTCTTCATTATGTTTCCAATTTTTAAAAAATATAGAATTGACCAAAATATTTGTTCAGTTTATTAATTAAAAATGAAATAATTTCTAAAACTTTTAATATTAACTGAATTGAACAAAATATAGACTTTTATATAGATGTCATGCTTAAACTACCATCCTTTTATTATCATTGTCTCAGATGAATTACTAAAAATAGCTTCAAGCAAATGAATCCACTAGGCAAACAAGAAGATAATCCTTTATTAAATCTTGTAGACTGGTACTACAGAATCACAAATGATATCACTTGAAAATGTCCAACAATAGCAACCAGCAAAATGTGCAGCATATGTAAGTAAAAGAAAAAATAATGATATAACCAAGTGTTAACCACCTTAAACAAAAGCTTTAGAGGGAAATTTACATCAGTTCTAGAAAGAGCTATAACAGTTAGTAGAGTTGAGAAGTCTAATATCCTAAAAAAACTAAAAAGAACCACAAAAACTGTCTTATTCAAAATATTTTAGAAATTTCAAATGACAGGAATGCTAATTGTTTGATCAATGAATTCTGAAAGCTTCCTTTATGAAAACTCTTATTTTTGCGGTTATTATTAACAGTTCTTTTCCACAACCTTCTGTTGTATTTCTGGCAATTTCATAATTCTATTTTTCAACAAAGTATAGCTTTAGTTGTCTTTTGCAGTCTTCTTCTGAACTGAACATTTATTGTTAAGAGAATTCTGAAAGGGAACCTAAACAAACAATTTGAGGAATAGGGAAAAAAAAAAAATCACTGAAAAGTTCCAAACTGTTACAATTTTTGCTTGATCATCAAAGAAACTTAAAGTCTGGTGCTATCCTAATGGAATATTAGACCTTTTCTCTTCACCTATTCCAGACATTTTACATCATTTGCTGCCTTCATTTAGTCAAACAGAGAGCAGTATTTGTTTGAATAAATCATTTTGTTTATGTGGAAGGAGCTCATCATAGAGAAATCCATTCCAATTTCAGCATCATGTTCTTTGGATGAAGACCAGTTTCGTGTAGGATTTGTGGCATTTCATTTCACTTGTGCTACAAGCTCTTGAATTTCACAGTGTCATAATCAAATGTCCCAATTTGTTTAAAATAAATAGAACATTTAGATAAGTCCCGGTAAGTGTTTTAACTTAACGTGAAAGTTACGTATCAAAATAATAATTATAACCAAAAATCTAGTGTGAATGCATTATTTAGCAATTGATTTGAATATTTTTAACAGATTGGTTTTTCTTCCAGATCATGTAATGTTGATTAATCTTGAATAATCTCTTGATTTCATTGCAATAAATCTTGACTGATCAATCGAACCATAGAGCAGCAATCATCTTGAAATCTTCAGCTAGACACTTTATAATCCATTTTTGACATATCTGTCATACACAATACATTCTTTAGAAATTGCACATATCTTTTTTTTTTTATCTTTCTTCCTCATTGAGTATTCTCAAACAATGTTTTAATTTCATCACTTCAATGGGTCAATCCAACCATCAAGCATTGTCAAGTAAAGAAACTCCAGCACAAAACTTCACAAACCACTTTTGACATATTCAATCATTTACAATACCTTCTCCATAAACTGCACAATTTTCTGTCTGTTTACATGTGTTTGACTTCATAAAAGAACAAAAGCATATTATACTGAAAATGCTGCTTGTTTGCTTTTAGCTTAAATATTAAAATCCATAAATAACTACATACTAACTGTGACAAATTTTTCTTACATTTGAGCTGCATTTTTACCTTTCTTAAAATAAAAAAGATAATATGCCAAAAATATTTATTTTGTTCCAATGTCAATATCAAAATCGATAAATATATTTATATATCAATTATGAAAATTATTTTAAAAATACACATTAATATGAGATCTGTTACAATACAGTCAATATTAATATTTGAAATGAAATTAATTCAAACTTCCACAAATGTCATCCAATGACAAACACAGTGCACAGACATTTTTAACTCAATGTATTTAGGAAGACCTGAGTGAACATATATTATTGAAAAGAAAAAAAAGAAAATAAGAATAATTGGGAAGATAATGCTTATGTATTTTTCTTCACCAACAACAAAATGTCTAAGTTCTTTATTTAAAGAACATTTACATATTAACATTACAAGATGAAAAAAATCCCCCAGAAGAGGATTTCTACATTACATTTTTAAAATCAAAGCTTATTTTTAAGATAATTTGATTTATATAATGAATAGAAAGACAAGATTCTTTTTATTTCTAGATAGAGATCTAAATACATTAACAGGAAATTTAAAAGGATAGCAAAACCGAAACATTTGTAAGTGTTCATGATTCATGATATATATATATATATATATATATATATATATATATATATATATATATATATATATGACAGTGAGAGAGAGATTGTTGGCATCAGTCTATCACAAGTGATGATGATATAACACAGAGTGATATAGGCCTGGCCTGGCCAGGCACTTCTATGGAGTTTTTGTTCTTGCCATATATGAAGAACCCCCACCCAATGGTGTTGCTGGTAGAGTCCAAGGGAAAGGATAAACCAATACAGTTTGGTACTAGAGTTGCTGCAAAGTGACACACTACATCACAGAACCACCTCAAAGATGCCACTCTGGATTTGTGTAGCCTTTTCTTTTTAGTTTCCTTTTCTCCCAAAAGATACCCACAGTGTAGTGGGTGTTTGATTTCAGAATTGTCTTTCTCCTGGTTGCCATATAAAGAAATAAAACCCACCCTGTTCTGCTATTTAATTCATAGCTGGAGTTATATAGAGTCATACCTTTGCCAAGGGTATTCATGCAAATCAAAACATACTATCTATATATATATAAAAATATTCTTAATCCTTATATATATATATATCAGAATCATGGACCCCATATAGTTCCCAAATCAATCAGCTAGATGTCTTCCACAAAAGTTGTCTCGGCATGATCTGTGGTTATACTTTTGATGATGGGATATCCAATGTTGATCTCGCAAAATACATCATTGGTGGAACTGAAACTTTCTTGATGCAGTCACAACTTTGCTGGGCTAGTCATGTTTCATGGATGAGTGACAAAAGTATATCTAAGGTTCATTATACCTAAAGCCAGCTTGACAGGAGACAAAGGACTGTTGGACAGTCGTAACTCAGCTATGAAGACTGGTCAAAGAGTAACCTCTCAGCTATCAACATGCCTCATCCTAATGTTGAGGGAGTTGCCCTGGATAGAAATAACTGAAAATATTTGTTCCAGAGTGATATCAGAAAATTTTGAAACCAGTTGTATTGACCAACTAAATGACAAAAGACAAAGGCAAAAAGTGTCATGAAATGTTCCTGTGGCTATGTCTCAAGATCCTTGCTGTGGCCCAATATGTGGACTTGTGTGCATGCCACCAGCAGGACTGAAGGAAGTGTTAGATATGACACAAACATAAAAACTGAATGAGGTTGTCAGATTCTCATACATCGAAATTGATGGAAGAGTCCATCATATATATATATATATATATATATTTGTATTCAATCATCTCTGTGTATTTGATTGGATCAGTGTCTAGAGGTCTGCTCATATTTGAATTATAAAATGGATTATAAAATGACCTAAATTGGGAAAGTCAAAACAGAAATAAAACAAAAGTGATGGTCAATTGCAAATATCTGAAAAATTGGCGATGAAGAACTGGAAGAAGCTCAAGAATACCAATTTAGGAGACAAAAAACTTCAAGAAAAACCACAGAAGTGAAATAAAATGGTATATAGAGTGGAAAGCATTTACCAAAAATAGATACATAATGAAAAGCTGAAAACATTATGTTTTCAATTATGTCACTAGGATTAATAAACTTGATGCTTTTTTCAGTCTTTTGCCAGGTAGTCTGTTAGTTGCCCCAACATTTTGGATTTTTGTATAGCAATTTTACAAGTGTAGCTTAGATGTGGCACAAGGACAAAAGTAGGGGGTACCCAGTGAGGATCGAGCTCACTACTCAGTCATAATTGTTCTAGCGAGACAAGCTTGCTAAACATTACACCGCCTTGAGGAGCCCTGGATTTTTGTATGTAAATATTTATTGAACATCTGGATTTGAAGAGCATTTTGACAAGAAAATCTGGAGTTGGTCAATTAAAATAAGTCATTTGAACTTTCACTGATTTACTGAATATATGTTTTGTCTATATCAGTCACAAATTAAATCAAGAAGAATTTTAGTAATTTGAATGCATTGACTGTTCACACAGACAAGTATATACTACAATCTAATAACTTTGTTTTTATCTTTGGGTTTCAAAAACTCAGTAAGTAAAACTTGACCTTTATCTTTAAAAACTAAACACTAGCACCAGTGAGAGATATGCAACTGTTTGACTCAAGTCAGTTAAATGTGAATATTATGAGCAAGAGATCAGTTAAAGGTGAATATATACTTTAGACATAGAGAAATTAACATTGGAAATGTTCTATCAGGCAAAAGATTAAAATAGACAAACTGAAGGGGAAAAATAAATAAATATATAAATCAGTATCACCCCATACAAGGCAGTAAAGCCACTAAGACAAGTGTTTACAGGGTGAGGAAGAATTAGGAACAGAAACATTAATAATGAGGAAAAAAAGCAAAGAGTAATGAGAACAGTAGATAGCAATTGACATTGCATTTAAATTTTTGCAGTTGGCTGGAAAGTGTGGAGCCAAGATAGAGTTTCACAAGTGAGAAGAACCAGAAAAGAAACTTTTCACATAGAAATTATGGCTACATCTAGCCAGCTGAACTGTCAATGGATGAGATCTTTTAGCATTCTGTTACCACTTTTCTTTCAATGCCAAAATCTGTGCAACAAGTGGATCACAGAGCCTTGATATTTTTCTCACTTCTCATTGGTCAGTTAATATTAAAATCATGTTCTTGACTATGTCTGTACAACACCTACATGTTATTCAAAACTATTTTTCTGCCAAAATCAGAAATGCTCTCCAAAGCCGATCATGTGATTATGCTTATTATAAATACCAGACAAGTCCATTCTTCCTCTTTTTGATTTCTCTCACTTACTAAAATGTAGCTGTTTAAGAAATCATGTTCTAAACTCTTATGGGCGGATACTATGAAAACATGACACACATACACATATGTATGGAACATTCACATATACGAATTCACTCAAACATACAACAATTTCTATGAACAATGCACATCTACAAACATTATGGAACATATTCACTCATTCAACTTTTCTGAAGCTAAAAGTTATCAACATGTTCTCAGCTTCACAGAATTCTTTCAACTCTCTCACAGTGAAACCATAAAAAGTCAACCAAATACATCGCTGCTATACTAAAGAAATTTAACTTGGACATTCCAGTTTTCTCCAATTCCTCACCAGCAAGAAAATACTTAAAAAAAAAAGAGTCTTCTGAAGCTACAAGTTTACTCAACATATTCTCAGCTTTACAGAATTCTTTCAACTCTCTCATGGTGAACATTTTGAGTGGCAAGTTCATTCAGCTTTCTATGAACTCAATTTCTTTTGTAAAGATTTTAATTTCTGTCAAAGGGAAGTAACTCCTATTAATTATGATTGTATATCATTACATACATAAATATGAATACTATTATTGTTATAAAAACTGTTTTGTGTTCCTTCTTATTGTTTCATATTTTGTGGTATTTTGTGTAAATATAATTCAAGAAGTCACATCAACTAACTGGCCTCTTCAATCTCAATGCCAGTCTAGTACTGCACTTAAATTTAGGATGTCTAAGTATTTATAGAAAAGGCAGAGAAATGCTGGGAAAGTGACTGAAGCAGCCAGATCAGGACCAATAATATTGTTGATTCTTCTTTGGATTTTATCAAGGGTTTCCAGGTAAATAGCAGGGGCATTAGACCATATGTGGCAGCAATATTCTAAGCATGGTAGACTTATAGATATGCAAGATAGATTCTGGAGATTAAAATTGTCTCGCATGACAGTGAAGCAGCTGACTTAGCAATGGATTCAATATAGTCATTCCACTTCATGTCAGTTGAGAACATAAGTCCAAGTCACTTGTAGGTAAAATAGCTCTTCTTTAATAAAGAGAAAGATTTTAGTCATCGGAAAGGGAGACAGCTCAAAGTGCAGGTACAGAAATTAACTACCTACTACAGGTGCATGAAAATAGGAAAAATGCAATACAGAAGTGGAACAAAGTATTATCACTAGAAACAAAGAAAAGATTGTTATGTAATATCTATCCTCATATATAGTAGTGAATGCTGGACAATTTCCTCACAGATGAAGATGAGAAATGAAATGACAGAAATTTATTTCTATTGATGAATTCTGAGAATACCATAGACTAGACATGTGATTAATGAGGAAGTTTTAAGGGAAGTAAAAATGAAACAAACTTTTATGGTTAGAAACAAAAAGAGTTGAAATTTCTGGAATATATAAGGAAGGAAGGAAGGAGAATTTAACACTCACAGGACATACTGAAAGTATGAGCAAATACCAGAGTTTGTGTAAATGAATGGCAGAGTTGGAACTGGTAGTATTGGTAAAGTAGAAAACATTGCTTAGAACAGGAAGCTGTGGAGAACCATAGAACACAAAAGAAAATGTTACCCCAAAAAAAAAAACCCTGTAAACTATGAGGATGTATTACTTTGAAACTTCTGAAACAAGAGAGTTTAGGATAGCTTTTAACTTTGCATAACTTCAAATTCTTAGCACTGGCAAGTTTCCACATTCTATTTGTATAAATATTTACGTTTCTATTCCAATACAGTGCATTAGAACTCTAAAGAGTTTGAAGAACAAAATCAAAACTAAAAACTATTTTTAAAAAAATAAAAAAATACATATAGTAAGAGATAAACTCTTTTAAAAAGAACCCTTATCACTTGTGGAATCATTTACTGCTAATGGTGAACAGAGGTGCCTGACATAACAGTTTAAGGTCTTCTAGACACCCCCTACTTGAAGTAAACCATAGAGAAATTGCCAAAGAAAAGAGACAACATCATAAAATCTGAGTTCCCCTTATATTATATGCCAATGTTTCTGAAATTGCTCAAAAAAAAGGAAAAAAAAAGCCTCACAATCAGTACACATGAAATTCTCTTAATCCTCATTAATTAATACAAGTATATATATATATATATATATATATATATATATATATATATATATATAATAAACCCTGAAAATTTGAAGTGTGAAACCACAGTAAGGTTGTTATTTTCTTTTTAAGATAATATTTATGAATATTGTTCTCCAGACTAGATATTGAGCATTTTCTAAAATCCACTGGAATTGATTTCAGTGTAGACTTTATACCATAGTTGTCATATCCAAAAATTTGTGTGTGTGTATATATATATATATATATAATATATACACATACATGTATATACACACACATGGGTTTATATAATTTTTTTTTTTTTTTTTTTTTACAGACACACATATATATATATCATTTTTTTTTTTACCAATATATTATTTATATATATATATAATTTTTTTAGCAATACAGTGTTTTTTATATATATATATATATATATATATATATATATATATTATTGGAAATAAATTAATACAACTTGTCTAAATTGTTTAATCAGACATATTAAAATGAAAATATGCTGCCAAAATATATGGAATATATATATCTAAGTATAATAAAAAGGCTTAAACACCAATATTCCATGGTCATAATTTATTCTATTGGAATTGTAATTTTTGCATATGTATATTTACCGCTAATATTATCAATCTAAGTATATATTTTTTAATCAATTCATCTATATATATATCTATAACTAATTATGTTAGCTCTATAACTGACATTGAGCACTTTCCAATAAGTACTATATATATATATATGTATAAATTACATATATAAAAATTCACTTGCTATCTATTTATTTCTTTTTTATAAGTCTTAATCTTCACGGCTAATACCAATTAGGCCATTCACATTGTAGCAAACAACCCTTATTCCCTTCTCATTCCTTTGGTGAGATGTAAGTTCCACTCAAGCAGCTTCTCCCCGTGAATCACTGCTTTGTGGATTCAACTCCCAATAGGATACTTCCCCAATCACTATATTCTTAATCTCTACAAGTCTACGGTTAACTGTTATCTTCCCACATATCCATAAAAGCTGAACCTATTAATCTGTAACCCTCTGCTTCAAGTGGTCCTCAGGCATTGTACAGGGTGAAAATCATTGTTTAAAAAAAGATATATATATATATATATATATATATATATAAATAATAAAAAGGCTTAAACACTAATATTCCATGGTTATAATTTATTACATTGGAATTATGATTCCAATATAATCTATCCTCTGGATTCTATCCTCTTGGAAATTTATATTTATATATATATATATATATATATATATATGTGTGTGTGTGTATATTAACCACTAATATTATATATATATATATATATATATATATATATATCTGTGTCTGCTTAAAATTTTTCATATAGAGTATATATGTAAAAGGACAATATGAAAAAAGATAAAAAGAAAACTTACCTGACACATATTTTCCTCTGAAATGTGCCTCGATAAAGATAAATTTTCCTTCTGTCTTTTTTCACAGATATTTATTATTAATACCATAATATCAAAATCTGCTACTCAGAGTTTCATGCAATAATACAATCATCAGGTAGTTAAAATATGAAACCAATAGCCACAATATGAATGATATAATCCAAGGGTGGTAGCTTTAGTTTATGGCTGATACTAACCTCCAGGAAAGTGACTTGTTATGCCTTCTTGGGCTAACATTCTCAGTGAACATGAAGTGGAAAGACTATATTAAATCCATTGCTAGGTCAGCTACCAAAAAAGTCGGTTCACTGTGTCATGTGTGACAATTTTTTTCTTTAAAATACATCTTACATAACTAGCTTAGAATATTGCTGCCACATATGGTTGGGTGACCCTGCTATTTACCTTGAGCTCCTTGATAAGATCCAAAGAAAAATCAACAATATTATTGATCCTGATCTGTCAGCTCAGCTTTAGTCAAGTACCCACCGATATAAGGTTGCCTCTCTGTGCTTTTTCTATAAATAATTTCATGGTAATTTCTTCGATGAACTCTTTGCTATGGTACTTAGACATCATGAATTTAAGTGCAGTACCAGACTGGTGTTGAGATCTCATCATATGACAGTTGAGCTGTCTAGATGTAACCATAAGTTCTTTGCTAACAGTTTATTTTTTCACACTTCTTGCTTGTGGAGCTTCGTTTTAGCTCCATGCTTTCCAGCCAACTTTAATCTGTAAAAATTCAAATGTAATGTCAATCGCTATCTACTATCCTCCTGATTACTCTTTTCTCTTCCTGCTCATTATTAATGTTTCTGTTCCTAATTCTTCCACACCCAGTAACCTCTTGTGTTTTAGTGGCTTTACTGCTTTGCATGGGGTGATACTAATTAAGAAATATATATATATATATATATATATATATATATATTTATAAATAAATAAAGGTATTCCAATAACTTGCACTGATTTTAAATGTGAATTAATTTTAAGTATCTAATGATTTTTTTCCTTTTTCTTTCAGCTTTAACAACTTAAGTCTATGGCAATTTCAACCATAGAAAGATTAACAATCAAACTACGTGTTAAAGTTATCAAAGCCTATTACAAAAATTGACATTCAAACAGAAATGCAATGAGAAGTTCCCAGGTCACATCATCTCTCGAAACAGTGAAGTCAATTGGCCACCATGATCGTGTGACTTGATACCTTTAGATTTCTTCCTTTGGGGTCATCTCAAAAGTAAGGTCTATGCCAACAAGCCAACAACAATTCAAAAACTGAAGGAAGAGATAATAAGGCATATTGGTGAGATTGGGGAGCAAATATGCAGAGACAGCATAAAAAATTTTGACTATCGAGTGGAGGTGTGCTGACAAAGCCTTGGCGGACGTTTGGGCAATATTATTTGTCATACATAATTGCCATGACTTAAATAACATAAAATTGATTTATTTACTACTGACTTTGCTCTGTCTTAATGAAACACCCTTTATATATAATAAACCCAAGGTTATGCGTAAGGATGCTTGGTTTACAGTCCATGCACTAGTGTAGTGAGTTTGAGCCTCTGTTTGTCCCTCTTCCACTTATGCTTGGTCAATATCTGTATAAATATGAATGAGAGAAATAAAGAAAAACTGTTTACTTTTTGATTCATTCAATCATTTAACTATTTAAAACTGGCTTGCAACCTAATATTCACTCATTTCACTTCATTAAACTCAGAATGAAATTGATAAGGATATAACATTTTATAAATCTAGGGAGGTTGATAAATTAAGGCTTGATTTTGACTGAGTATTTCATGAAAAGTCAGTCAGTCGGTTATGTGCCATGTGTGATACATGCTTAAGCGATCATGTATCTTTCGATACATGATTGACGAGGCAGATTTTTTCCTGTAGTAGGTTGCCATTTCTTTCTGCAGTAGACCAGTTGCCATCCAAGGTTATAGGACCTGGTATGTCCTGCTATTTACCCATAGCTGTGGGAAGGAGAAGAGGATTCATATCTTTCCCAAGGGTTATTAGCATGTAAGTGAATGCAATGGATTTGACTGGAATTGGAACTTGGCTCTCTGATTTCTCAATCCGAGCCACTATCCATTACTCCCTTGTGCCTCCTATGAGAAGTAAAAGAGTTATATAATGTCAGTAATGTTATTGTAAAATAAAAACTAAAATCCATATAAATATACAAAAAAATATTTTTAAATAAAAAACACTAAAACAATTTTTCAGAAAGCAATAACAAAATATATCAGAAATATAAGGAAATCATTAAAACAAAATTAGTAAATCAAAAAAAAAAAAATTAAATATTAAAAACAAAACCAAGATGAAATACTAAAAATTCAAATTTTCAAACTAAGTTTGCAGAATAAAGTCCTGAATGTAAAAAAAATTTGAAGTCACAAAATCTTTGAATTGTTTATAAACTTAAAAACAAGCAGCATTTAAAAAAGATAAAATTAACCTTTTTTTGAAGCAAGCCAACATCAGAAATTGGGAAAAGCTATATTTGATTACGATAAACAAAAACAAATTGAAAATAAAGATTAACTAATTTAAATTATTTGGAACTAAAAACCCTCAGAATTTTGCTACTGACAATAAAAATACAAAAAGAAAACATGATTTGAGTGTTTAAAAATAAATAAAAAAAAAGAAAACTAGTAAAAATAAAATATTTTTAAGATGAAAAACCTAAAAAATACATCAGCAATGAAGAGCAAATTTTTTTTAATTTAATTCTATTTTTATGGCAATTTGGAATTAATGACTAATTGGTAGAATCTTAGATCTGAGAAGCACCTCAAAAAGAATTGGATGAAATACCATAAAAATATTTCAGTAAGGTCAACATGAATGTAAAATAGAAAAAAAATGTCAGCAATCAATAATCAAGACTTTGATCCAATGACTTGTATTGAACAGGAGATGATAAAACTAAATGAAAATTTGCACAACAAACTTAGAAGCTAAAACTATCAATAAAATGGTAAGGTGGGGTGTAAATCTGGTCTAGTCTTTACTATTTATTGATGAAGCATTTTCTAAATGTAATCGAAAGTATGACACTGAAATCTGAAGGCGTATTGAGATAGTGAAATATGCCTTCCAAAAGACAAGTAAAATATTAAAAAACAGAAAAATGTTATTAGAAACAAAGAAAAGAGCTGTGAATGCTGAACAATCTTCTTATAGATGAAGAAGAGACTTTAAGCAGCAGAAACATGGTTTCAAACTCTGTTAGGAAAGACTGCAAAACACTTTTCCCCTCCCCTCTTACAGGCAGAAACATACAAATGCATGCTGAGATTTTTTTCCTAGCCAATAAAATAGGTCATTTCTCAGTTTGACCTGATACAGTCCCAATCTGTAAGTCAGAAAGCTACATTCCCTTGTCTGAACTTGCTTTTGTGTGTTGATGCCAATTCTGAGTTTGTGAAATGTTTCCCATATTATTGTTAATTTGCCTTGTATATATTGTTTGCTTGCTTACATTATATTTTGCCCATTCTTTTTCTTGTTGGAAATTTTTGTTGCTTATTTTGTATTTCCATGCACTGAGAATATCAGGAATCTAATATGTGAGCAACAATGAAGTTTTGGAGAAAATGGAAACAAAAAAGACACATACTTAATATCAGGAAGAGATAGTTAAAATTTTCTAGGGCATATAATGAAGAAAGTGGGGTTTGGAAATTTTGATGCTCACAGGACAGATTGAAGGCAAGAATGACAGAGAAAATGAATGCATAACCTACTTAGCAAACTTGAGTAAATGGATGGTGGACAAAATTTATTAAGCACTACAAAAGACAGGAAGCTGTGGAGAAACATGATGGCCAACTTTTTGAAGGGACACAGCATATAGAAGAACTTAGTGATACAATGTCTGCATCTACCAACTTTAACTGACAACCAGACAGTTCTAAAAGTCTGATTCTGGAATCATTAAATAAGGGCACATTTTTCTAAGACATGTACTTCTCCTTCTCTTTGCTGTGTCTCTTTAGAACATAACCAATTATGTCTTTTATCCTTTTTAACATTCCTTTCTTCCCACCCTATGCAGCCATCCATTCATACAAGTTTGTCAGGCCTACTGCCTTTACTTGTCCATTTTGCCTTAGATATGTCCTCTGAATGTCAAATTTTCCAATCCCTTTCCTAGTTACGTGTTCAAAAATTTCAGTTATCTTGCTGATTCTTAGTGTCTTTTTAGTTTCCATCTTAATTAAGCTCATTTCATTGCTCCAGACTCCATTTATGTTATTCAACAAATTTCTTGTAGGAAAGAAATATCTGAGTATTTACAGAGCATACAAGCATGAAAAGAATTAAAAAAAAAAATTCTGTTAAGTAATTGTGGTAATAAAATAAGCACATCCCATCTCTCCTCTCACTTGTAACCATCCATCAAAATAAAATAAATGTTTTTCAGCACTAAAGCAGAGGGAGTCAAATAAAGCTTCATAAACTAGCTGTTGCTATATGACAATAATCAATATTCAATATCGGACAAAATTTATTAGTGATTTTATTTGGACGATTATTCCCATCATGTTCATCAAAATATAAACAAAAACTTTTGATACTGAACTGGATACCGATTACTTTGATTTGACAAATTTGTTTTCTTTTTACATAAGTTTGAAAAAGAAATGGAATATGTGAGGTGAACTTTTTGAGAAAGAGAGATCCAGAATATATAATGTAAATTGTTGTTGGCAGAACTTGTTGCTGAGTATTGAGGTGCTCATCAACATTTCCTTGTGTGTGAAATGAGCTCTATGTTAGATCTGAAAAAGATGTCCATAGTCACTTCATGGTAGGGTAGGAAGGTTCAGGATATGGAAAGCTTGGGCTTTTCTTTGGTTTCTTTTCCTCTCTTCTATTTGTCTTCTGGTGTTTTTAAAGGATGTTGGTTTTTTCATGGACTACTCTTCTCTACTTGGTTCTTTCTGCAGCTTCCAAAATTCAAAAAAGTCTTCGGCAATCCTGGGCTAATACAAACTACAAAGCTGTTGTAATCTCAACTCTCCTATGCATGCGAGCCTGGATACTCTACCGAAGAGACATCCACAAACTTGAAAGATTCCATCAAATGAAACTTCATCAAATCCTGCAGAACATGTGGCAGGACCATATCACAAAAGTAAGGTATATACAACCTTGCTTAATTGTGAAGTCCTCTGTGGCTGAGAAGTAAAAAGCACACCAAATAAGACAGCAGTTTTCCCCTGCAAATGGAGACACAGGTTTGAATTCTGCCAGAGGGCACATTTTCATTATCTAGTTTTCCTGAGTGCAGAGGCCAGTCGATAAAATGTATACAATTTTAAAAATGGAGAGAGAGTCTACTCAAATACTTATGTCCACTAAAAATCATGTTTGAAGTAATACATATATTTTCTCTTACCCTAAATGTCATTTGTGGTTACCCATTTTTTTAAGTAGATTCCTTGTGTATGGATACAGAAGATGATTATCTGGAAATAACTCACATGGGTCATATGATGTCTGCTTAGTGACATCATTTCATATAGTGAGGAGAGTGGCAATTGATTCAGTTTGTTTACAGTAGCCAAACTGAGTTTTTGTTTTAGCCTGAGCTAAGGGCTTGAGTTGAGGCTAAGTCTGCCTCCTCCAGCAGCTTACAAGCATATGATGCCTTTTCCATTTAAGAATATATCTTTCCCAGATATAGAAGGTACCGAACTCAGGGTCCTCAATTTGGGAAAATCCAAAACCTACCATTACTCATTCACAGAATATGTCCTCACCTGGAACATAGTAAATAAATACAACCTGTTTGAATATGGTGTCCTAAACATGGTTTCTCAAGAAACACAGAAGAATCTCCATATTATATGTAAGGCCCATACTTTTTGTTTCCCCACTTACTCTAATTTACTATATATATATATATATATATTATTCTCTGCATTGGACAGGTGTACATTTGTATATATAGTTTTGTAGTGGTATAAAAGTCTCTCTGAGAACAAAGCATGTTTGTCATTCCTTTTCCTTTCAGTCATTTGTGAATTATGGTGCTATTATATTATGGTTATAGTAATGCCCATAATGGGGGAAATAGAAATAAGAGACTAAACCTTTCTTCTATAGCTCTCTCTCTCCTGTTATACATATTTTCTTTTTTTTTTTTTTAAAAATAAACACTGTGAATTATATATATTGGTCTGATCATTTGTGAGATGACTGGCTACTCATTTTTGAATGCTCCTGTCTGTTAGTCTGTCTAGTTAACCCTAGCTACAGACACCAACTCATCCACATTTGTGGGGTTTTTTTTGGGTTTTTTTACATTCAGTGAGCCTAACTGACTTATATTGCAGCCATGTTGTGCAGACCCTAGTTACAGTTTCTTGGAGAGAGTGCATAATCTGGTGTGATCAACCATTAAACCAGATCAGTATGTTCAAATCATTAGCCACAATGAATTGTGAAACTTTGTGCAAACATCAAGGGGTTCTAAACAGTTTGATTTCCCCAATCTCACTTAAAACACTTTGGCCTCAGTGACAAAGCTTAAATAATATTTTTATCCTCTCTTGCACTGTCCCCCAGTGGATCTCCCTTCCATTTCCTTGCTTCTCTGATAACTACAATCTTCAAAAAATTAAATGCAATGTCAATTGCCATCTTCAGTCTTCTTGAACCTTATTCACCATTTCCTCAATCGTGCCTATTCTCACTCTTCTCTTTCACATTCCCAGTAATATCCTGCACACTAGTGCCATGCATTCCAGACTAAACTCCAGAACTGAACCCTTTATTTAATCTACAGATGTAAACTTCTTGCCTATTTCTATATCTCAGCTAGTTATTTTTAGTATTGAGTACATGTACACACTACCTGACCCAGAGATTGAACTCACAATCACTATGTCATCAAATTCACAAACCAATACTTTAATCTCTTAGGCTATTTTCCCTTATGAACAGGGCAAGCAATAACTGAGCAGTACTAAAACAAACACAGTGGAACAAGATTAGTCTTCCCCCCCAAAATGAAATAAAGTGCTTAGTTTGGAATTCCCTGTAGAGTACTAGAATTGACATATACCTGACGAAGCTGGAGGGAACAACAGCCAAAATGTTGTGATAGCAACAAAGATGAGGACAAGAGTCTGCATGTAAGGTAGTGTAAATAAGGCTAGTGTAAACTCCTGGTATGTTTTCAGGCCCTTCCAAATATTGCTACATGCTGGGATTGTTTCCCTATGCTGATATTATGAAGAAGTCACCTCCCTGATAATCAAGCATTGAAACCTGGATCTCATAGAACACTAACACTCTAACCACTCAGCTATGCACACCCCACACACACGTGTGTGTGTGTGTATAGATATGCAATCAAAACTGGCTGGGAATCTGATGGTGTGTGTGTGTATATGAGAAAAATATATGACAAAGTGGGAAAAGACTTCTTGTGATGTGTTTCATCCTTTAGGACTTCTGACTAAATTTATTATGTTGGTATGACTACACATGTGCACAACTAAGGGATGCTGGGAATTTTAAAATTATATATATTTTTTTTTTTAATCTAACCAATTTCATTTAGCTTCTTTTCCTTTCTATCACTTTTGTTAGTAGATATTCCCACACTGTGATAATAGTTCTGCCTGGAATGGTAAAATGTTGTAAAGAGCCAGGGTGCAAATTTACTGTAGATGATCTTGTGATCAAGGCACTCTCTAGACATATATTTGACAATTTGCTTAGTTCCTAAAAGGTGGTATCTTTTGCTACTGTAATATACCTTCAAATGCCACATTTTCTTTTATTACATTTACACAAATAGAAAAAGAAGTTTAACTGCTTCATTCTAATGTTGCTTATACTGTTTTTCTGTTTGATGAACGCATTAATAGTCCTTTCTTCTTGCTTTTCTTTGCAACCAAGTTTTTGCAGTTTTCTTTCTGATTTTACCATTATACATACATTTTTATATATATATATATGAAGAAATATAGTCTTAAGATGTGCTATATTTATGGGATAAAGTACTCAATATCAGAGATAGAGTGTGTGTAAATATAAAAGTGAACATAGAAGTCAACACTTAGGTGACATTCTGTTTCATGCTAGGTGCAATCGTGGCCTGATGATTGCATCTAGCATGAAACAGACTGTTACCTCTAAGTGCTGACTTCTATGTTCACGAATAATATATATATATATATATATATATATATAGGGTGTCACCTCATTGTTGAATAAAACAATCATAAAATATTGTGCTAACTTTATTCTTGTGAATGTTTATTAAAGTTTAAGAGATTTTGGTAAGATCTTAGAAGCTATCATTCATTCTATGTGATGCTGAAAGTTCAAAGTTAAATGAAACTAAAAACAAGATAAATACCTCAATGTGGATGAAAGAATATCAAATAAATAAAAAAAGAAACTGTGGCAAGTATAATTCATTTCTTTTTAAATGAAGCAAAAATCTTAAGTTTTAGTCTTTACTATTTTGTAACAAAAATGGTAATAGTACAGGCTTAACTTGAATATTATTTATGCTTGTCTTGTCTACATTATTCATTGCTTCTTATGTTGTTTCAAGGGAAGTGTTTTTCTGCTGGAGGATGTTTTGTTGTAAATTTGTATGATTCATAAACATCACTAAAAAGTATATTTCATTGCTGATACATTTGTCTGGAGGCCATATTGATTTAAGGTTCAATATCCTGAACAAGATTAGTAAAGCTAAGAAACTATAAATTATCAAGTCAGGAAGCCATTTTTCACTTTCAAATCCTGAATTTTTTTTTTGGCAAAGAATGGAATAAGAAAAGTTGTCAGGAAGGAAAGACAATTTATTTCATCAAAAAATATCCCTTCAACTAAGTATGGTTGGAAATGTCACCTGGATGAAAAAAGTTTAGAAATATACCACTTAATTAACACTGTTAACTGATCATAATTGAAACTTGGTTTGACTAATTTTACCTCTTTGTATCTGATTAGTACTTACAAAGCTAAATTTAAGAAGATAACTTCCTCAGAAAGGTTTACATTGATGACAGTTTAAATCAGTAATCTCACAAGTGATTAATATCAACCCGAGGTTCAATGCAACTACACCTGGTGGAGATAAATGCCTGGGGTTATTATAAATCATGGTGACTTGACTAAAACTCATCAGTTTCCAACCAATTATCAATGTGCTTTCTACTGCTTGTCAAACACCTTCCTCCAGTTGTTGATGTCAACCAATTCAATAAAAAGGTATATTAATTATCTTATTGAGTCACGACACAACACCCATCCAGTGATGCACACAGAGCCTTGCCTGTTGGAGTTTCAAGGTTTCAAGGTCATTAAGTGTGCATGAATCTTCAGGACTGGAGCAAACTAGAAGATACTTGATAGTTAGGATCATCATTGGTAGCATATCTCCATTTCTGAAGGTTCACTCTTTATGTTTATTATTACCTATTTATAAAAGTTTTACTCATAATTTTCTTCTGTGTGGGTCTTCATTTTCAACCAGAGATCTTTCATTATGGGTGTTGTCTATCAAGTTTTCCAAACCCTCACAAACTGTACCTTTTGCAGAATGTTTCCAGTGCCAAGCAACACAGACTTCTGAAGAGATGTGATATTAAGCTTTATTTTGATTTTCTTTATGTAGGACTTTAAGTCCAGGAGGTATAGACCCCAATTCCCCATTATTATTATTATTATTTAAACAATTGCACCCAGTGTATGAAGAGAAAGTGAAATATGATTAACAAAAAGTTAAAATGAATGTTATCAAGAAACAAGAATGAAGGAAAAAGGAAAAAGAATTTCAACCTTCAAAAACTATAAGTTTTTTTTTTAATTTTTTATTTATTTTTTTTTTATTAATTTTTTTTTTTTTTACAAGCTTGGGGTTTGATGAGGGATCAATGATTCCATGAAAAGGTCAATGGTCTAAAAATTTTGGGGACTCTTATGGAGAGAACCTTCATTTTAGTTTTATTAGTAATGCCAACTTAGGAAAAGTCAGTATGGAATTCTATTTACTTTGTATGGTGACCTCTCAGATACAATGGGTTAAAAACTTAAGCATACCAACAAAAGAAACAAATACATGAATACAATATATAATCAATATAACTCAGAAAATACATGAGAAACAAGATGTAGTGTAGGTGAATCGACTAGTGAGGTGGCAAGTGAAGGCTAAAATACCAAAACTAGTGAACTACAAAATTGGAGATACTAACAATGTACAGGGAAACTAGTCAATGGGTATGGAAAGTATGACTAGGGGTGGGGGGCAGCACCTACCTCCAAATTAGAACTCAGCTGAACAAATCCCTTGAAAGAAAAAAGAAAAGTTAAATATAAAAATAAAATGTCAAATAAAATGTGTACTTTATTCAAAAAAAAAAAAAAAAAAAACTAGTGTTTCCTATGTAGGGAATAGAGGTTAAAAAAGTTTTCATATCATTGATAGGTTTTTTTGAAAGGAAAAAAAGGGAACATGATATGTAACATAGGCTATACAAATATACATTATTGACAAGAATTTCAAACAATTTTATCTCATGTTAAAGTAAAGACATCAGCCATATTTAAAATATTAGTAGACAAATTTTTACTTTTATTAAACCATCCTTGAATTGTTTCTTTAATAATATTGTGATTTCAAATTATAATATTTATGGTATACAATACCAACATAGTGAGTTTAAGACAGGACATAATATTATTAGCTTTAAAGGACATATATAGTAGCTACAGCCACTAGTAGTTCAAGCAATCACCTGGCAGCTTTTACAACTTTAGAAATTCTAGCTCTAACCCTTTTCTTCTATGTAATGGGAAGCATGTGATCTGTCCTGTAGGACAGAAAATGTTGGACAATCTCCTCGGAGATTAAGAAGAAACTTGAAGCAACAGAAATGTGGTTCTACAGAACAATACTGATGATACAATGGGCAGAATATGTGAGCAGTTTTGGAGAGAATGGAAACAAAAAGGAAACTTATACTTAACATCAGGAAGAGGTAGTTGAAGTTTTTGCAGCATGTAATGAGGAAAGAAGGCTTTTGAAAACCTGATACTCATGGGACAGATTTGAGGGAAAGAGGGACACAGGAAAGGAGTGTGTAACATATTTGATGGGCTTCAGCAAATGGACAGCAGAACAGGGTTTAGGAGAAATAACAAAAAGACAAAGCTTATTAGGAGCTAAAAGGGACAAGAAGATGTGGAGAGCCATATGCTCTGAACAGATACAACACTTAAAAGAAGAATGGGAAGCACATTTCTCTAGCCAGTTAGTTGTACTTCTCTTGATTCAGAAATGTAGATGTTCAAATTTGGAATCTTGTTAACTAAAGGCATAAAGTTTTCCACAGCCAAGCTTTTGTTATTTTATTTGTATTTTATGGAATAAATATTGCATAAAATTTCAATTTGTCATGGATTTACTTTTGTTCTGTATCATTAAGTTGAAAACATTTTTGGTGGGCTAGATATACATACCAGACCACTAACTTTGAGAATTTTATAGTAACAATATATCAGCTGTTTGAATTTTAAGAATTAAATTCCCACAATGAATAAAACTTTTGTTATTTTTCTTATTACTAACTTAAGGTATGTTTTTTGCTACAGTAGTGATGAGAAATTATATACAATTTGATTGTTACAGAACTTTAGGGTTCTCTTTTTGGAATATATAAAAGCATAGGAATAATTCAAAACAAAATATCTATTAAGCAATTAAAATGTATTTAAACATGAGTCTTAATTTTATTGCTAATATTTTCTGCATAATAGAAATATAGCTTAGAATATATAAATATATTAGATTCTATAGATTAGAATAATTCCAGAATTTTGAATATGTACTTTGGTGTGCAGGTAATGTAATGGTTAGCAGTTCAGAATAAGAAATACATGAACAGAACTTGGATTTCAGTATAGTTTGTTCCTCTCACTTTTGCAAGAATATGCTTGGGAAAGGTATTAATCTGTTGCTTCACTCCCAAGTTATGGGTTAAATAACAGAGCAGACTGGGCCATCTTGCCATATTTGGCAACCAGCCAGAGAGAAGGAAAACTCTAAATTAAAAACTCAGCCACCTAATTGGTTGGTTGTTTTGTTTTATGGCATATCAACCTCAGTGGGTCATTTAATGCTAACAAAATTCTGAAATAGATTCATAGCAATAGTTTGGTAAAAAAGGTGTATGTATACATATATATCTGAACCATTTTTGTTTATTACAAAGTATTTTTGGTATTAAAACCTATTTTTACACAAGTATGAGTGTTAACTATTTGCCCATAGCTGGAACCCTAACAGGTGCTATCACCCCGGGTCAGAGTGGACCTGGGAACACCAGTAATTAAGAGGTGGTTCCACACTCCTCAAAACCTCCTGATAAGAGGCCTTGCTGTTGGACGTAGTTTATCATCTAACAGTGGACGCAGATGTAGTTTATCGTCATACCCAGGACAGTCAGCTACCTAAAGTGGTACAAAGGGTGATCCAAGTGGAGAGTGATTATCAAGCATGCTGTTGACCCCATTGGATTCAGGAAAGATGGACAGGATGGTTGCATAGGGTCTTTCTTTAAAGATTTTTTTCTGTTTTAATGAACATTTATCAGCAAACTTCGACCTTCATATCCCCCCCCAAAATAATAAACCTCAAAAGGACAGTTTATACATTGACACTTAATTTTAACTACCTTCACTCCTCAATAATGTTTGTTTTAAAAAGCGATGATTACAAATGTAATAAAACCAAAGTATATGAAAGTGAATTTATACATTTTCTTTATTCTTGAGAATTGACAACAAAAATATTAAACACTATTTATTAGATTGTTTATTTACAAAAATAATTTTATATTTACAACATTCTTAAAATGAAATACAATACAATATTTATCATTTACCAATTTCCAAAGAAATAAATATGAAAACAATTAGTTTATTGGAATGGCTGACCAAACACCAGCTAATTGCTAAGTGATTCTAACTTTATAAAATGGTAAATAATAAGAATTTCTTTATAGAACCATAGGTTCACATAATTGATGTGAACCATACTATAAAGAAATTCTTATTATTTACCATTTTATAAAGTTAGAATCACTTAGCAATTAGCTGGTGTTTGGTCCACCATTCCAATAAACTATATAATAAAATGTAAATGAACAAAAGTAAAGGGATTTAAAATAATAGTGGTGTCAATGGAAAAGCTGGTCCTTTTGACAAATTTGCCTAGTCATCTTTGCCATTTTTATATTTTACATAGTATGTTATGATATAGTCAATTGAAAATAGTAACACTATAAGACCTTATTATTAATAATGATGGGGACATGGCCAAGTTCACATTCTGACCATGAGACTGAGCTGGAGGGAGCGATCCCAGTGTGCAGCACTTTTGGAAAGTGCCTGAAAAACCATACCATGAGTTGATCCAAGCCTTGTGAGTGAAACTGGGTAGACAAAACTCTTGGGTGTCATCGATAGCTGTGCTAGCATAAAGTCACAAGTCATCATGGCTGAGGACTTGAGCATGCTGGCCTTGTTCAAACTGTTGATCACACTAGATAAAAAGGTCTTTCCCAGAAACTTTAACTAAGATCTGCTCAGCATAGTTGCAGTATACACCATATATGGGCTCTGTAGGTGTTGAATAAACACAAATGCACCGAAGCAAGCATCTAAAATAGGAATTGGCTAGCCACCCTAGTAGACGGGTATCCTTGAATATGAGTGGCGAGCTATATAAATAATGAAGCTTTGACCTTTCACAGGCTTGTGATAATGGAGAGTGTTATAGACAAGCGTATGGTTGCAAAAAAGAAATACGACAACAGCAGAAATAGATTTACATGATTTATTTCAATAGGAACGTGTGGTTTTGGGACAGCTACCTTGTGGTATAGTTCATAAGCCGGCTTCCAATCTGGGTTGATCTCTCATAGTAGTTCTCACTGGATGGCGTGGTGCTCCTTCTGCTGACTGCCCAGACTGACCGTGACAGATCTCTTCCCTAGCCTCCTGTTGACTGCCAGTACTTCCCTGTGTGACCCCTTTTATGGTGTTTTTATAGCTTAACAGGCTTGAAAAATGACGTGAGTATAATTAGGAGGGAAGTGTTTTTATTGGTTGAAAAATAGAAACACTTTAAAATATTTTTCGACCGGAACTCGTGCGTCAGGCCTATGCACAAACGATGATAATGGTCATTTTGTGACGAGGTCTTGTTCCATTCACATCTGGCTCTCACTCTTGAGTATGTTAGTTTATTTGCCTGCAAACCAGCCAAGATATGTCTTATTTTGTTTTATAACAAGAGTATTCAATTTTGGAGCAGATTCTTCTCCTAGATGCCATATCCCTTCAATGACTCTACACTATTTCCTGTCCTTTGTGTTTTCATTATTCCTCCTAATCCCTGTTCTTCCAACCATTTACATAAGTTCATTAGGCAGATTATTCACTGCTTTCCTTTGTCTCTCTTAAGGACCATTTCTTAAATAGTATAAATGTCTGATGTTTGGAAGATTTGGCAAAGTTTAACCTTTGTGTCTGTAAAAAAAAAAAAAATGGGTGTGTCAAAAAGGATGGGTATTCCTTTCACACTGCTATTACTGCATACATTTTTTACTCCCTCAGCAATATTTATTTACAAGATAAATATATGTGAACTAAGTAAAATATTTATTTACCTTTTATAAAGATTTATTATTTACCATTTCATAAAGAAATATTTCAAAAGAAATATTTATTCAAAAATTTATAAAAATGCTTGCAACCTATTTTGCTGAATTTATGTGGTGAAAGCAGATAAAAGAAATGTCCGAAATATGTATTTTACAAATTTTATAATTACAGTTACTCATTATGTATTGGGTTAAATTTTCTTGTACACAGTTATCAAATTTATGAATAAAAAATTTTTTTTTATATTTATTTCTTTATAAAATGGTAAATAATAAACATTTCCTTATAGTTGGTTAACATATTTTATAATCTTATAAATAAGCAATCTAATAAATAAATAGTATTTAATATCTTTGTTGTCAATTCTCAAGAATAAAGAAAATGTATAAATCCACTTTCATATGTTTGGGTTTATTAAAATTCTAAATTAACACTTTTTAAAACAAATTTTGCCAAGGGAGTCAAAAGCTTATCCAGTAATAGCAATTTCAAAGGAATAATAGTCCTGTTGACAAGCTATTTTTTTTTTACAGGCACAAACATTGAAGATTTTATGGCAACAGCAGAGCAGTTATGATGCATTTCTTTAAATTTTAAGGAAATTAAACAGGTAAGTCAGTTAAATTGCTATTGTCAAAAGGAATTCACCTCAAACGCTTGAGAAGGCATTTGTCTAAAACAATTAAATTCTTAAAAATATGATCAATATTAACATATTTGTATAAACATTAAAATGATAGGCAATCTTGGACTATAAAACCAACAAAAAAACAAAAATAAAAAGGTGTCAAAAAGACATTTTCCCCCCTTGACACTGCTATTATTTTAAATAACTTCACTACTTGGTAATGTTTGTTTTAAAAAGTGGCAATTAAAATTTTAATAGAACTGAATTTATAAATTTTTGGGGTTTTTGAGAATTAACAAAAACTAATAAACACAATTTATCTATTAGATTGTTTATTGGAATGGTTGGTAAAACTTTGGATAATTGCGAATGAAACTTTATAAAATGCTAAATAATAATGATTTTCTTATAGTTGGTTCACATATTTAGTTATTTCATGAATTTTTATAAATTTATGAATAAAGCATTTTATATTTATTTACTTATAATTTGGTAAATAATATTTATTGCATTGGATTAATTTTAATACAATTGTATTAGTTTTTAGAATGTTGTAAATATAAAATTATTCTTGTAAATGAACAATCTAATAAATAAAAAGGGTTTATTATTTTAGTTAAAATGATAGCAATGTCAATGGAAAAGAACAGTCTATGGACATTTTGTTGTTTTATGGGTATGAACGTCCAAGATTGCCAAATGATAATTTTATTTTTGGTCATTCAATGAAAATATTAATTTTTATTTTTAAATTTCAGATTTTGTGCAATCATCTAAATATTTTAGACATTGTTCAAGTTGCTATTTTTTTTTTTTTTTCTTAAACGTTGAAATTAATAACAACTGGGAAACCATTTTGGAGCCAAAGTAGGTCACTACCAATTTGACCATAGATGTATACTTTCTAAAAAATAAAGTTTATGTGGTAATAAGAAATAATCTTTTGAAAAAGTCAAAATTACTGTTACTTACATTTTAGGTATGAAATTGAAGCTAGCAGATATAGATTCATAGAAGTTCCAATAAGAAATGTGCTTTTCTTAAATAGGTAATTTAAACTTTTCTGTTAGGCTGTTCTCCATGGTCAAACCGGTAGCAGTATGTTTTGACTAGAAAAGTGGTTTTCTTTGATTTAAAAAAAAAATGAATGAAGATTTGATCCCTGTTGAAAGCAGAAATTTTCTTTAGTACGCCTTCTCAATCTAGGTGGGTTGTTAGCAATTTCACAGTTTAAGAAAATAAAAGACAGAGATAGTAACCCAGACACATGTAGCCACTAAAAATAACACACACACACACATTATATATATATATATATATATATATATATATATATATATTAAATATGTATAAAGACAGGAAAAAGGAGAGATAAAAACAAGTGTATTACATTTCTTTTTACTTTTTTTCTCATTTGGATTGTAAAAAACAAGGACCTTAACTTAATTATAGTTTCTCTGAAGCAGTGGTACCTCAAACCTGTAGCAATGGTGAAAACTGACCTTTCATAATCAGAGAGAAATTCATGTACAACTTGTATAATGTCCTTTGCACAATATCTGGTCAAGAACATTAGTTTCCATCTCATCCACTCCTCCTAACTCAGATCAACCTGCCACACTAGTCAATTTTATTACAATTATGCCTTTCCCTGCAGGAAGAGACAGTTAAACTTACCAATACAAAATAACAAATAAGTTAATAGAAAAGTTCAAAAACATAAGTCAAATAAAAATAATAATGGCAGACCAACCAAAAGAAGCATAAAATATAAAGAAAGATATTCTCATTAGTGAGAGAAAGGTAATTTTGAGTTTTAACCATTAACTGTGGACATGTGTTTCCTTAAAAAAAAAAAAAAAAAAATCTACTGATTTCCATTAGTATATATTTGACTCAGTTAAATTAGGCAAAGGGCTTTTCTTTTCTAGAGGAACTGAAGAAGTGCAATGCTAGTAATAAAATTCTCTGATTTCTGTTAGTCTACTTGTCCTCCCACCCTCTAAAATAGCCATACATTAACCGATTGATATCAAGTTTTTGGGAGAAATGCAAACATGTAAGTGGGTAAAAAGTACAGTTGGTTTTTACTCGAGTTGCATAGCTTAGAACAATGCTTCTTAAACTTTTTCATTCATGACTCCATTTTTCATTACAAGATTTTTTTGTGATCCCAGGTATTAACCAACTACACTGAAAATATATACGTTGTCAGTGAACGTGTCACAATCACACATTTTATTACCGTGGCACATCATGTTAAATATTACGTGTTTAGAAATAACACAAAAACTGAAATTCAAGTGTTTGAATTTAATTTTTGCGACCTAGCATTTCACTTTGTGACCCCATTTGGTGTCACAACCCAGAGTTTAAGATATGCTGACTTAGAACATTAAATTTGCATTAATTTTTGAAAAATAAAAATTTTATTATTTAACATACAAAATACCCCCACTATTTTAAGAACAATATAATGATTAAAATAAATAAAAATAAATAAATTGTAATATTGTTTTCTGCATATCTTTTCTTTAAGTTTTTATACATACAAAAATCCAGTTCACCTTGTGTTTGCGAGAACTATAAACAAATCACAAGTTTTAAGAAATATGGAAACAAAAAAATGCTGATACTTTGTATCAGAAAGAGTTGAAATTTCTGTGACACAATGAGGAAAGAGAGCCTGGAGAATTTACCACTCACAGGATACAATGAAGGCAGGAGGGGTAGTGCAAACTTGAAAACTTCCAACAGCAGCAACAACTAAAATGGATAGCACAAGTAGAAGAAAAATAAGAATATAATCAAGATGTTTATTTTCTCCACTACCATAAACTAAAAAGCATTGCCTTATATTTAATATTACAGCATTATGGAGTTTGGCTGATAGTCTAAGGTGTCTGATTGAACATTAGCCATCTTTTATCTTATCTTCAATATTCTGATTCTGAACACACATAATACTTAAACAGTGTGACATAATTTTACACAGATAATTATACT
Source organism: Acanthosepion pharaonis (assembly GCA_903632075.3). Taxonomy (NCBI): domain Eukaryota; kingdom Metazoa; phylum Mollusca; class Cephalopoda; order Sepiida; family Sepiidae; genus Acanthosepion; species Acanthosepion pharaonis. The sequence continues at coordinate 129,894 of CAHIKZ030000557.1, forward strand.
CTTTTATTAAGTCTCCATCTTACTGCTTCTAATAAATATAAAATTATACTAGAAGGAGCAATAACATTTAGCAGTCTTGAGTGGTAAAAAAGAGATCCAAAGACTCATTGGCAACTGAAACTGCATAGAAACTTCTTGAAGTCAATATTTTTTTATATTTCCTTTTCTCTTGTAAAATGTGGGTAATGCCATTTACTAAAATGTATCAGGTTTCTTTATATCAGAACCAATGTCCATTTCTATGAAGATTCCAAATAAGACTGTTTACCAGGAAATCATGCATCTGCTAAAAATCAATTTACACATGCATTACATAAAAAATACTTTATTGTGAAAATGTAAATAAATAGTGGTTTGAAATTTTACCACAATTATTAAAAGTTTATTCAGTTTATTAATTATGATCTTGACTAATTACCAACTCCACTATAATGTGCGTGGAGAAAGAAAATATTTTAATTCAAGTATTAAACAAATTCTCTTCAACTCCTTTCTAAATAAAATTATATATCATAAGATATTTAACAAAGAAAAAAAAATTAGCATTATGATGAAGATTTTACTTTATTTCCTCTAAAATGTAAAAATATTCACACTATTTAAACTGTTCAGATTGTTGTCCTCATCTTTATTGCCATAGTCATAACATTTTGGCTATTAGTGATATACACTGGAATTTTGAACTGAACCCTTTATAAAGATGAGGACAACAATCTGAATAATGTTAATAGTGTAGTCACAATAACTCATCTCAGAAATATAGACAGATCTAAAAATAGTTTCTATATATTTGTCTTTGCCAAAGATGTAAAGAAATGGACCTAGAACATTTGAACATAGTATATCACATTCCAAACAATAATCATGATGTTGACTTTCAACACTAACTTTAACAAATGCTTGGAAGGAAATTCCCATCAATACTTGAAAGAAGTCTAATTTTCAGAAAAGCTGTTTTAAGAAAATCTTATAAATTTCATCCAACAGTAACACTGTTTGACTAATAAATGCCAAATGTCTCCTTTATAGAAACAGCTAATCATACCATTATCATTTAGTTCTTGCAGGTCGTTTCAAACATTGACACCCTGTATCAGAAAATGTCAAGATCATCAGATACTGAAAAATCTATGGTCAAGCAAGCTTCTATCCTAGACTACAGATAATTTGACTGACACTATATGTTCTAAATCTAGTGTCAGATGAAATAGCTTTTAAATTACCTCATATAAAATATAGTATTTGGCTTTAAATTTAGTTTTTCTAAATTTTGCAAATAGCCATTATAGAAAGAAACTTATCACCAAATTGCATTGAAAGCATAATGGACTCCAATATTTTTTTAAAACTGAAGATAAAAAAATCCATTAGTATAAATAGGCAAAAGAAAACTTTACAAATTATCTCGCACATTTTTTTGTCTTTTTTTAAAGTAATTTCTAGCTGTGTATGCAGCCTTGTGTCATGATGATTACAACCTTTATGTCTAAATCCAAGTCAATGGCATAGGAACAGTGATTTGATTTATTTTGCATTCATTCTTCAGCTGAAGATTCATCATCTTCTATGTAGCATGTTTCTTTAGGATGGAGGCGTTCATGGCACTCCACAACTTCCAGTCCTTTGTAACCTTTAATAAAAATGTGTCTTTTTGCTATATACCCTAATCCCTGTTCTGTCAACTATATACACAAGGTAGTTAGGTAGGTTATGCATTACTTTTCTATGCCACCCCCTTGCCTTCTATATATCCTGTGAGTCTTAAATTTTATGAGCCCTATCTCCTCATTATGTGTCCTAGAAATTTCATTACACAGGTGTTTTGTCCATGCTATTCTCAGCATCCTTCTGCAGAACCCATATTTTTGATGCCTTGTCTCTTCTCAATCTATGATAAAATGGTCCAGCATAAACTGAGGATTGATATTACATAACAGTTCAGCAATCTTTTATTTGTTCCTAATGAAATTTTACTGTTTCTTAATACTTTGTTTAGCTTTTGAAAGGCATATTTTGCTATCACAATGCACCTTCAGATTTTGGTGTCACATTTTCCATCTTCTGTTAAAACACTTCCTAGATACTTAAATGCTTGCATTTATTTAATTTCAATATCTAAACAGCTGAGGAGCCAAGTACTTAATATTCTTTCCATATAGCAAATATATTTGAATGCTCTTCAAAGTATTATTCAAACTCAGTCAAAATCTTGAACAAAGATGCTTTCCTTGGAATATCATATAGCATCGTCTGTAACCAAGAAGCATTTGTACCTTGTAGAGGGGAGGCATGGCGAAATAATGGATAGTGGCTCAGATTGAAGAATTGGAGAGCTGCGTTCAAATTCCAGTCAAACCCATTACATTCACTTACATGCTAATGCCCTTGGAAAAGGTATGAATCCTCCTCTTCTCCTTCCAGCTATGGGTAAATAGCAGACAGACTGGGTTCTATAGCCTTGGATGGCAACTGGTCTACTGCAAAAAGAAATGGCAACCTACTGTTGGGGGGGAAAAAAATCTTCCTTGTCAGTCATGTATCGAAAGATACATGATCACCTAAGCATGTATCATGTATGGCACATAACTGACTGACCTTGTAGAGAATTTGGTATTTAAATTCTTTTTATTCAGATGTTTTGCATCTAGTTGGATGCAAATATCAAGTGAAAATATCATTCATTTATTCAGTTAGTGCATTTTGCAACACTGTGGTTAGCACTCCCCTTCATCTCACAATTGTGGTTCAAGACAGAATAATGTAATGGCTTACTGGTTCCTTTTGCAGCAGGGAAGATGATGTTACCCTGTCCCACCTCTCATAAGTTATAGACACAAGACCTACAAGGCAGCTGGTTGTTTGAGTTCAGAGTTTTCCTTCTAAACTGACAATGGTATATGGAGGCCATGTGCTGACCAGACAACATGTCCCCCCGCCCCCACCTCTCAGGTGTACTGACAAGATACAAAGGAATACAGTGCATTGCAGGAGTTGCTGGAATGTTTTCATTGTTGACAGCAAACCACCTTTGGGTCTCCACTTTGGGTTTTCTTTCTGGATTTATTTCCATAGCCTATTATTTGCCGGATATGATTGCAAAGCAGCAAGGGTTTAAAATCAGGGTTTTCCTTCCCCTAAATAGATTGCCTTCTTGGTCTGTTTAGCTCCATTTACCCCAAAAAATGATGTATCAAACATGGCAGAGAAATTCAACCCTTCATCTTTAAAGGGACATAATTCTTTATCATTAACATCTTGTGATTGGTGTTATTAAAGTTGTCTTTCAAGATAAACTTTCAATCAACTCATAATTTTGTAAAGAAATCAATAACATTATGTTAACCTTTACAAGGAATATGAAGACATTTTATGTCAGCTTGAATGCTCTAATAATAATAAAATGTATTCAGTACATTTTTTTTTCAATCAACATGTATCCAATTTAGCAAATTCTGCTTCTCATCCAGGTTGAGTATTGTTACAATTCAGGTTATAATATAAAGTCACTGAATTTATTTAGAATTCCATGCTAATAGTAGACTTTCTTATTCCATATCAATCCATTACTGTACCTACAATCTGTACAAATGCTGAGGGTCATGATTATCAACACTTCACACTACTTCAAATTAAAGGTTAGGAAGTCACCTCTACCATCAATACTTGAATAACTTACTAGACTTGAAAAAACTATTTTCCTGAAATACTGTTTTAATATTTTATAAGCCAAATGCAATACTGGCAGCTTGGTCAATGAATGCCAAATGTTTCCTTGTAGTTAACATTACTGTCTGTCCTGTAGACAGAATTGTTTAAAAAGAGATTAAAAAGTAACCTGTAGATGTTTCAGTTGTAATGAAAACTGGTTTGCTTATTGGGTAATGAAAAGAATTTAGCTTAAGGATAAATTTTTACAAAGTTTTCAATAAGAAGAAAAAATACTGAGGCCCTGCATAAAGGGAAGGGATTGGGCAAAAGTAGAAACTCTGCCTTATTATTATTATTTCTAGATTTTTAAATCAACTGAAAAAAAATAATGGAAATCATTTATAACAAACATTACAGTTACTATTGTTTTAATACTGCTCACAATTTTACTTTTTAATTGATTGTAATTAAACAATAAAAGATTTAATTATTACAAGATAAAATGATAACATTAAACCTGTAGCAAAAATTTACAAAATAGACTGAGAAAATTGAGAAATTTAAATAAAAGATTATATGAGCATAAGAGATTTTTTTCAAATATTCATTGTAAGGTTTTCAAGCAAATTTTTGACTTATAAGTCATAATATTAATGTGAAAATGTATTAAAGGTTCACTAATTTTAGAATTTTTTGTGGTAGATTTACAGCTAAAATCATACAACATGTCTCCTTTCCTAATAAAATTAATGCTATTATAATGTAGGATAATTAAAAACAATAATGATAAAAATTAGAATTAGTTCCACCTTAAACTAACATTTCCATGGATATGAAGTAGAAGGATTATTTGAATCAATTGCCAAGCCTGCTCTTAGGGAAATTGGTTCCCTGTGTTACGCTAGAAAATGTTTCTCTCCAGAATCTATGTAAAATAGTTGTAAGTCTACCAATTCATCCTTGATTTAAATATTGCTGCCACATCTGATTTGGTGCTCCTGCTATATATTTAGAGATTCTTGATAAAATCCAAAGAAGAATCTGCAATGTTATTCTTACTGACCTGGCATCTCATCTTCAATCACTTTCCCATTGCTATAATGTAGCTTCCCTGTGCCTTTTCTATAAATACTTTCCTCTATGGTACCTAGACTTTATGTATTTAAGTGCAGTACTAAATTGGCAACAAGATCTCAGCATTTTACAGTTGAAATAGCTAGATGTAAACACAAGTTCTATGCTAACAGTTTCTTTTGTCACACTTCTTGCTTGTGGAACTCTGTTTCAGCTTTCAATGTTTTTTCCATATTTTTTGTTCACTATTATTCATATATAATATCTATTACACAAAGTTTGGCATTACAGTGCTATTAGATTGACATCTACGTCCTACCATTTTACTGTTGAAATGGCTAAATGCAACTGGTACTTTTACTCCAACAGCTTCTTTCCTCTTATTTTCCACCTGTAGAACTCCCTTCCATTTACTTGCTTCCCTGATAACTACATTCTTCAAAAATGTATTGCAATGTTGTTGCCATGTTCTGTATTCTTGAATACTCTTCATCTTATGTAATTTTTCTCAATCTTCTCAATTCTCAGTCTTCTCTCTCACTTTCACTCCCTGTAAACCCTGCATACTAATGGTATTCCTGACTTGGTTGGGGTAAAAATTGATTAAAAAAAAAAAAAAAAAAAAAAAAAAAAAATAGATCATTTGGTAGAATGCTTGTCTCACAAACCTTATCCAGTAGCTGTGCAAAGTCTAACAAATGTGCCAATATTCTCTAAAATATACAAAATAAATGCAAAGACCCATACAAAGAAATTGAAATGATAATGTCTTTTTACAAAGGCCCACAAAGAGATTGAAATGATAATGTCTTTTTACAAAGGCCCACAAAGAGATTGAAATGATAATGTCTTTTTACAAAGGCCCACAAAGAGATTGAAATGATAATGTCTTTTTACAAAGACCCACAAAGAGATTGAAATGATAATGTCTTTTTACAAAGACCCACAAAGAGATTGAAATGATAATGTCTTTTTACAAAGGCCCATACAAATAGATTGAAATGATAATATCTTTTTTACAAAGACACATATAAAGTGATTGAAATAATGTTTTTTTTTTTTTACAAAGACCCATAAATCCAAAATTTTTTCTTTTTACTATAAGCCTTATAGCTATAAAAGTATGAGCAGGTCTTGTATATTGTACAGTTTCTTGTCTTATGCACATTTCACCTCCCCTCAGCTATGAGTTAATTAGCAAGATCAGTAGATCATTATAATTGGCAAAAAATTATTACAATATAAATATATTTTCTGGCTTTAAATGACCTTCAAAAAGGTTAATAAGTCATAAAAATACAAATCAATCTTTGCCTTTTATAAAACTGAATTCTAAATAGAGGAATAAACTTTTACTTATGTTTTCATGGTGAACTGAGGATTGAAAACTGAAAGAATGCCAAAGACTTAATAAAAAGAAAAGAAAGAAATAGGCTTGGTATGTGTATCCCATATCAGAAGCTTTCAGTGCTCTGCTGTGTTTGGATGGTGGATGCTTGCTTTGATGTTGCCAACTTGAACCATTCTCAGCTTTATCAAACATGATGATTTGTACAAATATGAGTTTTTGTTTTGATGTATAAATGATCCTTAGTTAGTGCCAATCACCAATCCTTTCTCACTGAATGATAAAAAAAAAAAAAAATTACTTGAGACATTGACTTTAAAGGATGGTCATTTTTTTTTTTTTATATCTTAGTCAGAAGGTGTGTACTACCGGTCTTGTCCCATGTTAGATGCAGGGAAGATGTGTGCTGCCAAGTAATTTTCTTTGTTTTAGAGATGCCAGGAAGCCCCTTGTACAGCCCTCTAATAATCTCAAGAGTTTTCATGTATAACTTGCACAAAGTTAGAAATGAGTTAATGTTGAAGAGGTTTGGGTAAAGAATTTAAGAAAAATCTCTTTATACCAAAAGAAAACAAAACTGAACACTATTAATCATCTGAGAGACCCCTTTCTGCCTTCCATCAGTATGACTGATGCTAACCCCCAGGAAAGTGACTCATTGCACCTTCTCAGGCTAACATTCTCAGCTGACATGAAATTTAAGATTATAATAAATCTGCTGCAAGGAAAGTTGGTCTCCTGTGTTATGTTAGACAATTTTTCTCCCCAGAATCTAACATATCTGTAAGTCTACCTTTCATCCTTGCTTTTAATATTGCTGCCACATATGGTCTGGTGCTCCTGCTATTTTTTTTTAGAGATTCTTAATAAAATCTAAGGAAGAAGAATTATTGGTTCTGATCAGGCATCTTGGCTTCAGTCTCTTTCTCACTGCCATAATGTAGCTTCCCTGTGCCTTTTCTATAAATACTTTCATGATAACTGTTATTATGAATTCTTCATTATGGTACCTAAACTCTATGAATTTTAGCACAGTACAAGACTGGCAATGAGTCTTCATCAATTTACAGATGAAATGGCTAGATATAACCATAAGTTTTATGCTAACAGTCGCATTTCTTGCTTGTCGAACTCTTCTAGTTCCATTCTTTCCAGTTAACTTTGGTCTTCAAAAATTTAAATGTAATTATAGTCGCAATCTACAGTCTTCCTTCCTGATTACTCTTCTATTGTTCTTGCTCTTTAATATTTGTTTTCTTATTCTTTCACATTCAGTGATCCCTTGTGTCTTAGTGGCTTTACTGCCTTTCATGGGGTGAAATGATTAAAAAAAATAAAAGGAAATATTATTGAATATTAAAATAAACATATACTTAAATACTAACATATAATTTTAATGATGACCAAAAATATATTTTAGCTTGTCCTTTCATGATGTCTGGGATATGATTCTTCACTACTTCCTATTTTTTGTAGTTCTAAGCAAAGTTTCTCTTTAATATCCCTCCTTGTCCTGTTATCCATTTACACAAGCCTGTTAGGAACGTTACCTGATATTTCCCTTTGTCTGTTTTTCTCATACTAAGTGTATATGTACTTTTTTTCTATTTACCTAAAAGATTTCTCATTGACACATGTTCTGTTCATGTTATTATCAGCATCATTCTATAGAACCACATCTATTGTCTGAAGTTTCTTTTTCATCTTTCATGAAATTCTTCAGCATTCACTGTTTTATGGGCAGATTGATATTAAGCAGATGTTGAGCACTCTTTTCTTTGTTTCTAATGAACTTTTGTCTGTCTCTTAAAACTTTGCTTAGTTTTTGGAAGTCGTCTTTATCCATTCCAATGCACCTTTGTCCTCTGTTAAAACATTTCACAGATACTTAAATTCTCATACTTGCTTGATTTTGATACTTCCAATTTGTAGCTCAAATTTTAGGCTGTTCCTCTTGTTGAAAACCATGCTTCTTATAATTTATACTTAGTCCTTTCATCCTACTTTCCTTTTCTAGGAGTTCCTGCAGTGTTATTTCTGTCTCCACCATCAACACTGTGTCATTTGAATATCTTCTATGTGCTACATCTCTTCAGGATATAAACGATAAGGCCTCTCCATAAACAGAAATTGATAGGTAGGTAAATAGGTATAGATAGAGAGATAGGCAGATAAGTATATAGAGAGAGAGATTGCTAGATAGAGGTAGGTAGGTATATAGTTAGATAGAGAGGTAAAAAGAGATAGGTAGGTAGGGAGGTATGTTATAATAAGTGTTTGGTTGTCAGAGGAAAAGAACCATGAGGATTAGTTTTTTCAACAGCATTTATTTGTTTAATACAGTGTTGTACAGAGATGTTGAAGAATTTGACCCATTTCTCATGTGGGTTTGATCAAGGTCATGGGATAAGGCTGGTGCATGTGTGGGTTAATCAAGGTCATGGTGGTGGGTTGATTTTGTTGGTTCTATGGAAAGGGGCCATGATGATGACTGCAAAGGGAATGCAGCATAGCAAGTAAGGTATGCCAAGGTGACGGCAGTGGGTTGCCAAGGTGGTATCAGATTGACGTGGCTAGTATTTGCCAAGGTGCTAGTGAGTGTTGGCAATGATGAAAGCTTGTAGCTGGATGGTGTCAAAGCTGGTTACATAGCTGTTGTACTGAGTCGGGTTTGCTGAGATGACAGTGTCAGCAATGATGAAGGCCTGTAGCTGGATGGTGTTGAAGTTGAGATGTTATCATGTTAAAGCTGGATCCCTGATGTGGTTACTCAAACCTGGGAGTGTTATCTGTTGTTGAGATGAGTGGTCATGTTGAGAGGCAGCCTCCTGGCCCTCAACTGCTCTGGTCATTATTGAAGACCTGCTTTTAAGTAGATCTGGCAGTCTCCAGGCGCATTTCCTTTTCTAGTGGGAATGTTCCTGATTGGCCAATGTCACTTTCATTGCTGGGGACTTGCTTCATAGACCAGATGTGTTGCTCGGAGCCTATATGCAGAGAACAACTTTTTTTTTTTTTTTTTTTTTTTTTATTTTGTCCACTGTCATCATGACATTCACATCCAGCCAGAATGCAGAATGAATTAAAAAGCAATCTAATTGCAATGGAGTATGATCGGTGGATGGAGACAGACAGAAAAATGGATAGATGGAGATAGATGGAGGGATGGAGGGATAGATGGAGATGGATATAAAGATATAGAGTTAGGTATACAAATGCTGGAAATTTTACAAATCCATTAATACAATAAATATTATCTAGTAGGAAAATTAAATTACATCCAATTAAAAAGATGTTTGTGATGTAGTGTGAGGATGAAGCATAATAAAAAATTTCAAAAATCTATCTAATCCTTTTAAATTATGAGGAAGACCATCCCATCTTTTTATTTAAATGCTGTCATGAACACATGCCACAAGGGGTAGGTGTGGTTTAATTCAAAGGCATTAAAGACTCTCTATAGCCTAAAGTTCTATAGATTTGAATGTTTCACTGCATAAAGGAAGATGGGAAAACAGATTGGCTAGAAGCAAAAATCCCATTAGTTGTGACTTTAATATTTATTACTTAAATATATAACACAGATGTAGTCGTGTAAAAATAGCAAGATTTACACACTACAAAATATCTTCGTTTTCTATTTATAAATATTCTGAAACATCAGTTCTATAAGAAGAAGAATTTACTGTAGCAAGTTTATGAAGAACAACTGATAGAAAACAATGATAAATCTATGTCTATTGTTTCTTGAGACTTTGATGGGAGTACATTTAATTTAGCATTTTCATTTCTGTCAGTTCAATTCATGAATGAGTTAATGAATGGACATTGCTTTGGCATCAATAAGTTCAGCCAGGTAATTTCGAACTTACATCCGACAAAACACAAAATTTGCTAAGAAGTAGATAAAAGGAAGAGAAATAGAGAAAAGAAAGTCAAACTGATAGTTTCTAAGAAATTCTAGGTTCTTGCTAAATCCATAGAAAGCCAGCATGGAACTAAAACATTGGAAAGAAGCTCAGAGTTGGAGTTGTCAGACAACTAATTAACTTTTGCATAAATAATTTAAGAATTTCTTCACGAGAATGGATAAATGATTGTCGGCAAATAAATGTTGTGAGAAACGTTAGCGGTTCATTAAGCTTATCTAAGATGCTTTCCAAAATGGATGATCATAAGGTATTTCATTAGCTCTGTCACAGATATGGTAAGTATCATCTGTCTTCATTGAGTGAGGGCAAATAAATTTCTTTTAAATCTTTGTCAATATATAAACTGAAGGAGTGGCTCTGAACACACTTAAAACAAGAAAATGAGAGTAATAAAAACTTTAATAATTTACACGATTTATCTTCCTTCAACTGAATTTAACGTGTTAAATTTGGCAAAGTCTTTTTTCTTTTTTTTAATAATTTCACTTCAAGCAATAAAGTGACTCACATGCAAAGGGTTACTGAGTATGAGAGAATATGAGAAAATAAATTATTAAGAAGAGAGAACAATAAAAGAACAAGAATTGAAACATATGATAACAATTGACATTGCATTTAAAGTGTTGAAGATCAAAGTTGACTGGAAAGCAAGAAGGTGGAAGAGAGTTCCATAATTAAGAAGTGTGAAGGAAGAAACTGTTAGCGTAGAACTTATGGCTACATCTAGACATTTCAATTATAAAATGATGAGACATGAGCAACAATCTAGTACAGCACTTAAATTCACAAAGTCTAAGTACCATAGAGGAAAGTTCATCAAAGCAATTACCATGAAAATATTTATAGAAAAGGCAAAGGAAACGATGTTATGGCAGTAAGGAAATGATTGAAACTGAGATGCTAGGTCAGGACCACTAACATTGCAGATTATATTTGTATTTTATGAAAACTCTAAATATATACTAGAAGCACAAGATCATATGTGGCAGTAATAGTCAATCTACAGATTGATATTTAGATGTGATAAATTTATTGCAAAAATATGTAAGGGGGTAGAAATTTTATTGTTACTATTTTGTAAATGGATCTCCACAATTTCCTGTCCCTTTTAGTTAAAGTTTGCCTTTTTGATACCTCTCCTAATAACTGCCAACTATTTACACAGGCTTGTTGGGTGGGTTATGCCCTGCTTTCGTTTGTCTCAATTTCTTTGAATGCCTCATGTGAACGTTAATTTTCTAAGAGCTCTTTTCTCATTACTTACCTTAGAAATTTTTTAAAATGCCACATTCCTTCAGGACATAAGCAAAAATGATTTGTAGTGATTCCTTTCCTTTATTATTTAACCCATAGCTGAGTAGGGAATAGAAGAGAGAGATTCATGTCTTTCCCAAAGGCATTGGTAATAGTAGCCATTTCCTTATAAGGAAACATTTGGCATTCATTGACCAAGCAGCCACTACTACTTTCAGTTGAAAATTATAAAATCTTTCACTTGATTTTTCAGGAAAATAGCCTTCTCAAATCCAGTAGCTATTATAGTTTTTTATTTGAAGTAGTGTGGAATGTCAATGTCTTGATTATGCCATTATTTTCTCTTCAAGTTAAATGTGATATCCATTTTAGTCATTGGTGCTGTTGAACGTCCTCAAGTGATGTGGTTTTTGTTTTTTGTTGTTTATTTTTTGGTGATTCTGTAGTGCCAGTTCACAATGTTCAAAGAAGTATGGCTTTTACCAAGAGCCTCAGGTTTCATTTGCTAAAACCCATTTTTAACCATTTTTAACTGATAATTAAGATATTTCTGAGTTTGGTGCCACGTATGACATCCATGTGAACTCTAAGAACATGACTTGAGTTTTCAGGTTAATATCTTAGTTTTGTAGCAAAAAGTGTCTGTAATGTTATTGTTCCTGATTTGGTATTTCAACTTCAGTCACATTTCCAGTGTTGGGTATAATGATAAACTACATCCAATAGCATGGCCTCTGATCAGGAGGTTTTGAGGTGCATGGAACCACCTCTTAATTGCTGGTGTTCTCAGGTCTACCCTCACATGGGGTGGTAGCATCTGTCAGGGTCCCAGCTATGGGCAAATAGTTACACCCTCACCCCACAAAGTGGTCAAAATACTATGAAATTAAAAAAAAATAGGTTTCACTACCAGCAATACCTTTTTGGAATAATTATTAGCAGCAATAAAAATCTTATCGGCAAATGAGGTGTCCTAGGTAAGACGATAAACTACATTCAACTGCAGGAGGTTTTGAGGAGCATGGAACCACCTTTTAATTGCTGGTGTTCTCAGGTCCACCCTGACCCGGGGTCGTAGCACCTGTTAGGGCCCCAGCCATGAGCAAATAGTTAACCCACAAACTTATTCAAAACACTATGAAAGTGTAAAATTAAGTTTTAATACCAGAAATACTTAGTAAAAAAAAATTACCAGCAATAAAAATTGTCGGCTTTAAATAACCCATTGAGATTGATATGCTGTAAAACAGACCAAGCAAATCAATCCAGTGCTGTGACATGGCTTTCCTCTAACTTTTCTATAAATATTTTTATGGCTGGCAGTTCTATTGTTCTCTCCTTGATACATGCATAGATTTAAGCATATGACTAGGTTAACAACTAGGTATCCTGGTTTTACTGTTGAATTAGTTAAATGTAACCAGAAGTTCTATTCTAATAACTTCTTTTCACAAACGTTGCATGTGGAACTCTTTTCTCGTTTCTTGCCTCCCTGCTACCTAAACTCTTCAAAAATCTAATTGTAACATATGTCATTTGACATCTCCTGTCTCTCTAAATCTTGTTCTTTTATTGTCCTTTCGCCTCGCTAAAGCTGTCTCATTCTCTTTCACTCCTAGTAACCCCTTGCATCTTAGTGGTATTATCAACTTTCTTGGGGTGAAATGACAACCTATTCTATATTGAATTTCCTAGTGTGAAATGAATGCAACATAATAAACTTGAATTCCAACTCAGTTCACTTATTCCTCTTTCTGTGATCCTCTACCTGCAGAAGTTAAATTCAGGAGTTAAAAGTGGTGATGTTAGAATTTTGACATTGCTACAAATAATCCTTCCTGACTGTTACAAATTCAAGAGGAATGTGTAGAGTACAAAGGGCAGCAATCTATCAGTGAAAAATTACAGTATTCAACTTATTTGAATGTCAAACATACTGCATGGAATGTGTAATTATAACTGAAAGCATGTTTTTAGCAGTGGCATCCAAATGTCCAGTAATAGGCACAAGTTGATATGTTTTCAGTACTGCAATCAACAAAAGCATATTTTACACTGTCTACTGAAACATTCATATTATTAAGAGACTTAACAGAAATATGGTTCTCCAGAAAGATGCTGAGGAACACATGGTGAGAACATGTGAGCGACAATTAAATTTTAGAGAAAATGGAAGCAAAGAGACACTTGTGGAGAGTAATGATTGCCAATGCCCTGAAAGGACATTGTACATAGAAGAAAAAGAAGACATTCCTTCTATTTACAAAGAGAAGGTTGCCTAGACTTAATATAAATAGCCTCAAAAACTCTTAGATAGTAATCTGAATATGTCCTGCTGATAAATACAAAAAAAAATCCCTGGTGAAATCTAAGACACAATTTTGTTTATTTATTGAGTGTTCTGCAATTGCAGAACCAAATATAAACACGCATAAGCAAATTTATATACTGCTCTTAGCAAATATAAGTTGGTATATGCTGATCAATCCTAGCCTCCAACCTCTTATTAGTTTCTGCCAATATATTCAGAATTACACTGATGTTTGCAATTATAAATCACTGAACTAAAATAGGTAGGTAGGACATCTTTATGAATGAATTTCAATATTGGCTGGTAAATTAAGTCATGGATTGGTAGAAACATAAAGCTGCACACTTACAAAGATTTGCCGAGTATATATTTTTAGTATCTACAATGTTAGGTAAACAAAACACTAGAAAGCAAGACAAATTACAAAATAGTACATAAATAAACAAAGACAAATATCAAACAGTTTGTTCATTTTAGAAACAGACAGCAGAAACAGAAAATGAAAATATATATTGGTATTTAAGCCTAAAATACTCGGAGATTAAGTCATTATTTAACATACAATGAAATCATTTATACTACTGCTTTGACAGCACTAACACCGAAACTGATAAAAGTGATAAAAATCTCTGAGAGGAGAAAAATGCAAGGTTCATAAATATAACTTTAGGTAAGTAAAAACAGAAAGTAAAAATATGACAAATGATGTATAAAAACAAATAAATACTAACATAGAAAAAGCTGGTAACTGTGGGAAAATTTAAAAAAAAATAATAATAAACAATCCATATATAACTTCAAACAACAATCAATATATATATATATATATATATAGTAATGAAATAAATAATAATTCTATTACTTTTAGCAATATTTACATTTTTCAGTTAAACTTAAAATCCATTAATTTCTTGGAGCTTTGTCAAAATGCGTCATCTTTGCTTAAGTTCAAAATACATTTATCACTAAGATTATGAAAACTGGTTTCTGTTTTAAATTTCAAGAGAATTCAGGAATAATTTAAAAAAAAAACAAAAAAACAAATTGTCATTTGTGCCTGTGATTTTTGGACTTAAGCATGACTATAGAAAACTTTCTGTCTCTGCATTTTTATCAATGAACTGCTATTATTTCAGGTCATTTAGTAACAAAAAGTGACATTTAAAATCAGCTCATAAAATAGGGATGCTGACATCTGCTACTAGAAAAACCTACACAGAATTTTTACCCAATGTTGAACCCTATGCATCTTTGCTATGTATGATGGATTTATTCACATCTTACAATGTATGTTTGCCCAAGACTTTCACATTATCAATCACTGTGATGGAAATCAAAGAAATTTATGCTTTAATAGCTACCAGGAAATTTCACTCTATTGTCCTACTGAGAATGTGAAACAAACAACTCTTTCTTTTTAGCTCATCAGCAGTTTTACTTGTTAATGCCCATTTTCATGGCTTTCTCAAACTTGCATGGTGTTTTACACACATATGCTTTGATACCAAAGTTCTTGTGAAACCATCTTCTATGGATTGGGAGTTTTAGGCCTAATCTAAATCTGATGCTTATTACGCCAAAAGGACAATTTATTGATACTTTTAGTCAGGAACTCAATTTATTGTATAAATTGCTTATTGATTTTGACTTAAGCTAATAGGGAAGTTGTCATTAAGAGTGACACTTGAAATAATAGTAAATAATCTTGTTGGTCATTTTGAGTAAGCTTGTCTAAAGCAAAGATGTGCCATCCTCTATGGATGCCAAAAGAGGTTGAATTTTGGAGGTTAGTCTCTGTATGTGTTACAAATATTATCCTTTATATTTCCCTTATGTAAGATGTAATAATTACAAGAGATTCCCAGAGGCTCTAATTACGATAGTTTCATTCATTCAGATGCAATATTGGGCAGTGATACAACTTTTATGTAAACAATTTTTTTTTTAACTTATCATCTAATGATTAGTTTCTGCCAATATTTTCAGAATCACAACAAGTATAGCCTCAATCCATGAAAACCACCATGCCATATCGGACATGAAAATAGTGGCTTGTCTGTTATAGACAGTTAAGTATAATGTTCTTTTTGTCGGAACTTGTTTACATAAATTTTGAATTTGTGAATTGCAAAGGTAAACTTCAACTTAGTCATGCATCACTCTGTATGTGAATCTGTAATTACTACAGGAGTAAGTGTTTGTCTCTTGTTTTCGAATTAGGCTTGTGTCTTGGGTTCTTTCTCTTGAAGTCTTCTCATTCTCTTTCACCCCCATTAACCCTTTGCTTCTTAGTAACAGTGTCACTTTTTTTTGGGTGAAATGATTAAACAAATGACGTTTCAACAAAATTTTCATTGAATGTTTTAATTCAGGACTTTTATTCCCTTCATAAGCCAAAGATTTTAAATTGATTTAATTTTTAAGTTCAATATAAACAAACAATAATTCAAAATTCTTATAAGGAGTTGAAAAAGGGAAAAAAAAAGGTAACAGATCTACAAAACTATTTTTACATCTTCAAGACTGTCATATATTATTTCAAATGTTAATTTAAATAAAGCCCCTTTTAGTAATAAAAAATCATTCTTCAATAGCCAGTTTGTATGGTGCATATGTCCTGTTGATGATTAAGACATTTCTATATTTCAAAACTTGAAGAATTATCATAGAAATTAAGGAAAACAGACATGGAGATTGAATTTTAAAAAAAATAGGCAACAATTTCAAGTTACAGCTAAATTAATGTTTCACATTCTGAATAGAAATAATAAAGAGATTGTGTTTTAATGTCCTGTTCAGATTCAAAGAAATTAAGAATCATAAGCTCCTTGGGAACATCCCTAACTAAAGAAATATTTAAACCACTAGAAGAGGAATGTTGAGTGATTCTTGTGAAACCACCAGTTCACATGTTATCAAAGACATTGATTCAAGAACCAATAGTAATGGGAATCTAGGTTGATTTTGTTTAGCAGCATATCAACCTCTATGGATTATTTAATGCCAAAATCTAAATATTTTGAACACAATATTATTGCTTGAACTAAATATATTTTGAATGTAATTGTATGCCTTCAACTACAGATAAAATGTATTGTTGGTCATTTTCCTTTAAAATTTTATTGTTGGTCATTTTACTAGAAATAGGTATTGTTGGTATTTTTTTAATATAAAAATGTATTGCTGGTATTTTTATGATACAAATGTATTTTTATACTTTCATAATGTTTTGTTTTTGTTTGGGGATTAACTATTTGTCCATAGCCAGGACCCTAACAGGTGCTACTACCCTGGATCAGAGTAGACCTGAGAACAATAGCAATTAAGACTCTTAAAAACCTCGAATGCTCTTTAAAACCTCAAATCTCCTAATCAGAGGCCTTGCTACCAGATGTTGTTTATAATCATACCCAGGACTTTTTATTCAAAGTTACAGAATGAGCTGTTAAATTTTCATGAGAAAAGAGGATACTAGCAGCAAACGGTTTATTTTTAACATTGAACTGGCTTTCCATTTGGTGGGTTTATAAAATCAAAATCAGAGCCCCACGTTCTTTGAAAAACATTACACTCACTTGGGGAAAAAGCCTTAACTACCTAAATGATTTTTTTTTCTGATTCTTGTTTATCATTTGGGATCAAATTCTTAACTCATTATTTTTGACAAACACATATGTGTAATTTCTTTCACCTTATAGATTTTCCATTGCACCTAATTACCTATTTACATAAATGATATGTCAAAAAAAAAGCAAATAGGAAAATACTTCAGAAGAATAAAAATACTTCAAAAATCATGTAGAAATATATTCTTTGTATCTGAATAGACCACCAAAGAAAATACCATCCTGGGTATGATGATAAACTACATCTGGCAGCATAGCCACTGATCAGGAGGTTTAGAGGAGTGTGGAACCATCTCTCAATTGCAGTTGTTCACAGGTCCACCCTGACCCAAAGTGGTAGCACCTGTTAGGGTCCCAATTATAGGCAAATAGTTAACCCCCAAACTGAGGTCAACACACTATGAAAGATTAAAAATACATTTTTAGAGTAAAAATACCAGCAATACATTTTCATAGTAAAAAAAATATTACCAGTAATACATTAAAAAAATTACTAACAATATATTTTTATAAATGAAATTAATAATGCTCTAATGAAAATTAAATTTCAGCATTAAATGACCCATAAGGAGTTGATATGCCACTAAGCAAACAGCCCCAAAAATAAAAGAGTTTTATTTTGTCAACAAAGTAAATTGTATCATTTAAAAGAGATTCAATTTTTTTTATTAATTTTTTATGGTCATCAGTTTATGTTGAAAGAATTAATGCCTCAATATTTTCTGAACTTATTTTCATTAATTCACACATTCTTCAAGCAAATGTTTTCAGCTTTGTATTTTCAACTAATGTATAAATGACCTACAATGAACATTGGTTGACTCAGTAATGGCTTTGTTTTAGTTGAGTTATTCTGTAACATTCTTAAGAAATTATGGATTTTACAAAGATGAAACTTACAAACTCTCAACATTTTATACAAATATAGAATATATTATTTCTTTATAAAATTGATTTTAAAGATGGTATATTGTTGAAAGCCTATTATTTAGCATTTACAATGTATTTGATAAAGACTTTAAAAAGTAGTTGACAATATGATAATCTTACCTGCCATTCAATGGGTAATGGCAATTCTTCAAAAGAAAAAAAAAAGAAGATATACCAGTCAAATGACTGGTTATCAATCATTAAAATAATACAATTAAACCAGGAATGAGGTAAGAAAATAGAGTTGAGAGAAAAATTGGTGAAGAAAAAGAAGAAAAAAAGTGCTAAAAAAAAAAAAAATATAAATAAAAATAGGCTGAGGTTAAAGAAAATTCTTTTATTTATGTAGGGAGAAAGGGAAAAAGGAACAAGTAAATAAGCAAAATAAGATTTTAAATGTAGACAGAATTTGTAAGGTAGCAAAGGAAATGATGGTAGAAAGAAAGGAAAATAAGCAAGAAAGAAGGAAAAAATTGGAGAAGAAATATGAGGAGTGAAAAATGGAGGGAAGGAGGAGAGAAAATGATGGCAGAAGAAAAAAGAAGATAAAAAGAAAGGAATTAATGATATATGATAAATGGGGAATCTTAAAAAAAAACATTGAAAATAAGACATACTTAAGTGTAAATGTCAAGAAGAAAAACATCTGCGTAAATTAAATTTGATGACAATAATATTGATGAGGTGGGATTTTGTGTAGCATTCCTCTGTAATTGGACCACAATTGTGAAATTAACTTTATTACAATGTAGCAATGAGGTACTATGTGATTTAGACTGTTATAAACAGTAGTAATTCCAAGAACCATTTGGACTATTGGTCTTGTTCTATTTCTTGCTTTTGTGGCTACTATAGAAGTTAACAGGTTGAGTGTGCATGTTTTAGATGAAGGTGTGTGTTCAATATGTAAACAAAGATAGAAGTATACAAAAACTGGAGTTTCTGTTACAGAGGCTTACTCCTTTTAAGGTGACTGTAATTAAACAAGGTTCTGAATATCTCTTTGTTATCTCAGTTTTGAACCAAAAAGCAAAAAGTTAGGATAACAAAGGTTAAAATGGTCGAGTGCAAGTCATCTTTGCACCAAGTTGGAACAACCAATTCACTTACTTTTTATAGAGCTGTCAACACATGTCCAAACGATATTGTTGGAAAATGGTGAAAGAGAAAGATTCTGTCCTTTCCAGAAATAGTATCATAAAATCATGCATGTTTCTTGTTTATTCATCCTGTCACACTTCCCTCAGTTACCTAAAGGTTACCATATATAACTCAAAGAGAAAATAATGACATAATCAAGATGTTAACTTTCCACACTACTGCAAACAAAAGGTTAGTAAGTATACTTCCATCAGTACCAGAAACAGTGACAACAGCTTGTGAAAATGAGTAATCTATTTTCTTGAGAAATTATTTTAAGAGAAAGATATTATGAATCTCAACCAACAATAAAACTGTTTGGTTAATGAATGACAAATGCTTCCTGTATGGAAATGGCTAATCTCACCATTACTCATCTTCCAAAGATGTTCCTTATACATTAGCTATGTTCCACTTTCTTGTAATGTCTCAGTTAGAAATACTTTCTCTCACTGTCCAGACATTACACAGATATTTTGTACTTGTTTTAATTTTACTTGAGTTTTCCTATTTATACAGTAAAGAAGGTAGCAAGAAGATATTTATCTATTTTTGACGTTCATATTGCATGTTACTACACTTATTGCTATCTAACATGAAAATATCTAAACTCAGAAAAACTTTAACAGGATAACAATGAGAAAATAATAAAATAAATTGTGAAAAATATATATTTAATTTCAACAAAAAAAATTCTGATTAGTGTGACTTAAGGTAATAAAAGTAAAAATGAATTTCAAAAAAATAACATAAAAAAATAACTGAAAAACATGATTTCAACAATATTTTTTTCCTTCTGTGTTATTTGTACAAGGGATAGACATTGAACAGCTGAATATGATTTTGTTCCATGAAAAAGAGGAGATATTGTCATTGTAGAAAATGCATAAGAACAGAAGCTTACAGACACTGTTTAAAAATACAGGTGTAAATACAAAAGAAAATCATTGAACATTTCTCAAAAAGAAGAAGAAATAATCAGAAGTTTAGTTATTCAAACTACACTAAATAGTTATTCAATCTACACTAAATAGTCATTTGTACAGTGATTAAGTTTAAATTTTACTCAAGAAAATTAATTTAAGTTTTATCTGGAAATGAATTCATGATCTAAGCAAAGACACTAATCACTGATTTAATTTTAACCTTTAACATTCTGTATTATTCACTATTTTCCTTTCCACTATTGCTTTTCAAGGCTCCTCTATTACACGACTTAATTTTAGTCATGGTTATTTTCTGTTGCCATAGCAGGATATGACAACACAACTGCAAATTTCAAACATGCTATTATTCATTCATCTCAGTCACTTGCAGTGGCAAGATAAAATTTTTGCTTTGCAAGCAAAATCACCTCTAGTAAGTTAAAGGGCAAACACAGATCAAGATTGTACTCTTTTTGAAAATAGAGTACAATCAATTTAAATTGATGATTGTACTCTACTCTCAAGTCGATAACAAAATACAGAAACATTTACAAGATATACAAAAATTGAGTGGGGAAAAACACAGAAGATTTGGAAGGAAACAAAGCAAAACTGGCTGATAAACGAACCTCTTATTCTGGATTAGAGTGTGTGTATATATGTATAAAGTATTTGGGGAAAAGCATTTAGTCAGATATTGCGGACAAGACAAACTGGTATTCATGTACTGTACATATAACGATTAATCTATATGTCTGTAGCTTGACAAAATTATTTGGTGAATTTAGGTCTGAAATACTGCATGAAATAAAATAAAATAAATGCTTTTTTTTCACATTAGGTTTTGAACTTTGTGACAATAGATACATATGTAAGAATATAGAAGGTGTTTATCTGCATTTTGTGGAGATAAGTCATGTGGGTCACATGATATCTGCTTAGTAACATCACTTCATAGAGTGATGAAAGTAGCAGACAAATTCAGTTTGTTTACAGCAGGCAAACTGAAAAGTTGCTTTTTTTTAGCTTCACCCCCCCCCACCAAGCCCCAGCATGGACAGAGTCTAAATCTGCTTCCCCAGCAGTTTACAAGTCCATGGTGCTGTTTCCCTCAAAGAATATGCCTTCCCAGGTATATAAAGAAACTCCAGCTCATAGTCCTCAATTTAGGAAAACCCAAAACTCACTGTTTCCAGTTCATGAAATATATCCTGACTTGGGACACAGTTGAATCCAGCCTGTTTGAATCTGGAGTGTTAAACATGGCTTTTCCAGACACTGAGTATCTCCATATTATATGTAAGACTGTTCCTGTTTGTTTCTCCTTACACTCTGCTTTACTGTTTAGATATGATATATATATATATATATATATATAATGGGACCCTTGTATATATGTATATATAGTTTTGTGTATGTCTTAGTGATATAAAAGTCTCTCTGAGAACAAAGCACTTTTGTCATTCCTTTTCTCTTCAGACATTTCGTTACATCCATGAACTATGGTGTTTTTATATTGCAAATATAGTAATGCCCATAACAAGGGAAGGGGTAAATACAAATGAGGGAACAAATCTTTCTATCATAGCTATCCCCACCTATCATACATACATACATACATACACACATAGTGCGGTCACAGAAGAGAACACTTCTTCATTTCACACTTTAATGTGATTTCCAAGCCAAAATGATTACACTGAAGTGTGAAACTGACAGTCATTATGCAATGTTGACATCAATATTCACATTGTCTATATCTATTGCCATTATCTTCAATATTGAACAATATTCACCTATAAATATAGTAACTTTTAAATATATATAAATTGTGCGATGGATAAATGGTCGTCTAAATTATGTAAAAATGAAAACAACACTAACATCTCATTTTGACAGATATATTTACCAAAATTACACAAAAATATCTTGAAATACTAAAGAGTAAATGTTGTATAGGAATAAAGTGTCATTACCAACACTGGAGTTCAAAGATGGATCGCATGAGAGCAAACACAGACAATCCCATTATTGAATTAAGTGCATCACATGACCATGGGGAAAGGCATTAGGAAGTAGAATGATGTCTAAATGATCACTATTTCTATTCTATCCTTTATTACTATTCAGATCACCATTTCTATTCTATCCTCTATTATTTTACAGTTTGCTATTCTCTATACTCTTTACTATTTCTACACTATTTCTCTATACTGATCACTATTTGGTGGTTACTTTACGAGTGAGTATTATCAAGCAAGTATTATTAGTGTGAGTGATATTCGAAGGCATTTGACACCAGTATTGTTCAACAGCATTATTATAGTTGTATCTGCAATTACAAAGTCTCTACTACAACAAGCATTACGAAAGTGACAACAAGTATGCAATGACATTTCAAAAGTGGCACAAATTTTTTTTAACATCACAAAAGTAAATTTATTTAATAAAAATCACCATTGGCTTCACCGACGACTTACAGACAACTTTGGAATATCCTGCAACTCTTCTGGATGGTCTCCTTGTTTAAGTTGGTGAATGTTGCCATAATCCTGCCGGCCTTCAGTTCATCTTTGGTGTTACAAGAAGTTTTGTTAGTCTCTCACACAACTGCATCCCCCTTCCACACACACACACAATAATCAGAGGGTTTGCAGTCTGGGGAGTTAGATGGTGATGTAAGGAGTGATATGATCGCAGAAACTGTTTGGGTTCTCCTGCTTGTGTGGCATGGTGCAGAATCCTGTTGCTAGACATTGTGGCTTCCAGGAGCCACCCTCTTGACCCAAGGAAGCATTACTTCCTCAAGGCACTTGATGTAGGCCTCCATGATGAGTGAGTCCCTGTGGAAAGATGAATGGAGATATAACATCACCATTACTAGTGATCACTCCAAACACTATGATGTTGACTGGATATATCATCCAAGTCTTTGCAAATCCTCTACACTGTTCTCAGATTGACACCCCAAGCAATCTGAAATGTTCATATTGGAGCTTCTGGCATGTATGCTAAGCAGTATAGGATGCTGCTTCCAAATTTCTGGTCGAGTGAATTGTGTCATGGTGTTCTTTTTCTCAGATAGTGCCCAACTGACCTTATGATACTTTGCCATTGACAAAATCAAATCATACAACTCGCATGCGTGAAATTAGAAACATAAAATGGTGACGATTTACCCATCGTACCCTGTATATAAAATTGATAGATTTTGTAGTTTGGGGAAAATATGAAATTCATATAAGTCAATGTTAAGCAACTGAATGATAAAGTGAACAAAATAAATATAATGTGCTTCATCTACTAGAAGGACTACTACTTTGTGATATCATACAAAATTGCATAATTTTGTAGTTATTTATGCAAAGTTCTTGTCACCAGAACTTGGGGATGATACTGTTAAGAAAAATAACCATTTCATATTATTGTGTAACAGTGTAGACAGAGACAAAGAGTAAGAGATTTTCTTGAAACTGAATTCTAATGATATAAATGAGCATTTATTTTACATGACTATTTTTCAACAATCTCGTTCTTTGTCACTGCACTTAATTTGGTAGTGAAAATGTAGGAGTAAATCTGCAGTCTCATAATGAAAAATGCATTTATTTAGACAACAAATATTTTTCATCATTAATCTCCTTCCCAAATTTACTGGGGAATATTTATCAAATAGACTGAAAAATTTTATTCTGAAAATTTTACATCAAAATGTGTCAACTAAATATGTATCAGTCTGTGAAGTGAGTAATCTACCCGTGTAGATCTAAAAATTGAGTTTAAATATTTGACTAATGTTTCAGATATATATTTACTCATAAGGTACTCAGTGTCACCTGAGGTCTTATAAAACAAAATTTACAATAACTGAGCAGTACTATAAATTAGAACTAGATGATATCCATAGACAGGGGCAGTGGAATGAGAACAGTCTTCCCTGTAGATTGAATAAAGAGTTCAGAATACCCTGTTGGCTACCAAGATCAATATACATCTTGTTGTGATAACAACAATAAATATGAGAAAATAGTCCAAGTGTAAATAATGATAACTCCTCATCCCAGAAATTCAGACAGAAATTAAATCTTGAGTACATGCAAAACTTTAAAGTTTACATATTATTATATTTTTCAAGTATCTACTGATCTGGGTAACCTTCAAGGAATTTCGAACTGAATCCTTTATTTAATCTACAATGATAAAGTTTTCTTATTCCACTGTTCATAAGGCTTCCTGTATTATCACCAAAGTTATGTAATGTCAAGTCTTGCTAGTACCTAGATGGCTTAATGCTTGGGAATAACACATGTTGCAAGCTTGTATGGGAAGATGGTGTAATGGATAATGGCTCAGAATTGTTAATTAGAGAGTTGTTCTAATTCCAGTTGGGTTTGTTATATTCACTTATGCACAAATAATCAACCTTTTCTCCTCCCAGCTTTGGGTTAATTAGTTAAAATTGTATCACTAAATTATTAATATCTCCCCCATCCCCAAATTCTAATCAATCTAATAAAAAAAATTCCAGCTTTAAATAACCTGCACAGGGTTGACAAGCCATAAAAATAAATCAGTCAAACATAATCAACCACTGTTCATATCTAAGGATATATCATCATTATTTTTTGATTACTATTTTGTTATTGCTGGTCCAGTTTCCCACTTTGAGTCTGAACTGAAACTCTAAAGAACATAGCTGCATTAATAAAGTCCACTTCAAACCAAATGTGGACTACAAACCTATTTTAAATTATATGCTTGAGCCCCAGGGGTCTGCATCTTTAGGCAATACATTTTCTTTGAGAGGGGGCTAAGAGTTATTACCTTGTGCTTGAAAACGTAAGTGCTTAGGAAGCCTGATCACTTTTTTTGTCTACTGCGCATACATGTGAACTATCAATCTATTTTAAACTCAACCTTCCATTTACATGTGGTTAAATATCTGTATTGAAAATAAATGAAAGTGACTGTTTTAAAACTGGAAAATATGTCTGTCTTTAGTAAAGAGGAGAGTTTTCTTTGGGCCAAAATGCAATAAAGAGATATATGAGAATTTATGGGCATGATAAATGCCAATTTTTTTTTAACAAGACAACTTCATATACGTTATGATAAGATTAAATGCAACAACAAGAAGAGATTGTGCCATGAAATATGAATATTTAATGGAACCATTTTCACTTGGTTATGGTTTAAGATAAAACTGATTGGCACCTGCTGTATCTTTGCTCCAGTTGTAATGTGCAAATAATGTGACTTACAGCAGTCACATAATGCCCACTTTGAAAAATTATTTTCTGTCAATATAAAAGACCAAGAAATGCTGCAATTGGGAATAGAAATAGCTTTTAAGGAATTATAGAATATAGTGTCATTATGAAAGGCAGGTAAATAATTCCTTTCAATATTAAAAAGAAACAAATGTTTATATTTCTTTTTGAAGTCTAATTGGACTCTTTCAACACAATTATAATGATCACTGAGAGACCATTCAACAAGAAAAACTCTTCTCTTCCTGCTTTCTTGGACATTAACTTTGCCATTTCTATCAGCTATACTTCTAATCTTCCTTCTTCAAAGCATGGCCTTCAGCAAAATACTTCCAAAAAACTTGACTTGCTCAACACTATTTTTAACCCTTTATCTGAGAAAGCAGTTATATACATCTGACAGTTTAGATATTTCTGAACAGGTTTGGTATGCCAGCTATATAAAATGTCTTGATCTGATGAGACTATTTAAGGACAGGACTCAAGTTTTCAGGTTAATGTTTGAGATTTGTATCAATTTATGTGGCAACCTATTCTATGTTCAATTCCCTGAAAGAAAAATACATCTGAATGTTGCATAAATTTACCAAGTTTGTAGCAGCATTGACTAGTTTACTGAAAACAGACATTTTTTTGTACTTATTTACATAATAGGGTGCAGTGAATATATTAATATTATCACATGAGGATTTCTCCAACATGAGATAGTGTAATGATTTACAGTGTTGTATGCAATGCAATATGTGATTTGTTAGGGACTAAGAAGGCTTTTGGAGGAGAAATGAGACACTTGCCTTATCACATCCTGCAGTTGAAAATTGAGAGGAGAGAGAGAGGGTTGTTGACCTTTCCTTTAATACTACTTTATGCGATGCCACCTATCAGGCTTTTAGAGAATTTCATGACAGACCAGGTGAAAATAGTCTCCCACTGGAACAAAACTGGTAGGATTGTTGAATACAGTTTAAAATAATGTATTCAGTAGCAACAACATGCCACTACTGTTTGGTGACACTAGTTGCTGCATCAGGTGTTTTTTAAACACTTTCAAACACTGGAAAAAACATTTCTACTTGTCTTTCTGACATTTATCTCCATGAATCAAATGAAACCAGAAATGCTTCCTGTGGTCTGATGCAAACACACCATTTGTTGTCCATAACAGATAAGGAAGAATTTATGGAAAAAAAAAAAAAAAATTTCCTTTTTCTTTTTTTATTTCACCCCAAGCAAGGCAATAAAACCACTAAGATGCAAAGGAGTTACTGAGGTAGAGAATGAGAAAAACTACTATTAAGAAGAGAGGACAATAAAATAACAAAAATGAAGAATACAGAAGATCAAAGCTGACTGGGAAGCAAAATATCAGAAGAGAGTTCCACAAGTGTGAAGTATAATAGAAGAAATTGTTAGCATAGAACTTATGGTCAAGTCTAGCCATTTCAAAGATGATGAGATGTTGCCACCAATTTAGTACCAAGTTTAAATTCATAAAGTCTTAGTATCATAGAGAAAAGTTCATCAGAACAATTAGTATTTATAGAAAAGGTACAGAGAAACTACATTATGGTTGAAGGAACATGACTGAAGCTAAGATGCCAGGTCAAGACCAATAACATTGCAGTTCTTTGGATTTTATCAAGAATCTTTAAATGTATATCAGGAGAACCAGACCATATGTGGCAGCAATCTTCAATGCACAGATGAATAGTCGACTTATAGATATGTAAGGTAGATTTTGGAAAGAAAATATCATATATATAAACATAATCTGACAGAGAATTAGGTAGGTATTTTTGAATGTTGTAAGTATTTGCATTTTTATCAGTCTTCTTTAATTAGTGTCTGTATAAAATAACAGTTATCCATGAACTTTTTTTTAATCATTTCACCCCAAGTAAGGCAATAAAGCCACTAGGACACAAGGGATTACTGAGTGTTAGAGAATATGAGAAAAAAAACACTATTAAGGAGAGAAACAATAAAAGAATAAGAATTAAGAAGACAGAAAATAACGATTGACATTGAATTTACATTTTTGAAGATCAAAGTTAACTGGGAAGCAACAAACCGGAATAGAGTTCACAAACAAGAACTGCGATAGAAGAAACTGTAAGCATAGAACTTATAGTTACATTATTAACTAACATGTATAGATTTACAGGGTATATTCAAGGTAGGATTCAATGTTTAGCTGTTAAATATATTCTAACATAACCATCTCTTTCTCTTCTGTTTTTTGAGTTGTGTAAGCCACACTGATGCCAGTAGTGGAGTTGCTTATAAAAAAGTTGTGCATTGCTCATAGTCTTGGCATTTAGGAAAATATTGAGCAAGTCATTATTCATATAATACAATAATGGCAGTAATGCTGTAATGGTGACAGTTTTAATACAAGGAATGGAGATGATGTCAGTGTTGAATAAGGAGATGTAGTTGAAGTCTTGAAAATGATCACCTTGTTTCACGAATCAACAGAGACAAAAATAGTCTTGCAATAAACATGTAATAACATCCTGATTTTTATATGAATGTGTTCATAACACTTACTTAAACCTATCAAGTTGTATGTGAATCTGTTTCCTGTGTTAATATACATATCTGTTTGTGCACTTTGGGGTGTCTGGGCAATGTCCATGGTTTCTGGCAATAAAACTGATTTATCAAACAGGAAACAGATATTAGGAACTACGCCTAGAGGTGTACAAAAGGTGAGAGGCTGACATATAAGTCTTTTCTGTCAATGCCTCTTCCTGACACTCTCAAGTACAAAATATATAGATTTATACATATGCAGAAGAACAAATGGCAGATGATAAGAAAGTTGCTGATGTTCTGAAATGGAAACCAGAAGTTCTAAAATTTGATTTCTATAAATATATCTGCTCACTGAGATTCCTATAGAATATTTTTTTCGAAATGAAAACCACCCAGTACAAGGCTCGAAAGCCGCACAAGGTTGCAGTTAAAATGGTAACGGTGAATGAGATGTGTGATATAACTGGAAGAGAAGGTTGTATGAAGTGAAGATTACAGGCTTAAGGAGAATAGATAATGATTGACACTTGACTCGAAGAGGTCAAGATAGAAGCATCCAGAGAAGTATCTATGTAGGAGTCTGTTTTACAAAGTGGCAGTTCTTCTGAAGAAGCTGTGAGGAGAACTTCCTTATGCAATGGGAACATGTAGGAAATGAGGATGATTCAACTCCTTGAAAGTAGCATTGTAAGACATACTACACTAGTAGAAGCCTGAAGTGGTGAAGCTAAAGAATGGAGCTCACCTGAAATAACAATTTAGTAATAACAGGGTGATATTGTTGCATCTGTGGGTAAGAGATTAAGGAGTAGAAATTAAGTTTTCCCCTACAAGACTGCTTAAACAATTTTGAACGTTCAAGGTTGGATTGAGCAGCTCTAGCCCAGAAATCACAGAAAAACCCTAATCTAAAACCTTTTATTTTAAAGGATTTCATCCCAAGCAAGGTGATAATGCCACTAAGATGCTGAACTTAGTGTAAAACAAGACCAAAAGTGTAGGGGCACACATTGAGGATCAAATTCACTTGCATAATAATGGGCTGTGAGAATAACATACTAACATAGTAACAACTAAATCACTACCTGCCTGTTAATTACATGATATGTAAAATTATCAAAATTATATCATTTTAATTCTAATAAAAACAAGAACACATATCCCAGTGGATAAAAGCATTAATTGAATCCAGTGACTTAACCCAAACAGTTGTGAGTTCAATATCTAGCTACAGCTGAGGGGAACAAAAATTATGTTGAGTTAAAGGGAAATAACAGATACTAAGAGATACTGGAAGAGGCATGGCACATGGAACTAGAACCATCTACCCCAGTGAATGAACTAAAGGTTTCACTTCAAAATTCCAATCACCTTAAGAAAGCTGGAGCGTAGAATGACCAAAACGTCATGAATATATATATATCAACGAAGACGAATACAAGAATTCAAACAATGTAAATAATTACAATACCTCATCTCAGAAATATAGACAAAAATATGACATTAAAACTGACATAAGCATTTTAAAGATTGCTAGGTGGAAAAAAAAAATGAGACAATATCAACGTTTTTCATGATACTTACTAAAAATAATTTGTTCAAGATATTGGCAATGTGGAGATAAACCATTTCCACAGAGGAAACATTCTGCATTTACTGACTGCATTACTGTTGGTTGAAAAATCTCTCTCTTAAAACAGCTTTTCGATAAAATAATTGGAAGCAAGGGCAACAGAGGAAAAAAGCACATAACAAAACTAACAGGGATTAGGAGAGATATCATAAAGACAAAATTTACTAAAAGCTACAAAGAACAGAAAATTGTGGAGAACTGAAGGAACATGTCACAGAGAAGCAAAAGGATTCTTATATCAATTAATTGTTATCATGCTTTCTTGTATTTAAGAAGTTTCCTTCTTAACCTTTCCTTTAAGACAGTGGGGAAAGTCGGCATTCTGATTAAGTTGTTATTTTCTTTTTCAGTTAGATCTGCTAACCATTTTAGTTGTTGCTGCTGTTGGATAATTTTTTTTATTTTATAAAATTATTTGTGATTTTGTAGCAGTCTGATGAAAACCTACAGGATTCATTCACTTGAAGCCATATTTAATCATTGATCTGAGAAAACTGTTGTATATAGCTGAGAGTTTTAAACATTTCTGAATGAGTTGGGTGCCATGCATGACATTCATATGAGAGTCTACATCTAACAAAGCAATTTAAGAACATAATGAATTCTCAGGTTAATATTTTGGTTTATCAGTATCTTGGGGTGTTAGATAAAAATTATCCCTAACACACAGCCTATCCTATGTCCAAATTTATTATCTTATTTAATAAATTTCTTCTAACTGATCGATACAGCAAGTTACATTTAGAGTTTATTAATTCCACATTCTAAATTCTTCTTCTATGTTCCATCAAGACATTGGCAATCATGGCTCCCCACAATTTTCTGTCTTTTTTAGTGCTTAAGAAATTTTATCTTTTTACTAGCTCTCCTAAACACTGTACTGCCATCCTAACTCAAGCTCACTATTGTGTTTTCTTCTGATGCTTTTGTACTCCTGTGAGTATCAAATTTTCCAAACCCACTTTCCTCATTATGCACCCTAGATATTTCAACTATCTCTTTCTGAAGAGAAGTATAAGTGTCCTTTTTGTTTCCATTTTTTCTAAAAACTTTCTCATTGCTCACATGTTCAGTCCATGGTATTCTCAGCATCCTTCACGTTTCTCTTGCTTCAAGTCACTTCTTCATCAATAAGGAGATTGTCCAGCATCTGACGCATAGTAGGAGTGATGTTACATAACAGTTCAGTACTCTTTGTTTCAAATGAAATTTTCCTCTTTCTAATACTTTACTTAGCTTTTGATAGGCTACTTTTGCTATCCCAATATGCCTTCAGATTTTGGTGTCACACTTTCTATCCGCTGTTAAAACACTTCCCAGATATTTAGATTGTTGTATTTGTGTATTTTGATATCTCCAATTTGTAATTTGCATGTTGGACTCTTCCTTTTGCTGACAACCATACATCCTATCTTCTTGCAAATAATATTTTCTCCTCACTTTCCTCCCTGTCCTCTGTAGGAGTTCTTGCAGGTTCCAACTATAAACACTGTTATCTGCATATTGTTAACATTGTGGCCACTAATAATGAATCCTGGTAGAACTTCTAATTCTCTTAGAATTACCTCACTGCATAGGTTGAATAAGTCTGGTGAGAAGACACATTCTTGTCTTACAGCCCTATCTATTTCTGTATATTTATTGAATTCAGTTTCTATTCATATGCAGGCAGTTAGCTGCCAATATATGTTCCAGATTATTCTAATATTCTTCCCAAATATTTAAACAGTTCATTCTGAATTAGTGTATCAAAACTAACAGCAACAATGTTTCCTGAAATTTGAAATTAATAAATTAAAAGTATATGTACATAAAACAGACCAAAATCAAAGGAATAAATCAATCTTTCTGACAGAAATATGAATTTGCTCTTTAATAAATAAATGCACATAATACTTTGTTTTTGGATGAAGTAAAAAGAGAAATCAAGTCCCAGTTTTACATAAACAAATTCAAAATGAAAAATTTGAAAGTGAACTTCAACAGACATTGTAACAATCAATAAATTCCAATTCCAAAGTTTGGAAACAGAGCAAAAATTTCAGAAAAGTATCAAATCTTCAACTGCAAATTCAACTTTATTCCAAACCCATCGTCAAGAGCTTTCACAATCTTTTGCATTTAATTTTCATTAGTATACATTCTTGGAGGAGAATACCATTCCAGAATTGTTCTTCAATGGTGGTAAACTTCTCACAAAGAAAATGTCTCCAAATTTTAACCATTAGCATTGTATTATTCAGGAGTATTACTTCCAAGATATTCAACAGAAGTAACCTTATTTTCACTCTCAGTCAGGGTCATTTTTACTGTTACTGTAGCAGGATATGGCAACACAACTGAGAAATTCAAACAATACCTTTCAGTAATCAGTGTCAAGACAAATTTTTATGGGGTGTTGGTGAAATTTGCTGAACTCACTGGAAAAGATTAATCAGATTTCTTTGACATCAGGCATTTAATATTTTCTATTTATTTGTTTCATATTGCATACACCTGGTGTCTCATGTAACCTTATCACTATTGAGAGGCATCACACATTAGTTTGCACTACCTGACATGGCAGGTATGAACTGAAGCATGTCATATAAGGAAATGCAGCAATACAATACGCTCTCAATAAAATAGCTGTTTTGATAACCATATATTAGTTTATGTTTATTCTGCTCTAAAAAACATTAATGCATATATAATATATAAATATATATATATATATATATATATATATATATATATATATGTATATGTTCAAACATGCCACTTTTATGTACAGATTTTTAGTATGAATATAAAAACTTTTTTACTGTATTAATTTCAAGTCTTTGTAATTTTTTCATTTTTTTTATTTGATACGGCTAGCATAATTCTTATCAGCATGGAAAATGTAAATGGCAAACTGAGTTCAAATTTCATCCTATTTCTACTTTAATATCCTTCAGAAAGGTATATTCTATCTCTTCTTTCCTTTGCCAGGGATGAATTAAACAACAGGGTAGCCTATCTAGCCTTGAGTGGCAAGCAGTCTAGGAGAAGGACTAGTCAGATCTCCAAACTGTGGAGAAGGTAATGGGAAAAACACTCCACAACATTTATGAAGAATTCATTAAAAATCACAAAAAAAAAAAAAAAGAATGAATCAGTGGATCATAATAATTCTGTATGTTTTGACTTTAAAATAAATAATAAAATGCAGTGGTTTCTTATTTTATTATGAAATTAAGGCAAAATATGAATATGCTTGGCAGGTGGTGGGAAAATGTTTTAAAAAAAGAGAAGAAGAAAAAAAGAGAAGAAGAAAAAAGAAAGAAACCTCTATTAGGTATCCCTAAGATTAAAGTTCATCTCCCATGGAATGCAGACTTAAAAAAAAAAATCTCTGATGTATTTTAAATTATTTTCTTTTTTGGATGATTCAGAATTAAATATTTTGAACAATTTTGAAAAAAATAAAATGTTTTTTCAGACTAAATGAAAATTATTAAGATCAAATTTGACTTATTGAAATTTCTATTTAAAGATGTAAGAGAAAAGATAAATCTACAAACAGTGCATCTCAGTCACTAAATTTAAGAAACTTGCTGTGTGATATGATTTATAAATTATATTCAGTTAACCAATCTTCATGTAGCATTTGAAATTGTGACTTCATATTAAGGCCATACCATGTAGGAAAAAAAAGAAAAAATGATAATGGGGGGTTTAAAAAGTGCAGTGTGTTGCTCGCCAGCAGGCCAGCTATTTTTTCTTTTTCAGTCACCTCAAGGAAATGGATTGCATGACTCCCTTTCTCAGCTATTACACTGGACATTTGTGAAACAGACACCAACTCAGTCGCACCTTCCTCAACTTCCTCTTTGTCCATCTGTCAATCCGTATGTCCAGCTCTATTACACGCAGTC
Organism: Acanthosepion pharaonis; assembly: GCA_903632075.3. NCBI lineage: Eukaryota > Metazoa > Mollusca > Cephalopoda > Sepiida > Sepiidae > Acanthosepion > Acanthosepion pharaonis. Next base: position 163,423 of record CAHIKZ030000557.1, read on the forward strand.
TGCCGAATGACTCCCTGACACTTGGTGCTCCTGGCACCCCACTTTTTATGCTATTCCAAGATGGTCAAAATTTGCATGTGTGCAAATATTGTTTTGTTTTGGATGGGATAGGTGCGCTTAAATTGTGTCTTCAATAGTGGCCATATTTCTTTTTGTTATCACTTTGCAGGCAAGACACGTTCGCGCCCGTTCCGAATTCTGAAGTACGTCATGTCTTTCATGACTTACCGATTCCTGACAGGCAGATTTGAGGTTCTCTCTTTAATAGTTGGCCGATATAATTTTTCTGCTGATTGGCGATGAGGTCTCATCACTGTAACTGTAGATTCTATGCTAAGCTTCTTTTATTGCTTGTGGAACTCACTTGCAGCTCTATGCTTTCCGGCCAACTTTAAATGCAATGTCAATCGCTATCTACCGACTTTCCAATTACTCTTCTTTTGTTCTTGCTCCTTAGTAATGTATCTGTTTATAACTCTTCCACACCCATCACCCTCCTTGTATCTCAGTGGTTTTATTGCCTTGCTTGGGGCCAAATCAATTTTTTAAAAAATCATACCATTCTATTCTTGTAAAACTGAAAACAAATACCAAGTTTGAAAATTTTGTAAACTCCTAGCAGTTTTCAAAAGAGAGAGATCCTTAATGTTTTATATGTGATATCAATCTTAGGAAAAGGTTAAGAGACAAAAATCAAAACTTTGACGGATTCACTGACAAGACAAATTGAAAAGCAAAGTTTTGTTCTTAGATATACATGGACAAGTCAAATATAGGCAGATATTCTAAGAGAAAAGAATAAAATTTTGGGTTATTTTTTAAGTTCTGATCTGATGTCTCCTGAGATAAGAGGTGATTGAAGCATCAGGTGCAGGCACTGACCACCCGTTCACATAGTGGTTTGATCTCATGATAACTTAAGCAGAATAAATTCAATATCCAGTGTAGAAGCGAGCAAAACAGAACCAAGAGCAGTAAAGAGAAACAAGAGTGAAGTTTCATGTCTTTCTTTTGCCTAGTACAGCACTGACGGCTGTGCAGGTGGCATAATGGTTAACAACAAAAGGGATTTGGTGGGTCAAGTTCAAATTCAGACCTTGTCTGTTGTGTTCATTTTCACATTAATATGCTTAAAAATAAAAAAAAAACATCAATTCTTTTTATAGATATAATAGCAGGGTAGATTGGGTATTTTAGACATGGGTGTCAACCAGTCTAAAAGAAATAGCCCTCTTAATTAAAAACCAATGCAGAAGGCAACAGGCAAACACTCCACTATCTTTCTCTAAATTCACAAGAAATAAAGTAAAGGAAATCAGAGAAAGCCATCACAAACAAGGAACAGTACCAAATAACAGGAACCATATCACTTGAGAACTATCAATCGCAGCAACAATTAAAATGGATAGCACATGTAACTCAAAGAGAAAATAATGACACAATCAAGATGTTGATATTCCACACTACTCCAAGTAAAAGGTTAGGAAGGAAATCTGCATCAATACTAGAAATAGTAATAACAGCTACTGGACTTGAGAAACCTATTTCTTTCTTAAAAATTGTTTTAAGAGAAAGATTTTATAAATTTCAACTGATAACAGCTGCTCAGTCAATTAATGCTGAGTGTTTCCTCATATGGAAATGGCTAATTATCATATTTCCTGCTGGATATGGCATTAAAAAAAAAGCAATAATAGAAAAGAAACTTTGATGATGAATATAATTAGAAAGTGATAATGTTGGAAAAGCATTAGGTCTACCGAAACAAATGCCAGGAATAAGTTATGTATTTTTTTTTAAAAAACATTTTAAAGATGTTTTTGTTGCTTATTAGCTTTTGCCAAATAACCAGTTTTTGGTCAAAACTGATGAAGGATGCTATTCTCATCAGCACTAAAAATAGTGATAAAGTGCTTGCAAATGTCTGGTTTATTGCATTCAGAGATAGCCAAAAAGGGAGGCAATTTTATTCAACTAACAATCAAAATACATTAGTTGTGTCTGCTATGTTTATCAAATTCTTTCTTCCACTTTCACACATGCATACAGGTATCACTACCATTTTAATTCATTTTCAAAAGTTTTCCTCAAAATAAATTAAAAAATGAAAGCTTAAGTATCAAGCACAAATTATTTCTCCCCCTACATCTTTCTCTTGTATAGTTTACAATGAAATACATGGCCATTTGAGTTATCACATTATTGACAGTCAATGTATTAATTAAGGATTTTCCTTCTTCTAGACTGGATGACAGAGTCCAGTCTACTCTGTTATTTGATGGTTAATTCTATTAAAATTCAGTTACTAAAAGTTAGTTTTAACTATAGATATATATATAACCAGTAAAATAACTTTTCTTAACCTTTTATACTAGGAGAAAACCACCTTCATATAGACAGAAAATGAATTCAGTAAATATACAAGACAAGGATGTGCCTTCTCACCAGACTTATTCAACCTGTACAATGAAGCAATTCTGAGGAAATTAGAAGTCTTACCTGGATTCATTATTTATTCATGACCATAATCTTAACAACATGAGATATGCAGATGATCCAGTGTTGATAGTGGACACAGAAAGGAAACTACAGAAATTTCAACAGAAGTTAGTAAAGGAAAGCAAGAAGAAAAGACTAAACATTAATTCCAACAAGATAGAATGTACAGTTGTCAGCAAAAACAACAGCCTAATATACAAATTACAAATTGAATATACTAAAATCAAGCAAGTACAACAATTTAAAATGGAAAATAGAAAATGCGACACTGAAATCCAATGGTGCATTGAAATCATGAAATACGCCTTCCAAAAGCTAAGCAAAATATTAAGAAAGAGGAAAATCTTGGTAGAAACAAAGAAAAGTACTGAACCATTACATAATATTAGTCCTCTTATATGACAATGAATGCTGGACAATCTCTTCAGAGATGAAGAAAAGACTTGAAGCAACAAAAATGTGGTTCTACAGAATGATGCTGAGAATATAGTAGACTGAACATGTGAGCAACAACAAAGTTTTAGAGAGAATGAAAACATAAAGGACAATTATACTTAACATTAGGAACAGTTGATATTTCTAGAACATTTGAGGAAAGAGGACTTTGAAAATTTGACACTCACAAGAGAGATTAAAGACGAGATACAGAGGAAAATGGCTAAAGAGCTTGTGTAAATGGATGACAGGGTTTAGAAGAGATAACAAAAAGATAAAATTTACTAAGAGCTACTAAGAGTTGTGGAAAGTCATGATCACTAATGCCATGAAGGGACATGTCACATAGAAGACCTTATTTAATAAAAATCTTATGGATTATTTAAATAATGAAACTTAAAATTCCATTTTATTTTTACTGCTCTTAAGTTTTATCTGGCAAGTTACATTCCTTGTGAGAAATAGGGGATTAAGTTACATGAAAAAAATGCAATGAAGTCTCTATTTTTTTTTTTTTTTTTGAACACCATAAATTCTTTTTACTATAAGGTTTAACTTCAAAGGGATTCTCTATCTGGGAATTATACCATATCTAAAGAAACAATTATCACCTGACTGAGTATTTCTAAGCACAATAAATAAACAGCGGGGTGGATCCTCTGATCGACAATGATTGCTAGATAAAATGGAACACCACAAAAATGCTTGTTATTCTTTCTAAGCATTCAAAGAAGAGACATGATTGCCAAACCACATTCATAAAGTACAAAGGTATTTTGCTTAAAACAAAAAAAGATTGTTTCTCCATGGCTATGATTTGAGTAGAAAAGATGATTGTAGCATATGGATTTCCTCACTGTAAACTGATGTCTGCTTCTAACTATCAAAGCTGATTCCTTGATGGTTTTTGCAATAAATCCATGTTTGTTTTTTTTCGTTCACTTTGATACAGTTTTAAAAACAGGTGTTAAGCTGTATTTCTGCATCTTATTTCATTTAATATAGCCCGAATGAGGCTATTTGGGACGTTTCAAGAGAACAAAAACAAAAGATTGTTAAAAGGTTTATTTTTTTTTTAAATGATCATGAAAATAACCACAGGTTTGTAAAACACCAGAATTCAAGAATCTTACAGTAATGAGGCAAAAGAATAAGGATGATAACTTGAAGGTGAATAGCTTCTTTGGAGTACCAATATTGTCAAACAAGCCAAGTAGATTAGATACAGGTATTGTGATGTATTGAGTAAATACAAATCTTATTATCTCCCTTGTCCATTCTCTTATTAACCAATCAGAATTACAATAAAGATTTGCAGTGGGTCAGTCATCTCCATGTTAGTTAACTGCACCTGGCAGATTCAAATATTGTGTTTGACATCTTTGTTCAGACATGTATATAGCATCATGTCAGAATAATGTGACTCATCCATACGTACCAAAAAAAACAACTACAACAGGGTTGAGACTGACCAACATTGGAAATAACAACAAAGAAACAAAGTTGCACTGCTAATAATAGCAATATGGACACAATTACATTTACATTTTTGAAGATCACAGGAAAGCAGGAAGCTGGGCACAAGCATAAACTGCAAGAGAAGAAATTATTAGCATAAAACTTAATTTCAACAGTTAATATCTAGTTGTCAATCAAATACTGCACTTAAATTTGTGAAGGTACCAATGAGGAAAGTTCATTAGAACAATTACTGTAAAATTATTTATAGAAAAGGCAAAAGAAAGTTATATTTTATTGAAAATGACTGGGAAAATAACCAAAACCATGATGCCAGGTCGGGATCTATAATGTTGCCAATTCAGCTTTGGATTTTGTCAAAAATCTCTAGATATAAAAGAGAACTATCACATAAAATGTGGCTGCAATATTAAATGCACGGATGAATAGTAGACATAAATAGATTTTAATGAAAAAAATTATCTCACATGACATTGTGAACTGACTTTGTTAAAAGAATACTAAGAAATTGATTCAATATAAACATTTAACTTCATTTCAATGGTAAAGGTGAAACGAAGAAAGCACAGTGAGTTGCTCTCCTAGGGGTTAGCATCAGCCATATTTATAGAAGACAAAAACAGATCTTAAAGATGATTAATAGAGAGCAGTTTCATTTTGGAAAAGTTAAAATTAACAAACCATTATTTCAAATGATAACCATAATATAATGCTCACTGTTCATTTGCCTTTTTATTTTTTTTATTCTAGTTCAATCCACTCAAGGAATCCAAAAATGACAGCTGAAATGATTATTATTCAAAATGTTCTCCTTCCTGCCAGGTTTGCACATTTCAGTCTGTTTGCAGGAAGGACAATTGTTTACACCGTTTCATTCTTTGTTTCGAATGCAATTATTAAGCATAGCTTACTTGCCTCTTGAAGGTAAGGACTAATAATCAGTTGTAAGGAGATAGAACATGGTTTTTAACATGAGGAAGAGCCCAAGATGCAAGCTATGAATTAGAGACATCAAAATCAAACAAGTAGAGAAATTTAACTCAATGGCAAGTATCTTAACAGATGACAGAAATGTGACAGAAATCTAAAGGCACAGTGGAATAGAGAAGATGCCTTCCTAAAGCTAAACAAATTATTAATAAATAAGAAAATTTCATTTGAATCAAAGAAAAAGAGTGCTCAATTGCCATGTAGTACTAATCGTGTATGGTAGTGCATATTAGAAAATTTTATCAAGTTTATTCTTTGACTTGAGGCAACAGATATGTGATTCTATTGAAGGATACTGATAACACCCTGGACGGAACATATGAACAATGAGAAAATTTGAAGAAAAATAGAAAAAACTCATGCTTGTCATTAGGATCAAGAAGAAAACAACTGAACTTTCTATGACACATAAGGAAAAGCTGGAGAATTTGACATTCAAAGGACATATTGACGATGAGGGTTAGAGGAAAACAGCGATTAACTTACCAAATGGATTTGCATAAATTCATGGCAGAAAAAAAATCAAATGGGAAGGATAGTAAAAAGGAAACCAGGGTTGAAAGCTGTGGAGATTCATGATCGTGCACAGGCTGAAGGGACATGGCATGTAAAATAGGACAACTTAGGTCTGTTGTAACTTTTGGAGTAATTAAGAAGATAAACCTCGTAGATTCTTTTACATAACTTTTTCTTTTAACTTTACAATCTGTATTTAACAAAGCCTCTCTTTTGCTGTCTCAATCTGTCTCGTCTATCAATCTCAGGAAACTTATAACCATTTTATATTTACATTCAAGCTAACATAATTTACTACCACCTTAAACTACTTCCTCCTCTGATTTGTGTCCATTTGTAGGATGTGCCCTTTCTTTAATCAATGTTTTGTTACTTTTTATATATATATATATATATATATAATGTCTGTGTATATATATATATATATATATATATATATATATATATATATATATATATATATATATGTCTGTGTATATATATATATATATATATATATATATATATATATATATAATGTCTATATATATATATATATATATATATATATATATATATATATATATATATATATATATATATATATATATATATATATATATATATATATATATATATATATATATATATAATGTGTGTATATATATATGTGTATATATATATATATATATATAATGTCTGTGTATATATATATGTGTATATATATATATATAATGTCTGTGTATATATATATGTATATATATATATATATATATAATGTCTGTGTGTATGTGTGTGTATATATATATATATATATATATAATGTGTGTGTGTGTATATATATTATATAATAAATCAAGAAAAAACCTTAAAGATCCATTTTGGTTATAATGTATTTCATGAATATTGTTATATACATCTCTTAAGACCAGAAGTTCTTAAGGTTTTTTCTTGATTTATTATTATTATGTTCTGTAATTTAAATTTACATTGAGCTCTCTTTGGATTAATATCCTCCTTAGAATTATCCCTACCAGTCACAAACTGGTAATTTATATTATATATATATATATATATATATATATATATATATATTTCCTTTATTTGTAGATTGATTTTACTGATGAAGGAAACATCTTTCTCTTTGCACAGTCAATTCAAATATTAGGTTGACCAAAAAAAGCAGAATTTTTTTTTAAATAACATGAGGAGTGTTAGTTTTGAAAAATAAACAAACAAAAAAAAAAAACTCATTTTAATATCACCATGAATTCTTTGAAAAGTGAACATATTTACTGAAACTTGTGACTATACTTGCTGCTTATTTTGCAACAACGTAAAATGCAATAAATTGTAAGTGAAAAAAACTACTAGTGATGTAGTAAATATGATGTGATTGGAAGAAAAGCAGAATGAAAAGAAACAAAGGCAAAATGCAAGAAAAAAGATTTCCATCCCAAGAAGCCAATAATTGATTCAAATAATTATTAATTCCAATTAGACCAACAGAAAGCAGCAATTAATGAAAAGTGTTTAGAATTAAAGGCTTATTATAAAAATTATAAAATTATTATCAAAAGGACATTGTATTACATCATGATAAAGTAACAAATATTTCTTTGACCATGCAGTAAAATTGTTACAGATTGACAAAGTATTTTTTTTATCCAAACACCACATTCACAACATGTTGCATATTTCTATGGCCATTTAATTTATTTCTCTTAAATAAAATATTTCATTTACATTGTTTGGACTGTTGTCCTGATCTTTGTTGCCATATTAATGATGTTTTAACTCAACTTGCCAAGTTTTTGTTCACAGCCCTTTGGTTCAAGTTACTGGATTACTTCAACCAACACTTGTATACACTGAGAAATGTGTATTTGAGGACACAACATTATTTCAGTTACTAAGAAAATGGCAGAAGGCAGCTGGAGAAATCTATAGTCAGAAAGAAATAAAAAGTTCTGGGAAAGATAGAATTGTGTTTTCCAAAGATTAGAAGATAATTAAACAAAATAGTAAAAATGTTATTCCATGAAGCTAATTTTGATTAATAAAATGATGTTACTTTTAATTTTTAGTTCAATAAACTGGAGGAACTGTGTGGCCAACTAATACTGCATTATCTTTCAAATTATTTGCACCTTCCTTTTTTGTTATAGTAAAAAGAATAATGACTACTTCTTCCTCTTCTCAATGTGTCTTTAGTCAAATACAGTTTCTTTGTATCCAAACCTATGAATTCTTTTTACATCTTACAATGATTATCCTTTAGTTTATTTGCTTGCATTCAAATAAAGCCATGAACTCAGAAAAACAACTTTTGTATTCTCAGAAACATTAAAAGCTTCTAGTAAATGCATGTCACATTTTCAAGTTTTCTCAGATTGGATGATCACACAGGCTGCAAGGGTTGCAATATTTTTTTTTTTTAAACAAATAGATATAAAAGTATTTGATTTGTTGAAGGTATTTTTATTAATTATCCCATTGGTATTGGTTTAGTCAATACATCAGAAATAACAGTGAGTCAGAAACGAAGGGAGATAATTCTATTTATTCCATTCAACAATAATCAACATTTTTTATTATCCTTCTTATAAAGAATTAATACTTTTATTTTCTTATCTTGAAAATACTTCACAGATATAACACATCAATTACTTAATTGGTGACAAAACCGTATTTACAGAAATGGTTGAAAGGACATTGTATACTCTTCTATGTACTCTATCCCCTCAGAATGTGGACGATCGTGGCTTTCCACAACCTCTTTTCCTCCATAGCTCAAAGTAAGGATTGTTCCTTTGCTACCATCTATTTATACAAGCCTGTTAGATAGGTTACTTACTCATGGCCTCTCTTGTTTTCCAAACCCTCTTCTCTCACAATTTGTCCCCAAAATTTAGTCTTTTTCTAATCCTGGGCTTACAGCCATATCATACTGAAACACTCTTTCCTGTACAATCACTAAAATTAAGCAATGTCAAGCCTGGTCAGTACCTAGATGGGTGACCATTTGGGAATACCAAGTGCTGTACTTTGGGGTGTGTGGATAATGTAACAACTCAGAATTGTTAAGATAGTTGAGTTCTAATTTCAGTCAGGTTCCTTATATTCACTTACATGCAAATACCTTTGGGAAAGGCATGAATCCATTTCTCCCTAGATATGTGTTAATTAGTAAAACTTGTATCACAAAATCGTTATTATCTCAAAGAAAAGAATTCTTGCAGACTAGAAATATTTTCTGGCTTTAAATAACCTGCAAAAGGTTGCCAAGTTGTAGCAAACAAATCACTCGGTTTTTCTAAGCCTAAACATTAGTGTCCTTTTTGTTTTCATAGATTTCCTTGTTATACACATATTCCCTCCATGGTATTCTCCGGATTCTTCTGTAGAAGCACATTTCTGCTTTCTCAAATCTTCTCTTCATCTGTGAGGAAATTGTTCAGCATTCCCTGGTATGTTGGAAGATTGATATTACATAGAAACAAAGTTATGTGTTGAACTGCTAACAAAATTTTCCTGTTTCTTCATACTTTGTTCAGGTTTGGGAAGATATCTTTTACTAGTCCTTTGTGCCTTCAGATTTTTGTCACATTTTCCATCATCTTACCAGATATTTATTTTCTGTTCTTCATTTTGACATCTCAAATTCATAGCCTATATCTTTGGCTGTTACTCTTGCTAACAACCATGCATTCTATCTTTTTACAATTGATGGTTAACCATTTTTTCTTGCTTTTTTTTTTTTTTACTAAATTGTCTAGGTGTTTCTGCAGTTTCCTTTGTGTCTTCTATGAATATCATCTGTGTTTTTTTTTATGCTTTTAGGATTGTGCCCACTCCAAGAGGATATCAAAACATACAAAAGAATTACCACAAGTATATACAAATGGAGATTTCTTTGTTATCATTGGAGTCAGATATTTAAGGTGTTGGACAGAATTCAAAGGATTATCTTCGGTCAACAAATTGACTTCCAGAAGAGTAATGGTATTTTCTCAGACAAACAAATATTTGGAATGATTCTGTATCAAAAGGTTTTGTTCAGAATCATAGTTTTAGAATGTGCCTTAATAAAATCATTACATCATCAGGTAATGGCTCATCTGTAGAGAAAGCGAGAAGCCATAACAAACATGGATCACTAAGTGCATCTGTTATATGAAGAAAGAAAAAAAAAAAGAAGTAAAAACAAGGTTCCTTTTATCCTTAGTTTAGGCTTCTGCCACAAAGCAACTCAAAAACTCATTTCAAAGATTATAACAACATAATGGTCTATGATGGGCTCTTTTCTCTTCTTTCTTTTCATCTCCAAGTTAGGTTAACAAAACACAATTTGTGTCGGTCATATCATAAAAATAGCAGAGTTAAAAGCAAACTTCAACATCTTGCCCATCAACTTCAAGCATGATGTGGACAAAGAAACCATCATTTTTCTGGTTATTTTACTAGACATTTTCTTTACACTTAGCTTCTTTTTCAAAAACTTATATATATATATGTTAGAGATAAACACACACACACACATGTGCATCCCTATGTATATTGAAAGAAATTTTATAATCAGGTTGATCAGTACACAGATGTGTTTATAGAAGCAGTTATGCACATGTGTGCATAAAATATATATATATATATATATATATATATATATATATAACAAATTCTTCTATCACATTGGCATAGTTACAAACATGGCAAAAGTACAAATGCAGCCATGGTTAATTATATTTTATCTTTTTTGCTGTTTTATATACTGGGTGCACCACAAGAATGAAAATATAGTAATTACTTCAAATAAGAAAAAATTATTTTGTAAAGTTTACATCTTTATTCAAGAAATTGGAAGAATCTTCTAAAATGAACTGTGAATTTGGCAAAGAATTTATTCTTCATGTCTTGGTAAAGAAATCAGAAATCAACAGAGGAAAGAAACAAAGGCAGAAAGCCAGAAAGAAGAGAAGAAATGAAAAGAAAGAAGAGAAGAAAAGAAAGAAGAGAAGAAAAGAAAGAAGAGAAGAAAAAGAAAGCCAGAAAGAAAAAAAAAGCCAGAAAGAAAAGAAAGCCAGAAAGAAAAGAAAATCAGAAACAAAGTAAGAAAAGGAGAGAAAGATAAAGAGTACTAAAATGGAGATATTCTCTACAAAGCACCTTTGCTCATTATACACAATGTTTTTGAGTAACTTGTATGTAATTGTATATTGGACTCAGTCTTGCATAATAAAACCTTTTGTCTGTATTAGTTCTGGGAAATTCTATCCAACAAATAAAGCCATTTTATTGCATTCAAGTAATAATGTTTGTACAGAATCTAAGAAAAAGAGACTATCACATGTAATCCAAGTATAATTGCCTTCATTTAAATGTTATATTTGATGTATTTGCTGAGCCATAAGTCAGGTATCAATTTGGTTTCATTTAAGCATTTAAACCAGTCTCTGTTTTAGATGTATAAAATATTATCTACTACTGTAAAACTGATCAGATTTATTTTGCATTAACTTGATTATTTGTATGGATATCAGTGCCAGCCTCATTTACATAAAAAAGACTGTTTTAAAAAATTCACTATTATAAAAGGCATATCAAGAAGCACAGTATTTAACAAAATTATTGTGAAAATAATTTTAATCTTGTTAAATGTGTGTGGGCACAGTCTTAACAACATAAGATATGCAGATGACACTGTGTTGATGGGAGACACAAAGAAAATGGCAAGAACTCAAAGGAAAACAAGAAGAAAGGATTAATCATCAACTGTAAGTAGAAAATTAACAGTCATTACAGGAGGAATAGCCACAATGCAATCTATGAATTAGAGACATTAAAATCAATTGAGTACAAAAATTTAAATACAACATGCAAAGTGTTTTAACAGATGATGGAAAATGTGATATTAAAATCTAAAGGCCCATGGAAATAGTGAAAGATAGCTTCCAGAAGCCAAACAATCTATACATAAAAATTCCGTGCCTTCTGTTAGTCTGTCTATCTGTCCATTACATCCTCAAAAATAGTCATACATTGACCGATTGAAACCAAATTTTGCAAACTGCTAAGGGGTACAAAGTACAATTGGTTTTACTAGAGTGCATAGCTTAGTACAATAAATTTTCATTTATTTTTAGAAAAATTAAAATTTTTATTATTTAACATACAAAATACTCCAACTAATTTAGAAACAATTTAACAAATACTTAAATAATAAAAATGCAATATTGTTTTTGCATTCTTTTAACTTTTTATAAACATAAATTCAGTTTCCAGTTCACCCTGTTTGCCAAATGCTTCAAAAACTTAGAATTTGGCTCCACAAAGAAATATTTATGCATGACCAGTTTTATGTTACATGCTCAAGAGTAAGAAATCCTAAGAATTTATTCTTCACTGTTAAAAAGGAAAAATGAAAGAAAAATGTTTTCTTAAAAAATATTGTTTACCATGAAATCCTATAAAATTAAATTAAATGAAAAATGATTGAACTGCGAAATGAGGTTTTTGTAAAAGTATTTTTCCAAACAAACCAGTTCATTCAGATTTCGTGTGTTGCAAAATTTCTAATTTATTAAAAAGGTGGAAAATTTTGTTTGATTCAAAGAAAAGAGTACTGAATCCTCAATACACCTATACAGTTTGTTGGTTTGTTTAGCAGCATATCATTTCCTTATGAGTCATTTAATGCCAAAATTTAATTTTCTTGGGAGCTTTGAAGAAAATAATATGTTCTTCTGCTTTCACAATTAAATACATGAGAATCATTTTTTTTGTGCATTTCCAAGTTTGTGTGGATATGATTACTAGAAGCAGTAATGTGTGTGTTTTATGCTATCTTTTAAGTTATATTTTTGAATACAGAATTTAAGAAATTGAAGGATATTATATGGATTAATGTCATGAAAATGTGTTCATATTGGTTGATTGATTTTGTTTAGCCACATATCAACCACTATGGGTTATTTAATGCAGAAATCTAAATAATTTCAACAATTATATATATATATATATATATATATATTACTAGTATTTTTATACTTTCATAGCTTTTTGTTTGAGGGGTGGTTCACTATTTACAATTGCTGGGACTTTAACAGGTGCTACGACTCTGGGTCATGGTAGACTTGGGAACAACAGTAATTAAGAGATCATTCCATCCACTTCAAAAACTCCAATCGCCCAATCAGAGGCCTTGCTGTCAGATGTAGTTTATTATCATACTCAGGGGCTATCTATCTTCCCCATTATGAGAATTCACAGATGGAACGAAATGGCTGAAAAGAAAACACAAACATTCTTTGTTCTCAGAGAAACTTTTATATCACTAAGACATACATAAAACGATATATACAAGTGGAGAATAATATATCATATATATTTACACAGCAAAGCAGAGTATCAGGAGAAACAAAAAGAAATGGTCTTGCATAAAATATGGAGATACTTCAGTGTCTGGAGAAACCATGTTAAGGAATCCAGATTCACCTGTGTCCCAGGGAGGACATATTACATGAACTGGAAGCAGCGTTTCTTTCTATACCTGGGAAAGATATATTCCCAAAGGGATACAGCACTATTGACTTATAAGCTGCTAGGGAGGCAGATTTAGCTAAAGAATGCAACCCTTTGGTTTGTCTGCTGTAAATGAACTGAATTTGGCTGCCACTTTCATCAAACTATAGAGTGATGTCATTAAACAGCTGTCATGTAACCGACATAACTTATCTCCGCCAAAGGGAGATAAGCACCTTACAATTACAACAATCATTCTTTGATCATTGAATAGCATGATTTCAAGGATTTATAGTGGTTTTCTAAGCGCAGCTTAGACACAAGTCCATAAATCTGAGGCACTAAGTCAGTCATAAGTGATCCAGTGAGATAAACTTGCTAACCATTATTTCATGTTGAAGTGCCCATTTCAAACATTTATATATTGCACAATATTCAGCATTTGGATCTCAGTTATTTTGTTAACTTAGACATAAAAATCATACCATTTTTTTTTTTTTTATAAAACAACATTTCTTACATTGTATCATAGATTGTTTTTTATATTCCAAAATATTGTCAAATGTAAAAAGTATTTAATCATCATTTCCCTATGTAATTATAGATGCTTGAAAACTTCAACACCACAACAGGAAATTCACGGATTTTAAGAATATAACTAGGTGAATCATACCTGAAGAACTGAAGTCCCAAAATTACCAGCATTATTCTGAGTAAAGTAATCTGGTATTTTTTAAGTGTTCCAATTTGATATCAAATTTAAAGGTTGAACACACAGATACAAATTATAATTATTCTTGTATGAGAACTGAAATGTTGCCAATTAACTTTAATGATGTTAAATTATTTCTCATGTATATCTCTGCATTGTCAATTATGTCAGGCAATTTTCATTTCACTAAATTCATTTTCATTATAATGATGTAGAAAGAAAAGAAATTGGCTTTATATAAACTGTGAAGTTATAGTTACATCTGATGTATAGTAAAATAACATTGTATATCGAAATTGCAGTTTAACATCCAGTCATTTAAGTAAAAAAACACAAGAGATCATGAAAAATGAGTTTAGGAATTTGGGCATTTTCAGAAATACAAATATGAGACAAACTACTATCTAGAACATCTCATGTTTGCATTTTAATATTCATTAATTTTTGTTGAATATATCTGATTCCTTGAGTCCAATTTTAATAAATAAACAAAAATTGAAAAGAAAAAAAAAAACAAGTAATTTTTATTGGACAACAGAAAAGAAAAATAATTTATAGACATCTCTTCATTTGACTGTGCAGAGCAAAATTATTTTCAATATCTGTATATATTTTTTAAATGAGGTATTATAACTATTTACATCGTTTGGACTGTTGTTCTCATCTTTATCATATTCACAACATTTTGGCCATTGGACACTCCAACTTACTTCAGGTGATATATGTTGGAATTTCAAACTAAATTCTTTATTTAGTCCAGGGGTGGGGGTAGATCATTCGAATTCCACATACTATGTCTGTTTTGGATATCTCAGTATCAGTTAATTACCTTTAGTAACTTAACTCGCCAATTTTTTTGTCCTTCTGCTATAGCCACATATTGAACTCACATCTCTTTGGATCAAATCACTTTTTAGATTACTCAACCAATGCTTTTATCCACTGAATTATGAGTTCAATACCTGACCACAGTAGAGGGAACAAAAACTTGGAGAGTTCAGTTACCAAAGGGAAATAACTGATACATCAAAAAAAAGGATATGGCACATAGAATTGGAATAATCTACTCCCATGGACTAAATAAAAAGTTTTGTTAAAAATTCCAATGTACATCAAGTGAAGAAGGTTGGAGTGTACAATGTCTGAAATGTTGTGAATATGGCGATGAAGACAACAATCTGAACAAAGTAAAATTATTTTCATACTTTTTTTTTGCAATCAATGTAGTATCAGTTAAAATAATTCATTGCAAATTTTATAACATTTCTTTATAAAAAATACAAATTTGTCTTTTAATATGACAATAGCCACTCTAATTTCAGAAGAAATGAAGCAGGCATGTGATACAGATAGTCGGCAATGCAATTTAATAAAGTTGATACTTTTCCTTTCCACGACTGGGAAATTTATTGACAGAAATGTCTATTAAGACATGTTATGCTGGGAGTAAAACTATCTGTATGTGGATAGAAAATGAACTAAACAAATATACAAAACCAGAAAGAGACACAAGATAAAAATGTATCTTCTAAACTGATTTATTTAACCTTTACAGCAAGGTGATCCAAAGAGAATTTATTATTAGTGGACAGAATCTTAACAACCTAAGATATGCAGATGACACTATGGTGATGGTAGACACAAAAAAGAAAACACAATATTCTCCTAGACAAGGTAGTAAAAGAAAGCAGAAAGAACAAACTAGTCATCAAGTGTAAAAAGACAAAATGTATGGCTGTTAAGAGGAATAACCAAAGACAGGAGATCTGAATTGGAGACGTCAAAATTAGGCAAGTAGAGAAATTTAAATATCTTGGAAAGGTTTTAACAGAAGACAGAAAAAATGACAGTAAAATCCAAACATACATGGCAACAGTGAAAGATGCTTTTCAAAATTAAACAAAGCATTAAAATGCAGAAACTTTAATTAGAAACAAAGAGAAGAATATTGAAGTGCTATGTAATATCAATCCTCCTGTAAGGAATTCAATGCAAGAAAGATTCCTCATAGATGAAGTGAAGACTTGAGGCAACAGAGATGTGATTCTAGAGATGGCTGCTGAGAATAATGTCGATGGAACATGGTAGTAATGGGAAAGTTTAAAGGAAAATGCAAATGAAAAAGAATTGCATACTTTGAATCTGTGAGAGAGTTGAATTTTATTTTAGAAAACAATGAGGAAAGTGGGTTTGAAGAATTTTACAGACACAGGACATGTTGAAGGTAAGATTGGCAGAGAGATGCAGTGCATCATCAACTTTACAGGTGTGTTTAAATGGATGGTAGTCAGTTGAAGAGATAATAAAGACAAAAATTACCTTAATCTACAATAGAGGAATGGGACATAGCACATAAAACAAGCAGCAGCAAAACCTGACCATGTAGTTAACTATAAAACAAAATTCACTAGCCAAGGATAAGGAGTAAATAAAATGATTTTACCGCCATGTTACATACATTAATCTGACAGCTGCTTCTTCTTCAAGATTTTTACTAGCTATATTCATATAAAAGACTCTTCCATCAGTCTAAGCTGAGGAACATTTTACCAGATGTATATTGACTTATGACCACACCTTACTATTTGTGAATGCACATAGTCTGTTGTACAAACTCTATAATTTCAGCATGATGATTCTTTCTAAATTGTGAAAAACAGAAATATTGCCTCTGACAGACAAAGAAATATAAGAAGGCTGTTTGGACAACATTTATGATTTGCTAAGTACTAGTTATGAATTGGAGATATAAACATTAAGCAAATGCAGAAGTTCAAGTATCTCAGAAGTGGTTTAACAGAGGATGGAAAGGACAACACCAAGAATTGAACATACAATGGACTAGCAAAAGAAGCCTTCCAAAAGCTAAGCAAGGTGTTGAGAAAAGGAAAAATGTAAGAAATAAAGAAAAGCGTTCTGGATTACTATGCTATATCCATTCTCTTATATGGTAGTGAATGCTTGAAAATCTTTCCATGGATGAGGAGAAAACTAGAGGCAGCAGAACTGTGGTTCTACAGAAGGATACTGAGAATTCCATGGATGAAGCAAGCAAGTAAACAACAAAGAAGTCTTAAAGAAAATCATAAAAGAGAACACTTATACTCAGAATAAGAAAGAGGGGTTAAAAAAAAACTTCTCTCACAGGACATGTTGAGGGTAAAAAAGATAGAGAAAAGCAATGAGCCAATTCCCTGATGAGCTTGTGTGAATGGATGGTAGACTGGAGGGGGATAGGCAATCATTACTCTCCCTTTGCTATGTCCTGAAGAGATGTAACACATAGAACAGAGATCTATTATTACTTCATCATGAAGAATAACAAATGCTTTTTTTTCTTGCACATTCTGAACACCTGTAGAATTGTTGCAAAGCATTAGGACATTGCCTATCAACAATGTTTTTCATTAGTTGATACACTAGAGATTTCTTTTATGAACTTTTGGATTTTACTATTTAGTCAGTAAGATTTTATGATGACATGACTTGGGACAAAATTTGTTTTTTCAGTTTTTCTTTGGCTTGTTTCTCTGGATTTTGTATTAAAAATTAATTGATGTTGTTACAAAATTTACAACCAGAGTTAATCTCTGCCATTAACATGGCCATTGGCATCTATATAGATTCCATTTCTAATTGACAATTATTATATAATAATACAAGATTTGACATATACATTTATATAAACATCTCTCAGATCCCATAATCACTTGTTTAATCATCCATCTATATTCAGTAAACTTCACTCTAAATTTCCACTATCTCAAGTCATAATCTCAAATCATAAATATTGTTTAAAAATGGTTCCATTTTGTCTTTAATCACAGTTCTTAATCTAAATTCCTAGTTTTTTTTTTTGTTTTTTTTAACAGAAACTCCCATATTGATTTTACCAACACAATGATTTGGATTTTAGGCACAATCTTTAAATTTTTTTTTACAGTAAGGTTCACCCTTTACAAGCTCTGGGGGCCATTTGAGGTAGGCTGTTACATTAAGAGGCCATTTGTGTGTATAGGAGTGGAAGATAACACTTAAACCTAGCCTTGAACGGGTTAAGATTGACTGAAAACATCCAGTTGGGATTTGGTTCTCCAGCCCAGTGGTGTGTGGAAGATGATGCTCGAGTGGAACTTACTTCTCACCAATGGAATATGGAGGGAATGTGGGGGGTTTGCTACAATGTAAGTGGCATGGCAGGTTCTTGCCGTGAAGGTTTGACTTGGCAGAATTAAGGAATGTAGTTTGTCTGAGAACTTTCTGTGGAAGTAGCAGTAGTGTAGTGAGAGGCTTGCCACATCCCACCTGTGAGAGAAAGATTGAAGTGTGGAGAATAATTTGTCACTCACAAGTGCTCAGAGATGCTTTTGAACTCTATCAAGGCTGGAGAGTGACATTTGGGCAGCTTCCTCCAAAATATGACAGCAGTACTCCATTTTTAGCCTGATCTGGCTGTTATGAAGGTAGAGGATAATAGGAAGGGCGGTATAGAGAGCTATTTTACCTGCATCATTAGCAATGGATCATATGTAAGAGTTCCACTTGAGGTTGGGTGTGAGGCCTAACAGTCTTTCAAGGCACAGTGCTTCCCCAAGAGGACCTCCGTTCATCCTGATTGGTGGTAGTTCAAGATCAGATCAGTGATGATGGAATGTAACTAGCTTGGTTTTTGAGGCACTGAATATAACCATCTAGTTTTGACCCCAATGTGTAGTTTGTGCAAGATCAGAAGAGAGATCAGTCGCCAATCTCTGACCAAGATTTTTAGAGGTGTGCTCACATATAGTTGTAGCATCAGCATAGATGTTTATAAATGATCTGAGTATTGTCTTAGGAAGATCATTTATTTAGATCAAAAAGAAGGTTGTTCTGAGGAGTGATCACTGGGGGATGCCTGCGTTCACCACTAATACCCTGTAGGACTGGCCATTAAGAACTACCTTCAGGAACGTATCCATTAGGAAGGATTTTATGACCAAGAAGACCCTTCCAGTGATTCCATAACTGGAGAGCTTGTATAATAATTGCCACGCCTTTAAATAACTTCCTAATATTTTTTCTCTTTTTCTTTGTTTTAAATTTTCTGTTAATATTTGCCAAAGTAGGTGTGTGTGTGTATATATATATATATATATATATATATATATATATATATATATGTGTGTGTGTGCATGCTAATGGCTGCATAATTTACTTGCATATTCCTATATCCACTTTTTTTCCAAAAGTGCCTTAAGGTCTTGGACAAGTACAATGTTTCTGACCCAAAGAGGAGTTCTGTTGCCTTGACTTTTGTGTATACACAACGTCCACTCAGAGCATCATGCATGTATTTTCTTTCCTAGATTGATTGTCCCTTCATTAAGGGTGCTGGAGGTAGATGTTTTCTGGATTTTGGCTTCATTTGCCTGATAGTCAGAGATCCAAATCTTTGAGTAACTCCAAAGGAGGCTATCCTATCAGCAAGTGTATAATATTGAAGTTATTGTACTGCCATTTTGTGAATGGTTTCTGGACCATGCAGTAGTCTCCGGTGGTGCCTCTCAATGCCATGATGAAGGCTATTGATATAGCTGTATCTCTTGACATTTCTCACCAAGTTATTTATACATGCATCTCCTGTAGGTGTATCTGTCTCTCTGCCTACTAGTCTTCCACCAACTAATGCACACATGAAAAAAGTCAAAATATAAATAAACAAAACTAGCAAACCCAAACTAAAAAAAAAAATTAAAAAGGATAAAGAAAAGAAAAAAGGATAAAGAAAAGAAGAAAAAAAGGATAAAGAAAAGAAGATAAAGAAAAGAAAAAAGGATAAAGAAAAGAAAAAAGGATTATAAGGATAAAGAAAAAAGATAAAGAAGAAAAAAGATAAAGAGATAAAGAAATGAAGAAAAAAGATGAAGAATTGAAGAAAAAAGGATAAAGAATTGAAGAAAAAATAACGTCAAGAGAATTGTGAATGAAAAAAAATGGAAGAAAAATGGATAGGTTTAAATAATCAATGATGATGTAGAAAATATGAGAGAAAAAAGTAGTAGTCAGGATGGATGAGAAGGTTAAAGAAAAAGACTCTAGAAGAGATGGCACAATAGTGGAGAAGAGTTTTCAAAAGTGGACGAAGACACATACAATGAACTAAAGAAAAAGTGATTGGTGAAGCCAAGGAAAAGGAAGCTGACAAAAAGAGGTTTAAAATAAGAGAAAAGAAGCAAGCAAGAGAAATTCAAAGAGAGAAGAAGAATAAAAAGTAAAATAGCTAATAAAAAAAGTGTCAAGAATAAAGTGAGCAATATGTATTATTGTACTAAAAGCTAATCAAAATCTGTTCAAATGATCAAACATCACATTTTTGTGGGAAAAAGGCTTCTTGGTCATACAAATAACTTTCCTTTCATATTGTAAATTATTTATCTCTCAATCCTAATAGATTTAACATCAGAATTATTAAAATCCCAATCAGTGTGAAACAGTTTGGTTTCAAAGGATAGCTGGTGAAGAAATCTTATTTACACTATTTACATCTAGACAATTGTTCTCATCTTTTTGTTTTTATCCCAACATCAGGTGATTGCCAATCCAGGTAAACTACAGGGATTCCAAACAGAACCCTTTATCTAATCTTTGGTTCCACTATACATGTCTAAGGATATACTGTTCAGTTTTTTTTGTTTCTAGTACTGTTCACTTATTACCTGCCATATTTCCAGAGACTGAACTCACAATCACTAAATTCCCAAACCATGCTTTAATCCACTAGGCTGTTGTTTTATAGGACAATTCTCTGTGGAGAGCTTGGAAAGTTAAACTTAACCCACCTGCTGATGAGGGAAGAAATCTTTCTTACTATTCCAACAGTTAGTATTCACCTACTCTCCCAATGATGGTAAGATGTGACACAGTTACTTTAATGTGGCATGCTCATAAACATACATATGGGCTCAAAACAGAAACTTACTAGTCTACATGACCACTGACATGCTGGGGTCAATATCTACCAACTTTAGTGAAATGAGGGAGGTGCTGCTGCAGAGTTTGAATCCCCAGGACTAGGCTTCATTCATTGTTTAGAGACAAAGAGATTAACACTCCTTACTATATTTATCTGACCACTAAGATAGCTGAAATAGCTCCTGACCTTCTGGTCATTCAAAGTGGTAATAATGACCAAGAGTTTTTGTTCAACAAGAGAAAGTTAAGAAAATCATTATCTGGTATAATTGTTTTCAGATATTATCATCTATTTAAAATAAAGAGATAAGATAAAAGTAAAGAAATGAAGCAAATTTACATTTACAATATATGTTTTATTTCAAATTCACTAAAAAACAATTTTAGCAACATTGTGGATGAGAATCATTAAATTATAAAATGAGTCAAAAAAAAAAAAAATCAAGAAATTTTTTATGCTTATTTTCACTTTAATTACAAAAAATATAAAATTGTCATTCTAACTCAAATTATAAAAATAAAAAATGAAACAAATATTAGGCTCTTAACTTTAATATTTTTATAGTACAATATTTCTTGACACATTCCATACACAACTGCATTGTGCATTCATTGCATCAATTTGTCATCATTTTTCACCTCTTTTTCTGCAGACATAACATTGTTTTTTGCTGGTTCTTCTAATTTTATTTACAAGAAAATTCTTCAGTAAATAAATGAAACCTAGTAAATAGTAACCTCAAATCCTAGAGATGCCGATTAGTCACTTAGATTCAAATTATTATGAATGAATAATGCCTGCAACTTTGGAAAAATTTTACATCAATTGATCATATCTACTGATCTCCACTGATTGATTGATTGTTTTTTTTCAATGGCTTATCAACCCTTTGCAGAAAGCCAGAAAATATTTTAAAATTATAACAATTTTTGGGAGATAATGATTTACTGATATAAGACCTACGAATTAGTCCATAGCTAGGGGAGGAGATGTGGATTCATGCCTTTCCCAAACTGGAATTGGAACTTGGCTCTCTGATTAACAATTCTGATTGATTGATTGTGTTTAATGGCACTTCAACCTCTTGTGGGTCATTTAGAGCCAAATTGGTTGTGTTGTAGACATAGTTGGTCAAGTATGGATGTGATTAAGTTTGATAGTTCTTCAGATATGTATCAATTCTGAGTCATTATCCATTACACCACCTACACATCCAAGCTTACAGTACCTGATATTCCCAATCAGCCATTCATCTAGATACTGACCAGGCTTGAAGTTGCTTAACTTTGGTAATTGTAGATCTCCAAAGCATCAAATGACGCCCAGTATTTAAGAGTTAATACTGTTTTTTTACAGTGTACTATTTCACAATAAAAAAAATTCAAGATATTTTGCTAGTTCTTCTAGTTTTATTTACAAGAAAATTCTTCAGTAAATAAATGAAAGTGAGTAAATAGTAACCTCATGAATCCTAGAGATGCCGATTATTCACTTAGATTCAAATCATGAATGAATGATGCCTGTAACTTTGGAAAAATTTTGTTAAATTGCAAAAAAAAAAAAAAAAAAAAAAAAAAAAAAAATGCAATTTTTCAATAAGCCTCTTAGTTGGACGTAAAGCCACATTAATGAAATATTCAAAAAGTAGATTGCTACATTTATTCTTAGGCAGATAGGTTCAAAGAAGCATGTTACTAATTAAATTTTTCTCTTGAATTTCTCAATATTCTGGTCTATCTCTGTCAAGGTCATTAACAATGTAACAATTCCTAATTAATGAAGTGGTAAAGAAACACTAATTGCTTGACCTGTCCTCAAAAGATCATCTGATGACTTATTTCAATAGGAAGTCATCAGAGGTAGATTATTTCATATCACAGATAGGAAACCTTCAATTCAAAGCTGCATTATGATACTGATTAGCAGAAACACGCCGATTGAAAGGGGATGAAAAATGGTAAATGGACAATGCACCCTTAGGTAAAAATATTAAAGTATTTCAAAGCAGAAAGAGCAATTCTTTTTTTTTTTTTATTAAATCATTTTGCCCCAAGCAAGAAAATAAATCCACTAAGATGCAAAAGGTTACTGAGTGTAACTACGAGAAAAAGAAAACCTTATTAAGAGAGAACAAAAGAATGGGAAGTAAGAAGACAAGATAATAATTTACATTGTATTTAAATTTTTGTAGATTTAAGTTGACTAGAAGGCAAGAAGCCAGGAGAGAATTCCACAAGCGAGAGGTGCAAGAGAAGAAACTGGCAACATAGAACTTACAGTTACATCTAGCATTTACAGTTACATCTTACATTTTATGAATTTAAGAGCAGTACAAGATTGGTAAGTAGATCTCATCATTTTACAGTTTACAACTGTAAAATGATGAGATCTACTTACCAATCTTGTACTGCTCTTAAATTCATAAAATCAAGGCACTAAAGGGGAAAGTTCAAAGTTTAAGGGCAAAGTTCATCAAAACAATTACTATTAAAGTATTATAGAAAAGGTGCAAGAAAGCTACGTTTTGGTGATGGGAAATTGTCTGAAACAGAGATGCCAGTTCAAGACCTATAATATTGCATATTTTTTATATTTTATCAATAACAACGTAGAAGCAGCACCAGACAAAATGTGGCATCAATATTCAATGCTTGGATGAAAGGAAAAACTTATGCGTAAGATAGATTCTGGGGAGAAAAATTGTCTAGCACAACTCAGTGGACCATGTTTCTGAGCAGAAGATGGATCCATTGATTTAATATAAATCTTTTCACTTCATGTCAACAGAAAATGCTAGCCCAAGTAGTCACAATCTCCTACGTCATTTGAAAGAAGCTACAATATTTCTAATAAAAACAAGATAATGTTTTTAAGACTTGATAAAAACATTAACAAAGCATGAAAAAGAGAAGAGAGTTACAAGCAAAAAAGGAAAGAATCAGAAGAAAGAAAATGCCCCAAGAGAAAGATCATTTTATTACGCCCACCCACCTCAACCTGTCAGAAAGGAAAATTGATAGTGATGTCTTGAAGAATCCTCATTTAATGACATTGTCAATGATGTAAGACATCAGGGTTGAATGTATCAAGCAGGACTTTGAGTTTGAGCCCAAGGAAAACAAATACTGGAACTCTGCTTTATGGTCATATAATACCAAACTAGAATTATTTGATCACTTGAGCTCCTTTTATATATGGAAGAAAGTGAATGAAGCTCAAAAACCAAAAATACCCTACCTACAATTAAGCATGGTTGGTGGTAGGAGCATTCCACTCTCGGTATGTTTGGTTGCTTTTGGACCAGGAGAACTAGTAAGAGTACAGAGTATCATGGATAAAGAGAAATATTTGGATATTCTTAAAAATAACAAAGAAAAAAGCACGAAAGTTGTCTTTGGGCTGACAGTGGACATTCCTGACAATGACCTGAAATAAATGGCACAGATTGTGACAAAATGCTTAGATGACATCAAAAATTAAGGTATTGGTGTACCCTGTGCAAAGAACCCTAATGAAAATTTATGGGTATATTTTAAGAAAAAATAAGGGAAAGAAGTCCTAATTTGGAGGAACTAGAAGCCAATACAAAGGAAGAATAGAGCAAAAAAGTTATCAGTGTGTGTTATGATATTGTAAGAAACTATTAAATATGATTAAAGGCAATAATCATGAATAACGGTTACAAAATTGATTATTGAGGCAAAAGGGCCAATAATTTTGTTATATGTAAAATGTTTTTTGGTGTTTTTTTTGTATTATTCTTTGGCATTAAAATAAAAATTTTCTTGTGGGCATCACTGCACCTTCTTTCAAATCTATTATTTCATCATTTGTGAAAATATGCACATGAAGTTTCCATAAAAATTTGAGCTATTACAGCTTAATTTGTAATCATGAAAGTGAAGGTGAATAATACTGTCCACAACTGTATATTTAAGAATTTATGGATTTGTTCTTAATCCAACATTTTTATTACTTCCAATGTTATTATAGTGGATATATCTAATATAGATGCCACATTTTTATTTATTAGGTCATGTGTATTACATCCTAATAACAAATTTTCTTTATTAGGTTTTCTTGCATGGAATGCTGCTGATAGACATAATACTCACTGTTTAAAATACTAATCAAGTGGTTATTTCAAATACATATATCCCTTCTAATAACAGCTGAAGTAATTATATATATATATATATATATATATATATATATATATACACACACACAAACACAATTTCATTATCATATACACGCATTTTAAATTATTTACATATAAATAAGCACTATCTGAAGAGTGGATGGACATGTCCACCTACAAAACTCTTGAGTTGGGATACTGAACATAACTTCAATCAGCTAAGTGATAAACTTTTACTCATTTTAATTATATATATATATATATATATATATATATATATGTGTGTGTGTGTGTGTGTGTGTGTGTCTGTCTGAGAGAGAGAGAGAGAGAGCTAGAAGACAAGCCTGCTGTCACTTCTTACAGTTCACAGACAAAGAATCTTGTAATAGTTGCTGTCATCATGTTTCAGATCCATCAATCATCCCCAAAAAATCATATTACGTTTATTTACAACACCTGCAAGAACTTCTTTACTCTCTTAAAAAGAAATAAAAAAAAATATTCCACCATTTTTTATGTTTTATTTCTACTTTTTTTTTTTTTTTACTATACCAATGATGCATAATATTTGGAATCTCAGAATGAAATGATTTTTTCAGCATGTACTTTCATCAGGGTTGATTTGTCAAGGTGATATTGATTATATTGTCGTGGGGAGATGGTTTTCAATGTGTGGCAATGTTGTGGAGTAACTAAAACAACAACAAAAAAAAAATCATGTTCACCCAAGCCTTCTGAGTTAAATTTGGTACACAAAACTGATTGGAAGTTGTTGATTTTACTGTCCTTGTTCAACTACTGTGCACACATGATTATATGCTTTCTGAAAGAAATATCACTGAAGCTTTCTCAGAATAATTGCAGAATAAATCACAAGTGTTTAAGAAACACAACTGTGCCTGAACAAGCATCTACAACAGGGATTAGCTAGCCACCCTCAAATACTGCCATTATCAGATTGTATTATATATTTAGTTACATCTATGCATTTATGCAAAAATCAACTAATTCCTTTTGTAATAACCCATACTGATATAGGTTTGTTCCATTACATTCATAGCTTCTTTTATATCATGACATGGATGCTCATGGCTTGCCACAACTTCCTGTTTTTTGTTACTCTAAGTAGCTCTTGCATCTTTACTGGTTTCTTCTTGTTTCTTTTGACTTTAGTATGTTGTATGAGTGCTAAACTTTCCAAACCTTCTTTCCTCAATTTCAGCTGAATCTTTATAATTGTCAGTATCCTTTTCCTTGTTGTTTCTATTCTCCTTAAAACTTCCTCATTATTCTCACGTCATGTACATGGTATTCTCAGCATCATTGGTAGCACATCATCTCTGTCACTTCAAGCATCTGTCCTGATTAGTGAAGATGACAAAAACTTTCTTTTTCTTATTTATTACTATATTCTTATTTTTGCAAGGAAAAATCTGTTAATAAGACCAACATAATACCCTGGAACATCACACTGAAATTCATAATCAGAAGTAATAGTCCATGTACAAATACTGTACATTTATTATAACAATTATATGATTGGAAAACAACTGGCACATTAAGGAAGAGATCTGACGACAAGACCAATCAAGAGCAGAGAACATTTAGGAAAGAAATACTACTTTGTAGAGAATGGTGTCAAGCATGAATGCCTAGGAGTCAAATTATGACCTCAGATTATCAAAGAGAAGTGGGGCTAGGGAGGGGGGGGGTCATTGTTTAACAGCAAGTAACCTAATAAGCTTATGTAAATGTAGAACAGAATATTGACTGGCTGAGGTATAAAGGTTAGGAAGATGTGGAGATTGATGAGTGCCCACATCATGAAGGCAATGGGGCATGAAAATTAAAGGCCGGAAATTGGTGGGAGGGGGGTGTATTTGTTCTTTCTCCTTAGTAATAATCCTGTTTTCTAATTCTTCCACACCCAGTAACTCCTTATAGCTTAGTGGCTTTATTAACTTGCTTGGTGTGAACTTGATTATTAAAAAAAAAAATTAAAAAAAAAAAATTAAAAAAAAAAAATTAAAAAAAAAAAAAAAGAAGCTTTTTTCAAAATTTTTACTTAGGATACTTCTTATTTGAAAGAGCAAGAGTGTAAATATACTCAGTTTTGCTCACAAGATAAAGTTTGTTTATATTTTGAGTTTCTTGTTTTTTATAAAGATTTCTCCCTTCATTCTTAATGAAAGACATTTTTTATATTTATAGTTTATTAATAGAGAGAAATATAAGAACGTCAAATCAAACAGTAATGTATAATAAATTAATTAACACCTCAAAACACATTATGGGATATGTCTAGTTAGCACCTTTCCTTGAAAAAAGTTTTGAATAGCTAAACATCCAGTTCATTTCTATTCTTTAATATTGTGAAAAATTAAATATTTTAGTGAAATATATTGATGGTACTGAGATTTTAATGACTAATATAGTACAACTTCAAGAAAAAGAAAAAAAAAAGTACATAAAGATGGCTGTACTACATTTATTTACTATTATTTGTTGTCGGTTTTTAGTTTCAGAAACATGTAGTTTTATTATACACAAGAAAATACACTAATAGGTTTCATTGCTTTCTTTCCCATTTTTATCATCAAAGCAATTCAGTTTTATAATTTTTTGATTCCTAAAAGAGTGCTGAACTGTTATATAATCTCAGTCATCCTATATAACAGTAAATGCTGGGTAATCTTGCCACTGATGAAGAAGCAACTTGATACAACAGAAATCTAATTCTACAGAAGGATGCTGAGAACACTGAACGGGTGAGTTTTAGAGAAAATGGAAACAAAAAGGACATTTATACTTAATAGAAGGAATAATAAAGAATAATAAAAGAAGAGATCATTGAATTTTCTGGGTAGCATAATGAGGAAGAGGGTCTTGGAGAGTTTGATACTCACAGGACAGATTAAGAACAGGAGGGACAAGGAAAAGCAACACACAACTTACTTAGTCGGATTGAGTAAAATGGTTGTTGGAGCAATGTTCAGGAGAGATAACTAAAAAAAAAAAAATTTAGATCACCCATGACCTGAAAGGACACTACATAGAAGTTTTCCCAGTGTTATCAAATGCCTAGTAATTGAGAAGATATTAATTTTATGATCCTGATTATTAATTTTAATGATTATACTTTGCAACAATTTATTCACTCTAATGCTACTCAATATGTTTGCTAATTTTGTCAATCTAAACTTCATTAATCTTAATTGCATTAAATTTACCTCTTCATCTGCCAGATGGTCAGTTAATTATGACAGGAAAAAAAATCTGAAACAATAACTACAAGTTTTAAATGAACAAAATTTCTAACACATTGAATAAAAAAAATTGGGTAATTTAATTCATCATTTTGCTTAAAAAGGCATTGTTTAAATAATTAAATATAGCATTTTGTATTTGTACTCATCATTTACATTGAAAGTAGCAGTTTACAGATGGAATTTATGCTAATTTTATAAGTTACGGTCTATACCCGATTACAATTATCTTTAGCCGGGGTAAGTACTGCTTCATCTGACTATTCAAATGGAACTAGAAGAGATTGAAGGATTTAATCACATGATTTATGCCATTTTAATAGGCAACATCACTGAAGAATTTTGTAAAAAGAAGATGAAGTTTCTCAGGAACAATTATCAGAATAGGGGTTGAAGATCTGGAATAGGTCCAGGAATACAACTATTTTAGGTAGTTATTAGAATTAAGATAATGAAAATTTTAATGAAAAGAAGAGACAAGATGGAGAAATGAGATAAAATGGTATGCTGCTAGTACACTGCAGAGATTTTCAATGAGATTTGTTATAGAAAGGGTTAAGAAATGTAGTTTTCCAGTAGTTGGTTTCCAATTGCTAATGATTAAACGTGTGTGTGTGTATTTTGTGTAAATTCCTTGAAAAGGACAAAAGAAATAAAAAAAAACAGGAAATAAAGTAGGTTTAAGCTACTAAAAGAAAAAGATGACATCAATAATTGAGAAATTTACGGCAAGAAAATCAACGTAGAATAAATCTGGAATCCAATCCAAAAACATCACCCACAAAAACGTGACTAAAACAAAAACATGACTAAAAGCCCTGTAAATAGAATTGCCCACACAAGGAAAAAGAAAATAAGCAAAGAAATATATAAACGTGTGTGTTTATACACACACACATGGTGGCATAGTAGCTTAGATTGAGGAACTAGAGAGTCAAGTTTGAATTCGAACTGAGTTTCTTACATTCACTGATGTGCAAATACCCTTTTTGTGAAAGATATGAATCCATCTCTTCTCTATATATGGATAAATAGCAAGACAGACTGGATCATATAGCCTTGGATGGCAACTAATCTAGAAGGACAACTCTGAATTCAAAATATGAGGAGGCTCATTTTGGGACCTAGTCTCTGTATTCAGTGCTTCCAAAAAGTGGTTGATTATACACAAGCTTTCACTGCTATAATCAAATCCCATATCCAAGTAGTCTAACTGTTCAGTTCTAAAAGTGAGTTGCTATACCCTCATATGTCAAAAACTATGGAAAAGTTTTATATATATATAAAAAACTATGGAAAAGTTTTGTATGTATATATATATATATATATATATATATATATATATGTTAAGAAATGGACAAGGTCCGACAATTTATTTATTAAAGACATTTTTATTTATGTTTAACGTTGTTATTTTATAGATACAAGTATTTAAGCAAATGCTCTGTTTATGATAAACAGTATTAAATAACATTTACCGGCCTGAATGTCCGAGAAATTTTCATAGAAAATATTTGTTCATTGACAGGATTCGAACCTGCATCCTATACGGAACCGTCATATACGCTGACGTGCCTTACCTCTGGGCCACAATGAACCTTATGGTAGACAAGGTCGAATTTACTGTTTATAAACTACAATCTTCCATGAATCTCGTACATTCATAACTGCTCTGGCGTATCGAATGTAAACAAATGACGTCATATGTTAAGAAATGGACAAGGTCCGACAATTTATTTATTAAAGACATTTTTATTTATGTTTAACGTTGTTATTTTATAGATACAAGTATTTAAGCAAATGCTCTGTTTATGATAAACAGTATTAAATAACATTTACCGGCCTGAATGTCCGAGAAATTTTCATAGAAAATATTCGTTCATTGACAGGATTCGAACCTGCATCCTATACATAACATAAACATAATATATCATAAACAGAGCATTTGCTTAAATACTTGTATCTATAAAATAACAACGTTAAACATAAATAAAAATGTCTTTAATAAATAAATTGTCGGACCTTGTCCATTTCTTAACATATGACGTCATTTGTTTACATTCGATACGCCAGAGCAGTTATGAATGTACGAGATTCATGGAAGATTGTAGTTTATAAACAGTAAATTCGACCTTGTCTACCATAAGGTTCATTGTGGCCCAGAGGTAAGGCACGTCAGCGTATATGACGGTTCCGTATAGGATGCAGGTTCGAATCCTGTCAATGAACGAATATTTTCTATGAAAATTTCTCGGACATTCAGGCCGGTAAATGTTATTTAATACTGTTTATCATAAACAGAGCATTTGCTTAAATACTTGTATCTATAAAATAACAACGTTAAACATAAATAAAAATGTCTTTAATAAATATATATATATATATATATATATATATAAAACTATGCAAGAGTTTTATATATATATATATATATATAAAAAACTATGCAAGAGTTTTATATATATATATATAAAAAACTATGCAAGAGTTTTATATATATATATATATATATGGCTTTTATTTATTTATTTATTTTAAATTCTATTTTTATAGTAACAAAATGCTTGCTTTCTTCAAGTGGTATCAAGCATGATCAGAAATTATAAATTTATTACGTTATTTTTTTTATTTTATTTTGAGAATGTTTTGTATAATTCTTTATATTCTACTGTTATGGTAACTTGCTGCTTTCTCACTTCAACTTGTCCCAAGCAGACCTTATATTGCCATGACAACAATTTTCATATTATTCATGTAGTGGCAAGACGAGGACATTAATTACCCAACAATGAGCTATTCTATTCTTACAAACTGAGAAATGAGAAAATGTCACATTTTTTTTATTACATATGATTGCTTCCATAATTACTTTCCATAGTATCATTTGAAATTAAATTTTTAGTAAGTCATCTCTGGAATATTAAAGTTTAAGATTTAAATATTTGCTTTCTTCTGTTCCATTACTTTTTTTCTTTCAGGATGAGTTCCATAACCTGTTAACCTTTCATATTTCTTTGGGTATATAAAAGAAAGAAATGAACCATTTTAATACATAAAATCTTCATAGAAACCGCCAAATTATTGCATTTTTAACCTCTGTACAAAAACAAGCAATGACAATTATATTCCTCAACATTACTTCTCTTACAATGCTGCAATTAGTTATGTTTTAATGAAGTGTTTAATGAGTTTCTTTTCATAAATATAAATCACTGAAACCATTTCATTTTATATATAATTTACTATATTTGTATTATTGCAGTAATTGCATTGAATAGAATCACTGAAAATAATGCATTTTAAAAATGTACTTTTTCTAATAATATCTCCCAAGAATGCATCTATATAATCACCAGATTTTCTTAGACTGACTGTGCTGTGGAAAATCTACGCCTTTCATTAACAGCAGATTCCAAGTTTCTACACGCTGAACAAAGAAAAATCCTACTTAGTAAGTGGCTGTAAGGGAATGCTTCCCTGTTACAATCTATGATTGTATATAAACGTAAAGGAAAAGACAAGAAAGAGTTTCTTTTAAAAATCTGTTTTTAAAGGTACCAAGTTTTTACAGCTGCTACTACTAAGTATATTGACTACAGCCAATATATATATATATGTCCCTCCTGTTGCTCTTGTAGAATAATCTCATGATATTTTAGTGTATTTGCAATATTTAACCAATTTAATTGCACTGAAGAGAATATTAAATGCTTAATATGGGTTCATTTTTTTTCCACACTTTGTCAATAGAAATATGATGAATCATATTTTAAAATTGAATGCACACCCTGGTACCAACTTTTGAGATTTAAATGAAAATTTTTCAGGGCAGACTAACAAAATATGGGTGAGACAAACTTAGGCATTTACTTGGAGAAAAAGTGATAATGCTAAAAAAGAAGATGAGTAATTAAATTTAGTTAATTAGGGCCATTTTCACAGTGACCTCTTTGCTGATAACCTCAGTTTAAATCTCAATTAAATCTCCAGGCTGTGTCTAAAAATGGACCAAGATCACTAAATTGAAGTTTTGGATCAATATATTTGATGAAGTTTATTCAGAAACTCTGAGAATAATGTGGAAGAAATTTTTTTTAAAAGAAATTGATTTAAAAAATAAAGAGATTAAACTTATAAATTTTTGACAGAAGAATAAGAAGAGTCTGAAACACATGCTCACAGATTTTAAATTGGAATTGTAATCTATTATTGTATTTAAACAAAAATGTAGGTAAAATATTAGGTTGGGAATTGTTAAAAAATTTGCAACAATAAATTTTTTTTTAAAAATTTGAAGAAATTAACATTTAAAAAAAATGTGAAGTTCAATAAATAGAATGGTTAGAAAAGACCAGTGAAGAATTCTGCACTTGTTATTTGGAACAGTTTTGGTAAAATGATTAAATTTTTAATCTTAAAGACTTACTCTTCATTTTATTATATGTCTTGGTATTTGGGCCAGCTTGCTTATCTTGATATTTATACTCAAAATGTCCTGGCCATTATAAAATCTGTCTTTCTTCAGGTGTCTGTTGTACTTGGTAACTTTATTGAAATTTCAAGCCAAAATCTTTATTGAGACCCTGAAGATAGATTGCTTTCCATACTATTTTAAGGCCAATGTTATAGCATACACTTACTTTATATAAGGATTCTCTATGCATAATGCTTCAGCTACTTGCCATGATGCCTCTATTAGTCTGAAAACTGATTCCAAAAGGTCATCAGTCTTACCTCTGACCAGGAGCTCTTTATAGTAATGGACTAGTTCATATAGCCACTAGGGGTATACTATTTACTCTACAACACATACTTTGTATTAACTGATATGAAATCAACCTAATTGGTTTTATTTACCTTATGTTGCTTGTCCACTGAACCAGTACATCACTTTACACTCACTGACCCAGTGATTGAACTCACACCTACAATGGAATCAAATGTTTTAACCAATGCTTTAATATACTATACCATGTGTCCCTTGTTGAAATTCTGCAGCCTTAAATGTCAATACTCAGTGGGTGGTACTCTCTTATTTAGTGGTCTTTATTACACTGTCTCTGGTCATGATGAAAAAATCATACTCTGGTTCAGTGGAAGGAATGAACAAGTAACTCAAAGGGGAATAAGACTAATGAAAATGGAAAGAAGGGAACAGTCTGCCTCTGCAGATTGAAGAAAGAGCTCGGGTTGAAATTTCAATGCATATAATTATGATAATTCCTCACTTTAAAAATTCTGATTCCATTGTTCATGTTTATCTAAAAAAAAAAAAAAAAAAAAAAAAAAAACACTTGAAGTTTTCATATAACTATGGGTGGGAAAAATAAGGAATAAAAAGTTAAGCACAGTTTGTACTTAACTTTTTATTCCTTATTTTCCCAATCCAAAGCAAAAGTTAAAAAGGGAAGAATTAAGAGAAAAGAAAACAAAAAAGAAAGAAAGTAATGTGTGACTAAATAATGAAAAAAAAAAAAATATCTTGCAGATGGACATCCTCTTCCTCCTTGATCTTCAAGACTCATATTCCAACTGTGGAGCTCCAGAAATCAATACTGTACTATCAGTGCATCCTTCACCCCCCCCATACTCTGTTAATGTGAGCAGCAATTCAAGAAGCATTATGACAAAACTCAAACTCATGCACAAAAATTAAATGCATTTTTTCTTTATATGCAAGAGATTGATATAAAATTAACAAAGAGAACACTAATAATTAGAAATCAGTAATAGATTTTTGTACAACAGTTATAATATTAAAATACAATTTAAATCTTTATTCTAAAATCGGACATTATTTTCTAAACATGTCAGTCAACAATAAATTTTGAGTACACTAAAATACCAGGATTTTTGCAGTGCAGTCAGTGTATTAAAGGAAAAATATTGTTCCTTTCCATGAGAACACAAAGCTGCATACATCAAGAATAACACATGAAAAAAACTTTGGAACTTTGATAAGGAAAACCTCTGACGAAAACCTGATTCAAGAGTTTATCACAAATCTGTCTACATAAATACCTGTGGAATTTTGCTCAAAGAAACAACTTATAAGTAGCAACAAGCCATTGCAAATAATAGTGAATATATAGTACTTTATTTTTTGAAGAATAAAGCTGATAAATAAAAATTAAACTTATTTATGACCCAACCTAATAGTGTCCTTACAAATCCCCAATTTTTTCATGTTTTCAAAACTGATTTTGTTGCAAATAAAGCTGTTACTTTGCTTTAAATTTTCATTGTGTATAAGTCAATGAAATAAATGGTTGAATTTGTATAAAAAACATGATTGTTTCAGTCATCACTGGATTTAGGACAAATGAGGTCCTGTGCCGGTAAAGTTCCGAAACCCCTTACTTGGGCCCCAAAAGAGGTAGACATGGCATGCCTACAGGTGGTGTAGGAAGATGGGGCACCTCGCTGGACAATGGGGCCCTGTGCTTAAGCACACCGAAGCACAATTGTAAATCCAACACTGGCTGCAGTGTAGGAAAGACAATTATCTAATGCAGTTGTTTTTCCAGTTTAGGGTTTCCAATCCCCAAGAGAATATCAAACCAATTCTCTGGATATCTTTTTCATTCATGTAACAATTGTATTTATGTACAGAACAAATAGCTGTGTACATAAAAAAAATGTATTGAAAGTTGTAATGACCATGTGGAAATCTGTGTCTCAGCTGACAAATCTAATCCAATGTTGGATATAAAATTGTTTCAGCAGCAAAGAATAATCACTGTATAATTGTTTTGTTCAAAGAACACAGATATATATAAATATCAATTTCTTAGCTAACATATTTTGTAGTGGTGCTGAAATGTTCTTAGCCCAACCCTCTTCCCAAAAGGTGCCCAAATCCTTATCAAACATTAAACTGTATTGTTAAATACATTTTGGTTGGGTTGAGAACTTTTCAACACCTTCTCATACTCATCTAATTTTATAGTTATTTAATTTTTTTTTCAAGAATAATGTGTTCACCATTATCATATTATATATATATATATATATATATATATATATTACACACACACATAATATATGGAGTTTCATATATTCTGCATTTGTCAGATGAAATTTTGGGGGGCTAACACCACTTTTATAATATTTGTTTATCATGAGATATTTTATTGTAGGAATGGATTATTATTATTATTATTATTGTTAAAATATTTAAATGAATATACATGGTGTTATATATATATATATATATAGCTTGAAATTAGAATTCAAAACCAGCTAGAGTAGGAAATGATTCTGTTAGACACTGTAGCTAAAGACACCCTGCTGTTTCAATGGATGTAGAATATGTTCCTGTATGATCACCAAAGTGATGCAAGGTTGAGCCTGGTCAGTACCTATATAGACGACTGCTTGGAAATACCAGGTGCTGCAAGGTTGGATGTGCAAGAGGTGTAATGGATAATGGCTTGGAATTGTTGATTGGAGTGTAGAATTCTAATTCCCATTGGGTTTCTTATATTCATTGATGCACAAATACCTTTGGGAACAGTATCAATCCATCTTTTCTCCTCCCAGCTATGGGTTAAGTAGCAAGACTTGTATCACTAAACCATTATTATCTCAAAAAAAGAAAAAATCCTTACAATTGAAACATACATTCTGGCATTAAATAACCTTCAAAGCATTGATAAGCCATAGAAAAATCAATCAATCAATAAGTCACTTTGATTAAATTATCTAAATGTAAAACACTTATATTAGGCTCAACAAAATTCTTTCTGGTTCATGGGTATCATATTTAGGAAATTCTCAGATGAAAAATATTTGTTTCAATCCTTAATAAATTCATGTAGAAGTACTGGAGTTTTAGCATCAACACTTTAAGAAACATTGAACAAATCTTCCAGAGGGATTTTCTTAACATTGACAAGCCAACACAGACCCTGACTCCATTCCTTATTCTCCTCTTTTTTGCCACAATTATATTCCAATGGACAGCATTTCATTCAGGTGTGCATATTTAATGGATGAGGAACAGATGATTGCATTTCTAGCTGAGTAAAGAGTCAGTCGATGAAGAGTCAGGCATGTGTGTATAGTTTCAGTTCATGAATAAATAACGGAGTGTTGTAATTACCATCATCTTTTCATTCTTTGTCTTCAAGAAGAGAGTGAGGAAGCTTTGTGATTCACCAAAATAGAGTGCAGCCTTTAAATAATAAATCAAATCAGAATTGTTTATTAAAAAAAAAATAAAATAAAAAGTTAAAAGAAAAATCTTCCAAAATGTAATGATTGTTATGGTGAAAAGAGAAAGATCGATACCAACAACAAAATCTATGAAATGAGTGTCATAAATGTGAGATCAATCATAAAAGAAAATTTAATGATATATTGCAAGAATCAGACGAGGAAGTACACTGAGAGATTGCTATTATAAGAAGTACATTTTGACAAATACTGTTCTTTGTATAATGTAGAATAAACCAGGATTGATTGACTGGTTTTTGTTTTTTTATAGCTTCTCAACCCTTAAAAAAAAAAAATAAAAATAAAAAAAATCTAGTTTGAATTGTAATAATTTTTTTTTCACAAGTGAATATTGCACTAAAAACATTTTGAGAATAATAATTTTACCAAATACAAGCTCCACTATTTAACCAATAGCCAGGAAGGAATTTATGCTGGTAGTTTTTTATATAGGGAGAAAGTGAACTTGTTAAAATAAGATGAGGTGTTTATACGTGGATCTTGAAAATTTATCCATCACATTTTAACTAAATTGTCGTCTAAATTATTCAAAAAATGTAAATAACACTGACATTTCATTTTAACAGATATATTTACCAAAATTACACTTGAAATACTAATGAGTAGATTTATTCAATAAAGTCACCATTAGCGATGACTTCAGAATCTCCTGCAACTCTTCTGGATGGTCTCCTTGTTTAAGTTGGTGAATGCTGCTATATTCCTTGCCTTCAGTTCATCTTTGGTATTACAAGGAGTTTTATTCCTGTCTTGTTCAACTACGCTCAACACATAATAATCAAGGGAGTTGCAGTCTGGGGAGCTAGGTGGCCAGATGTAAGAGGTGATCTGGTTGCAGACATTGTCTCACAGCCATGACTAGGTTCTCCTGTTTGTGTAACATGGTGCAAAGTCCTGTTGCCAGATATAGAGTCTTCCAGCAGCCACCCTCTTGACCCAAAGAAGCACTACCTCCTCAAGGCACTTGATATAGGTGTCCGTGTTGAGTCTGAGGCCCTCACCAACAAATTCAGGAGTTCTTTTCTTATCAGAGTGAGTTTTCCAGGCTGCTGTATCCTAGTAATCACCATTACACCCATCCAACTTTTTCCAAATCCTCTGCAATATCCTCAGATTGACACCCAAACACTGAAAGGTTTGTATTGGAGCTTCTGACATGAATGCCAAGCAGCACAGCATGCCGTTTCCAAATTTCTGTCTGAGTGAATGCAAAAAATCAAAAATATAAAATGGCAACAATTTAGCCAACGTATGTGTTATATATATATATATATATATATATATATTATATATAGGTAACTGAATGACAAAGTGGAAAAATCCTCTGTAATGCACTTTATTCTAAAGGAATTCTTCAAGCTAAATGTTTTTAATGGTGAAATTATATACATGTAGGAAAGAGAACACAAATAAAAAGACATTGGTTATAATTAAACATCCATAGAAAGAAACATTGTAGATGTGGAGATGCTTAACTTTAAATTTTCATATTCATTCAGTTTCTTACCACTTTTGTTTTTACTGCTGTTGTTTTAAAATTGTTTTAAATTTTCTTCATTTAGTGTCTCTCTCTCATATATATATATATATATATATATATATATATATATATATATTATATAAATAAACAAAGGAAAGGATTCTATGGAGAGTCATGACTGCCTACGTCCTGAAAGAACATGGTATGTAAAAAGGAAAAATAATAAAGACTTTTTTTGAATAGCATATTTAGGCATCAAGTTTTTCTTATTTGCAGGAATTGTTGAATGTAATAGATAATGATAGATAGTTATGTTAATATAAAGGTTTATAATCATGACTACAATCAACTATGTGACATCATGGTTATGCTATATTACATTAGTGACAAACTAATTTTAAATCTCAACTTAATTGTTCAGTAAACTAAAGCAAAATGATGAACAATGGAATGATTGAAAGTATTAGGACCCTTTCAAGCCAAATCAACTCTGGATTGTTCATTCAACAATTTCCATTTAATCTCAAGCAAAAAAAAAAAAAAAAAAAAAAAATCTCCCTGCCAATTACTTTGGGAAAAATGTTTCATTTTCAGACAATTTATTTTTATTTGTTTTTAATATAATAGCTAAGAAACCGAGGCACCTTGAAGTAAATACCTGAGCTGTGACTAACACCTTTACCAGATGTAAGAGGTTGACAAATGGACTTATTTCAAATTCAGAAAGGCATAAAAAGAATCAAGATCCAAGTATAAACACCTCGGTAAGCTGGCTCTTGAATGTTATGTTTTGGATGTGTTTATTCATCCATATCTGGAAAAGACACTTTTGGTAATAACATATACACATCTATGCCAGTGAAAGAGTTAATGAATATAACCATTCTTTTTTTCTTTTAAGAATATAACAGTTTTGTTTTTTTAAAGAATATCAACCACTTTTTGTTTTTTAAAGAATATAAGTGTTTGTTTTTTTGTAATTCAGCAGCAGCTTCAAACAAGAAGACATGATGTCTAAGTATACGTTGTTCCTTTATAAGTGCAATGTCCCTTCAGTACATAGACAATCATAGTTCTACAGAGATTCCTTTCATTTATTTTCTGTGAATTGCCATATTTTCTGAAGAGTGAGGTTGGAATGGTTCATCATTGTTTTCTATATAGTTTTGCATTCAGAATAGTCCTTCTCAGACAGGCTGCCAATCAGAGCTAGAAAACCCATGCTAACCTGTTATTTAAGCCATAGCTATTGGGTAAAAGAAATGAATTCATGCCTTTTCTAAGGGCATCTGTGCAAAAGTAAACATAGCAGACTACATTGCAATTTGAACATGGCTTGCCAATTCCATTTTCCTCTCTAAGACGAAAACAAAATAAATGGAAGTTTGAAACCACAAAGTTTAAACATTACAACTCAACTTGGACAACTTTATTAGTTAAAGTAAGCCCCATATAAATCAATATCTGTTGCTAATCACCTACCATTGATTTCATTCCATCAAAATTAAAGCTGGGGTTTCAGGAGATGACAAATGACCTCAGAAATCATTTTCAATCTGATCTGCTTGGTGTATATCTGTATATATACATAGGTTTGGTGAATAGCGGTGGGATCTTGATGCCTGACTGCATCAATTTTTGCAGAGTTGATCCGGATAGGCCCCTATCTATTCAATACAATTGGCTAAAATATTTGCTACATTAGTTTCAAAGCATAACAATAAGACTAATATATGGATTTAGTAAATACCAAAGACTTCAAATACCTCAATGTAGGTAATAATTATAACAAATTTAGTAGCAGTGAAAAGGAAATTAGAGATAGTTTCTCCCAACACTGAAAATTGCTACAAAACAAAAACATTAACCTAAAGGAATATGTGTAGTATGTGGTTATCTCACCACACCACAGGTTCCATCAGTGACCTGTAATTTTTGGTCAAGAACAACATTCCCCAGATCCAACAACCTCTATATTCCCCAAATCTTGCCCCTTGCAACTTTTTCCTTTTCAAAAATCAAATCCCACTTGAAAGGAACAAAATTACAAGATGTTGAGGAAATCCAAGAAAATGTGATGAGGCAATTGTTCACTATCCCAAAAAAGGAATTCCAAGAAAGCTTCCATCAATGGAAAAAAAGAGTGCTGAATCAAATATGTGAATTCAGAAAGGGACTACTTCAATGGAGATTAAATGTCAAATTGATATGTGTTATAGTTTTCTTTTTGCAGCACCAATCCCGATACATTTTTTTTTTCATCAGACCACGTATATTATCAGGAGAATGTCATTAGTTACTTCCCTTGTTGATGATTGTGGATTTTCTTGTAGAAACTTTCATTCACACTAAAAGTTTAATATATCAAATAATGTTATTTTAAATTTGACTTCAGAAATATATGTAGCTGAAAAGGGTATGATTTTAGCAAGCTTGTGGTGGATTGTACTCTTTATTATTTCATTTATTTGTTTTATATTTAATAGCCTCTTGATCTGTGCAAACTAATTCTTGAAATATGAACTAATGTGGTATTTTATACAATAACAGTCACAACAATGAAATTATTGGCTGACATGATATATGATGTATAACTTGTGATTGAAGAGGCATGCATTTTTTATGACCCTTGCATTGATGCCTTCCAGAGATCAAAGAAAAGGTATCCTGCCATAATGGTACAAATGGCGTAAAGAAGTGGTTGTATTGGTACGGGATATGGTGATGGTGGTGAGATATGGTAGGGATAATTGTTTAGGCAGTGAATGATAAACATTTGGACATAATGGCCCCAGTATGAAGCTGAGGGATAGTGGTGAAAAGAGAAGCCTTTCTGTTTCTGTCAAAGAGATTTTAATGCTAATGAAATTAACAGAAACAATATTGAGGGCAACACTGCTAGTAATTCTTTTCATAAGAGTGGCTATTTTTCCATGTCACTAAATGATATAAAATGTGGTATAAGTTTTTTTTCTTAATTGAGCACTCCCCAACCCCCAAATTATGACTAAACTTTTATAGAGGTGCCCGGAGAACAAAGCTCAAATGAAACTAAATTTTAACTTGCAGTAACAGTCAAAATTTATACTGACTGCTGTCATTCAGATGGAAGTAAGTAGTCTGGAATTTAAGTGCAAGATCAATAAGAATTATCAAACGAATATTGATAATGATGATTGCATTGTAATTTTGATGATGGTAGCTTTGTGATAAAACTGATAACAGTTATAATTTTAACTGCAATACTATTGATCTGGATCATGGTGATTACAGAGATAATGTTGACAGATCTGGTGAAATAGCAAAGAAAATAAACAAAGCAATGTTAATGCTGACAATGATGATCACATTGATACTTCTGGGGATAATATTTCACTCAATAATAACTGCAACAGCGATAAAGAGCAAAGTATATTAACTGTACATTAATAGTGATCATAATATTGATTGTTCTGATTATCATAGTGGCAATGATTATATTGCTGCTAATGCCAAATTGATAGTAGTAATAACAAAGATTTTAGTGATAATATTGGTAGTGACAGTAGAGTTGATGATAATTTGAAGATGGAAAATATGGCTGTAAGCCATATCACATTGAATACATTGTTTCTATTCTGATCACTAAAGTTAAGCAATATCAAGCTTGGTCATCATAAAGATGGGTAACCTCAATAAGAGTAGATAACTTTGCCTATTGTTTGGTTCACATTCTTCCCTGATCTTTTGATCAGGAGTAGAGGCTTATCCCTTGTTTCTTGCTTAGGATTGGGTTTCCAGTTCCTAACAAAGTTGACAACAACTCTGTACTTTTAGCCTCTCCACCTGACACTGAAGTGCTAGTTACTAATTATTTTTTCCTCTCTTCAATAGGAGTAGATAGACACACCTATCATCTGGTTCACCCTCCTTCCCAGTCTTTTAAACAGGAGTAGATGTTTATATTTTGTTCCCTGTTTAGCATTAAGTTTCTGGTTCCTTCTAAAGTGTCTTCATACTCTGTCTCTCCCAGTAGCCCCTTTTGTCTTAGTGACATTATCACCTTGCTTGGAGCAAACTGATTAAAAAAATGCTTGGGAATACCAGATGCTGTAAATGGAACTGACTGTGAGGTCGGTCCATCTGAGAGAATGATATTTTTCATTTCATATCTTTGTTGCTCTGGGACCTTACCAAGGCTTAATGATGCTGGAATGAAGCAGTATCAGTCTTTCCATTCAACAACATCAAAGATATATATACTACATGAGCAAATGTTATTCTTGAAAGAAAAAAAAAACCCTG
Source organism: Acanthosepion pharaonis (assembly GCA_903632075.3). Classification (NCBI taxonomy): domain Eukaryota; kingdom Metazoa; phylum Mollusca; class Cephalopoda; order Sepiida; family Sepiidae; genus Acanthosepion; species Acanthosepion pharaonis. Next base: position 205,915 of record CAHIKZ030000557.1, read on the forward strand.
CCCAAGCCAGTGGCTTGGAGAGGATATTCCAATTTCACCTTACTGTGATGAAAAACCACAGAAGGTATCATCTCCCAGATATAAGCCTGTGTTCAACTGTTAAAAATAAACAGACTCATCATCAGTAACATCAGATTCATAGTCTTTTGAGATTAACAGATAACACAAAAATGTTTAATATAGATAATGATGATGTTTGCTAGTAGACGTGATGATGATGTTTGCTAGTAAACGTGATGATGATGATGATGTTTGCTAGTAAACGTGATGATGATGTTTGCTAATATACGTGATGATGATGATGATGTTTGCTAGTAAACGTGATGATGATGTTTGCTAATATACGTGATGATGATGATAATGTTTGCTAGTAAACATGATGATGATAATGATAATAGTGATGACAATTATGGGAGTTGTTTTATCAAGATATTGCTTATGATAGTAGCATTAATAAAGATAATGCTGCTAGGATTAAAAATATAATGAAGTGGACGATTTCCAAAGTGGCACAAATAATAGGACTGATGATGATGATCATATTGCAGCAGGTGTTATGACAGACCAGTGATAGTTGGATCACCATGGGTTACATCTTATTAGTAATACTGATAAAAGAATTATGTTAATGTTGATCATCTTACAACTTTTGATGTGTAGAAAAGTGGAAAGTAGCAGTTTAATTATTAGTAAATAAATAATATTTTAGTAATAAACCATAGTTTTTTGTTATTGTCAGCTTTGATGAATCCCTTGGCAAGAGAATTCTTGTCTCTATCCTTATCAGCTTGTAATAATGTTGCTGTCAGTTGTAAAAAAAAACAAAAAAAAAACAGTTAGTTTCTTTTTTACAATTGCACTAACTTTGATAGTACAAAGGATGGTTTTGATTCTTATACTCATGGTAGCAGTGATTTGGATTTAAGAGGTCATGGTAGTATGCAAACTGAAGGGGAATCAGTGGAGATTGGTCCTTTTGAAGATGACAACTAATAGAAATACAAGTGTTTGATCTGTTCATCAAAAACATAATTTATGCATTCAAAAACAGTGTTATATTCTTGTGTTTACTGAATGACTCAACTCGCATAAGATTTAAACCAAGCTGATTTTTATACATTGCGAAGTGACTCAGTGTACCAAATTCAAAAGAAGCAAAAAATTTATAAGTTAGAAGAAAAGGCAAGCTAGAAACTAACAACCATCAGCTGGAGGATACAAATTCTACACAATACAAAGCTACTTTCAATGTATATATTTCATTGATGAATTCATTTTTTATGGCTTATCAACTCTTTTCAAGTTATTTAAAGCCAGAAAATATTTTAGATTGGAAGAATTTCTGTTTTTTGAGATAATAATGATTTAGTGATACAAGTCTTACTAATTAATCCATAGTTGGGAAAGAAGAGGTTGATTCATACGTTTCTCAAGGGTATTTGCACATAATTGAATATAAAGAACCTAACTGGAATTTGAATTCTCTGATTAACAATTCTAAACATTAATCCATTATGCTACCCTCACATCCAAGCTTATAGCACACGGCATTCTCATGTGGTCAGGAAATTTCAGTTATGATAAAATACTATTTTTAATTTGAAAAGATAGCATTTTATTTTTATTGTTTTTTGTTATTGATCTAATCTCTTTATTTGTTCAATGTCTGCTATAGCACAGATTCAAACTTAAGATTTGTAAATGAGAACAAAGTACAGACAATACTTTAAGAAATCAGGTTGGTTTGTTTTCTTTTATGGCATATCAACCTCAATGTGTTATTTAATGCTGACAAGATTTTTTATTGCTGGTAATAATTTTTCTTCAAAAATTTATTGCTGTTAATTTTTTTTTTTCTGGTATTAAAACCTATTTTTACACTTTCATATTGTTTCGGCCCCAGTTTCGGGGGTTAATTATTTACCTATATCTGGGACCCTAACAGATGCTACCACCCCACGTCAAGGTGGACCTGGGAACACCAGCAATTAAGAGGTGGTTCCATGCTCCTCAAAACCTCCTGATCAGAGTCCTTGCTGTTGGAGGTAGTTTATCATCTATCCAGGATGGTAAGAAGTCAGGGATCAATTTTACACAGTATTCATATCATGAAGAGCATCCTCTTTCTAAAAATGAGGGAGAAAAAAATATTTTACAATTCTCACAAATGGTGGAAGAGAAAGGCTTTATGAATATTTATTTATCAAGATTATTCCCCCATAAAAATAATTTCCATTTTTTTTATAAGCTGACCAATTGATTTAAGTTTTACCTCTTATTAAAATATCAACAATTTTATTTTTCTATTCTTGAATTATTAAGAGGTATTGAGAATTCCCAACCTCTCTCTCACAGGCATGGCAAGTCTCTCACTGCTCAATTGCTATTACCATGGAAAGTGCTCAGACAAACCAGGTCTAACCTTCATGGTTAGGACCCACCATGCCACTTACACAGTAGTGAACCCCCCCATTCCCTCCATATTCCATCAGTGAGAAGTCAGTTGCACTCAAGCAGCTTCTTCTTACAAACAACTGCTCTGTGGAACAGATTCCTAAGAGGATGTTCCCCTCCTATACATATGAACTACCTCTTAACATAACTACCTCAATTGTACAGGGTGAACCTTAGTGTAAAGAAAAAAAAAAAAAAAAAAAAATGAAAAGAAAAATGAAAAAAAAATGAAAAAAAGAAAAAAAGAAATGAAAAAAAGAAATGAAAAAAAGAAAAAAAAGAAATGAAAAAAAAGAAAAAAAAAAAAAAAAAAAAAAAGAAAAAAAAAGGAAAAAAAGAAAAAAAAAATGAAAAAAAAAAAAAAAATGAAAAAAAGAAAAAAAAAGGAAAAAAAAAAAAAAAAAGGAAAAAAGAAAAAAAAATGAAAAAATGAAAAAAATGAAAAAAAAAAAAAAAAAAAAAAAATGAAAAAAAAAATGAAAAAAAGAAAAAAAAAAAGAAAAAAAATGAAAAAAAATGAAAAAAATGAAAAAAAAGAAAAAAAAATGAAAAAAATGAAAAAAAAGAAAAAAAAAATGAAGATTCTAATGGTCATAATAATTCTGTTACTGTGAAGGAGTATTGCTCTACTAATCTCATGATAATCATGATGATAGAAATAATTATCACAATCAGTTTTCATGGCAACAACAATAATAAAGAAAACAAAAAGAAATGATAATTGTATCAAATAAAATGAGTTATGATAATTTTGATTAAGTATAAACATTCATGGTCACAGACCTGATGTTTAGGAACTTTTCCAGATGATTAATTCAACAGGCAGTCAAGTGGTCTGCTTGCACAGTTGGGACTGTTATTTTTTGAATCAAGCTCAAAAATACTAAGAAATAAGTGGCTTTATTAGTTCATTTCAGACTTCAACCTCACCAGTAAAAGCCATTTAACTTGAGTAGATAACAACCTTCTTTTACTCCCCACTCTTGAGTCTTAATTTTCTCTTGAATCATTCCCTGACATTCCCTCTTATTACTACTTTTTCTCTCATTTCATCTTGCTTTCTCAGTCCATTTCTTAATGTTTTAAAAGCATTGTTTTTTTTTTAATATAGTCAAGTAGAAGCATAAGTTTTAAATGTTTTAGTAACTATTCTATACTTAGATGTGCAGATGGCATAACAGATTCCAGCTTAGAATTAAAAATTGAACAGCTGAGTTCAAATTCTAGCTGGATTCATTATATTCATTTATAAGAAAATAACCTTCGAAAGATAACAATCCATCTCTTCTCCCTCTAGCTATGGATTAAATAGCAAGACAGACTGGGTTCTATAGCTTTGGTTGGTGAGCATTCTAGAAATTTCCACTCAATAAAATCATTTACCTCCTGGGCCATTTGTTGGAATGCATCTGTCTATAAAAATGTACAATGATTGAAATTCTTTCAGTCATAATTGGAGAAACCATCTACTTTTTTTTTTATTTCAGATTTGAGATGGAACTGATGCTACACAGTCTTTTTCCTATTAAGGAATGCACTCAAAATTTCATAATATTTATGAGGGAGATGTACTAATTTCTCTGAATGTCTAAAGTGCCATTTCTAAAATGAGTTGTTACTGTTTATATTTAGGTTAATAGCCTCATCTTCATAATCATAACACTTTGGCTGATGTGCCATCTAGCCTTCTTCATGTACGTTGATCTGACTAATCTTCAGGAGATTTCAAACTATGGGAGGTAGATTGCTTTTATCTTCTACAGTTCAGTTATTGCTGGCCTTGTCTCCACTGAGTCCCAGCTTGTACTATGTATCCCAGGGATCGAACCCCCAAATACAATGTCACCAAATTCACAAACCAATGCTTTAATACATCAGGATTATCCAAGATAATAGACTTAACCAAGAACTTGGAGCCTTAAACTTAATGTTCTTTCTTGCTTATTGTTGATGTTGTCATGCTTGACTTCATTTACCATACCTCTTTTTGTTATTGCTGCCACTTCTGCTTTTAAAGCTTTGCTGCCATTTCTCTTTATTTATACCTCTCATGTGGTATTTATTTGTATGCTAGACCTAATGAGGGGGACCCTCATAGTTTAACATATATGTTGATTCCTTCAAAAGTTTTATTCTCCACTGGTTCTGTCTAGTATTTTTACTTTCTACAGTGGTTGGTGAACACCTTTTTCCCTCCATACATAATCAGCCATGTCTGATTTCATTGTTTCACTACTAAGGCTATCAGAGGAATGGATATACTCAAATAGTCTAGATGTATGTTAATCTGTATCAGGGCATCTTCACCGTATCCCCTTTTTTGCAAATCATCTTGCATATTTACCATTCAGTCAGATTCCCATTCCACTTCACTGAAAGACACACATATTTTATACCTTTAGTATCAAAATTTTACCTACTAAATAACGTGAGAGAAACAGGGTATATAACTTAATTTGGGAAGAGTTTTAACAAAGGATTGAAATTGTGACACTGAAATCTGAAGGTGCAATAGGAGAGCAAAATAAGTTTTCCAAAAGTTAAGCAAAGTATTAAAAAACAAGAAAATTTCAGTAGAAACCAAAGAAAGTGTGCTGAACTGTTATGTAATATTAATCCTATAATGCAATGAATGCTGAATAATTGCTTCAAATCTTTGTTTAGATTTTCCCTCAAACATCATTGCTTATATGTTTGATCCATGGTATCCTCAGCATCCTTCTGTAGAACCACATTCCTGCTTCCTAAGCAAATTAAAAGGGCCAAATTACCAAAAATATTGAACCATTTTTTATTTTCACTATATGCACAGAAAACACAGTACTGTGAGATTTTCAATTTTCCTTTTTATAGCATCATCATCATCATCTTTTGTGCTGTGCCCCTTCAGGACATGGGAGATTGTGGCTCTCCAAAACTTCCTATCCCCAGCAGTTTTTCTCCCTTTGCTAATGTTCCCACTCCTATAACACATGCTTGCTGTATCCCCTCTATCTCTCTTGCTCCCAATATGCCCTGTGATGGTTAATTTTTCTAACTCCGACTTCCTCATTATTTGTGCAAGGAATTTCAGCTCCCTTCCTGATTCCTGAGCATAAGTTTTCTTTTTGGTCCTTTTTTTTTTTTAAATTTCCCTGTTGTGAACTCATTCTATCCACAGAATTTAGTATTTTTGTATTACTATTGGCTCCAATTTTCTCTTCATCCATCAGGAAATTGTTCAGTATTCACTGCCATACAAGAGGATGGATATCCAGTAATCTTTTCTTTGTTTCTAATCTCATTTTTCTGTTTCTCAGAACTTTGTTATTGAAAATGAAATTAAGATACAAATGTATTTGTGTTCATCAATTTCTTGGGTTGTCTGAAAGTATTTCCTGTTCTTTTGTTGTTAGATTGCATCCAGGGAGAGGAGGTTTAGTTTTAATTAACTACCAAAATAAGATCACTTTTCATTTCGACCATTGCAGCTGTCATATTAGTGGGCTTTTAAACAAGATTATATCACATTTTTTGTTTCTTGATTGTAATTAAAGAAAAGTAAAAATGGAACTCATGCAAAAAAAAAACAAAAAAAAAAAAAACAAACTATGCAATTTATGAGACTGCAAATGATTAAACAAGTCAAAAGTGGCTGGGGGGAGGTTTAGATGAATGTTGCTTTGTGTTTGGATAGACTAGTTGAGGTTGAAAGCAATGAAGTCAAGACATTACATCGGAATAATTAACACTATACCTCAGAGTAAATGGCCAACATAATCCCAAATATCCAATTGAAACCTTGAAAATCATTTGTATCATTTTGGCTATGTTAGTCATTTTTATGCATGGCATTCACATAATGTAGGCATAAAAACTTTCATCTCTTATATGTCATATCCCTTCACGACATGGGTAATCATAGCTTTCCACAATTCCTAGCTCTTAACAATGTTTGTCTTGTCCACATCACAATGTTCTGCTAACTATTTGCACATGCTTGTTAAGTAGATTACCATTTCCCATCTGCCCCTTTTACATTTCATATGTCCTGGTATATAACAAATGCATGAGAAAACTCCTTGGCATCTTCTACTGGGAACATAAAATCAATGAGTTTGTGCAGAAAAGGGTTGAAAGTTTTGTGGGCCACCAGAAACCTCTTCTCGCTACTGTCAAACAGAGAAAAATGGCATGGTTTGGACACATTACAAGGTACAACCACCTGTGCAAGACCATCATGCAAAACATCATTGAAGGTGGATGTAGAAGAAGATGCCAATGCAAAAACTGGTTGGACAATGTCAAACAATGGACAGGTATGACTATAGCAGAATTGCTGATGGCTGCCTTTGATTGACTGTTGTGGAAGAGATTCAGTATAACTTCTGCTCCTTGCCGCCATACAATTACAAAGGTTGAGGGGATGATAATGATGTCCTGGGATAATCAAATTTTTCAAACCCTTTGTAATTGTGTGACAAGCTTAAAATTAGAAAGTGACTAAGTGTCCTTTTTGTTTCCATTTTCCTTACAATTTTCTCATTGCCTGCTATCAATATGATATCATCTGTATATCTTATGATGTTAAAATTAGGCCCACCGATAATAAATCCTTGTAAGTTCTGTTAGGGTAAAATTGCTGTAAAAGTTGAATAAATTTGATGAGAAGCTACATTCTTGTTTTACACCCCTTTCTATTTTTGTGTACTTACTCAAATCATCTATCCATAAACTATTTATTCCCAGTATCAGTTCTGCTTTTTAAACAAATTATGGTGAGTGATGAAAAGTGGATATGTTACAACAAGGTGTAACACAAAGAGATTGTGAAACAAGTAAAATGAACCATCACTAACTGTAAAGGCAATGTAATGCTGTGTTTTTGTCAAGATTAGCAGTGATTCCTTGGTGACAAGCTTCTTAATGAGGACCAAACAATTGATTCAAACAAGTACTGCTCTTAACTAGACCAAATGGAGGCAGCAACAGAAAAATACGATGGTAGAAAGAGCATCTTTCATCCCTAAAAATTGTTAGACTGTATGTTGCTTTAGTAAGCAAGCAAAAATTGGTATAACTAAGCAGGTAAATTTTCACTTATCTGCCATTATTAGTAGATATTTCAACCTTCAAATTGCTATATATTTTGGTCTTCAAAAATAATATCAATTCTCATGAGAAGTACCAAGATATCAAGAACAGTTCTTTGCTAAGAAAAATAAAATATTCTGAGAAGATGGAATTATGAAGAAAGATAAAAGATAAAACAAAATGGTAAATATGTTGTTCAGTAGGCGTGAAAAAGGGAGAAAAAAAACACTTATTTACTCAAGAAACCAAGCTAACATATTAGCCACTATATATTGTTCATATTTAGGAAGAAATGAGGAAAAGAAGGAACATTTAGCTTTTATTAAAATTCTCAATTTGAAAAAAATATTGACTTAGTTAAAAGTTAATGATGATGGTGATGATATCAGAATTTATATTTTTCAGAAATGATCTGAACTTAATTTCCCATGATGCCTCATTAGAAGAGTGAAAAATGTGAGAAAGTTAAGAAGCAAAGTTTCCCATTTTGGGGAGATAAAAAAAAAAAAAAAAAAAAAAAAGACTGAAATCCCTCCGTGCAGGTTTCCATACAACTAGTCACAACTTGTAGTGCTAATAAGAATTTCTTTGATGTCAACTTTTCTTTTATGGAGAGGGAAGCCTGTATAACAAGCGAGGAGGAAATATACAAGAATGAATACAGCCTTTTCATATGTGTGTGTACACATGTGTGCATAAAATTGTATAATATATTTGCATATATAATTGTACATACTTGAATAGGCACATTACTTTCAGATATATAGATGTTTGATGGTACATCAATAAGTTTTCAGTATGATAGACTGGTTGGCTGAATTTTGGTCTGAAATTTTCACTGCATAATTTTCAAATTGTGAATAGCATTCACCATTGAATTAAGTGCATTAGCAGGGAAGTAAATTATGCTAAAAAAGTTAATATTTCATATGTAAAGGAAATGCTTTTCTAATTTTTAGTCTATGAACTTAATGATCCAGCACTGTTCTTCAAGTACATATACACAGGTAATATATTTGAATAGGTACAGACACACACACACACACACACATATATATATTTTCATTCATTCACCCCTTTTGTATTCCATTTATTTTGCTCCAGAAACATAATATATTGTTAATTGTACATAATTGTTTGATTTGTATATACATTCTTATTCTCTTGTTTGAGGGAACTCAAATACACCCACTATCCTATCAACCAAATTATTATTCCTCACCATATATAAACAAGGCACGCTGGCAATTGATTTTGCTCATCTTCCAATACTTATTTACATTATCTTAATGTTGTCTTATTGAAATGTTTTATGATATTTATTCATAAATCAATACATTCCTCTATGACAGATCCAGAAGTCTTATTAAAAAAAAAAAAAAGAAAAAAAAAAAAAAAAGAAAGAAAACAAAAAAATCTCTGGAAGTATTGCAAAGAAAAGAATTAAACCTTGAAAATGCATCATTCAAACAACATCCTTCCCACTGCTCTAGATATTTACCCAGTGAAAACCAATTTCACTAATTATGGCTTGATATGTGAGCATTGTATTTTTCTACAGATAAGTAATCAGAGAAGTTCCAAGTGAGACCATTACACTTTCTGCTCTACTTTCTCAAGACCACACCCACACATCCTAAAACATGTCTCATGAGAGTTTATATAAATAGAAAAAGCAAATATTAAAGAGCTAACTACATGAAGGGCATTCAGATATAAAATATACAATTCTAAATAGCATAGATTCTCCTTGGAAGGATTCCGATGAAATCAAGGAACTAGCAAAAATAAAGATTAAATAAAGAATCAAATCATTTTCTCCCGATTCTTATCAAACAGCAAATGACAATTGGTTGCTTCAATATCTTCAAAGGTTAATTCAAGTTTTATATTAGCTACCAGCAAATCTGCATAAACACTTAATACTTTAAATATTTTAAAAATAATTTAATTTGAAATCTCACATCCTAGAAGTGACTATTTTATGATTTCCTGACTTTAAAAACTAACTACTTAATTCAATCATTAATTTCTCACCCATTAAGGGGAACCTGACCAGGACACTAAAAGAGCTGACAAGAGTATGTGTCAGACACTTCGTACCTCAATTATTTTCTTCAAGGAGAGATGCCCGATTCAATGATGATCAATCGTTGCACTCCCACGTTCTACTTCAGGGATACATCAGTTCAAGTTTAGTCAGCTGATCGGCCAGTTTGTATTGACGAAGCTGACAACCTGATTGTATTGAACTAAAATCCTCTGGCTGTAATCAGGTTAGACAGAGCTGATGACATACTGTTTCTGGTCAAAAGCACAAGTAAAAGAAATTAAATTGGCTTATCATAAAGAACTTTTAGGACGCAGTCACTCAAACCAAATGAAAAAAAAATGGCGATGTATGACAATTTCATTTAAAACATTTTTATGACATTGAAACAATGAACAAACTTACTGTCATTTATACAATGTTTGCATGTGGATTATTGTCCTCATCTTTGTTGTTGTTATCACAAATCTTCAGCCATTTTGCCCTTCAGCCTTCATGCTTGTTAGTCCTGGTAACCTTCAGGGAATTTAAAACCGAACCCTTAATTGATGGGCATTCTGTTTCTGATATCTGTGATTTCTGGTTGAACCTCTTGGATTATGTCATTATTTACACAATTTGCAATCAGACTAATGTCCTATTCTTTGTTGTTTTTGCCTAGTGGATTAAAGTCTTAATTTGTGACAGTAATTGTGAGTGCAATCCCTGGGCTATTCAGTGCAGGCTTAAACTCAGTGGAAACAGGGCAAGCAATAACTAAGCAGAACTAAATATGAACTAGATAAAATATCCCAAGACATGGGAAGTGGAACAAGTACAATTCATCCCTATGGATTGAATAAAGTGTTTGAAATTCCTAGAACATTACCTGGATTGACAAGCCATGATTAAGGCCATAGGTCACAATGGCTGAAACATTGTGATAGTAACAACCCAATATTCTTGGTTGATTTCATTTATAAACAAAGTATTTAATAATTAGTTTCCTGACAGGATTTTACTAGAAAATAGACAATTTTGATAAAATTCATACAATTTAATTTCTGTTCAATCCACATGTTGAGAGTTATTTTATTCTGCTTTATAAACAAGACAAATAATAAGAGTAGATAAGTTCGCTTATTGTGTTGTTCACACTCCCGTCTGGTCTTTTGAACAGGATTAGAGGTTTATCCCTTGTTTCTTGTTTAGGATTGACTTTCCAGTTTCTTCTAAAATCTACTCATAATCTTTCACTCTTAGTAGCTCCTTGTATCATAGTAGCATTGTTTTGCTTGCACCCTTTATTTAATTCATATTTAAATAAGGCAGTCTAGCACGAACCAACCACAACTTGCTGGTACATGAGGTGCTGTGTGCACTGAACGTGGCCCTCTGCACTGATGAACAGACTGGACATATCTGATTCCTAGTAACTTGATGTGTTGCGACTCTTTCATTTATAAATTATCCAAAAATCAACAGTCATCACCCAAGGCAGAGGTGAACAAAAATTTGGAGATTTGAGTTACTAAAGGAAAATAACTGAAACTGAGATATCCAGAAAAGGCATGGCACATGGAACAAGATCAATCTATCCTGGTGGATGAAATAAAGGATTCTTTTGTAATTTCAAGCACCTGAAGAAGGCTGGAAAAAGCCGAAACATTGTAAATATGACAACAAAGATGAGGACAAAAGTATGAACAATGTAAATAGTGTAACTGATTACAATACCTCATCTCAGAAATGTAGACAAAATAACTGAGCAATATTAAAAATGAACAACATAAGATATCTCCAGACATGGACAGCTAAACGAGAACAGTCTACCCTTATTGATTAAAAGGTTCAGCTCAAAATTTCCAGAAGGTTACCCAGATTAACTGAATAGGATTGGAGGACCCAATGAACGAAACTTTGTGATAACAACAGCAAAGATTTGGATATTAGTCCAATTGCAAATAATGTCAATAATAAAGTGATTTCTTTCAAGTTTTAAGAAATAAAATGAGAATGAAAAGCTGTGGGGAATTTTTTCATGGTTATGTCTGTTTGACTTCGGCAGTGAGAGTGGAATTAATAAAACCCAAAATTCGAAATAACTGGTCCACAGCTTTTATTTCTGGTTGAAGTGTGAAACAGTATTTTGCAGCAAAAAAAGTGAGGTTTTCCAGTTAATAAAGTTCTTGAATAATTGTTTTTGTTCAAAAAGATTTCTCCAAGAGTTTCCATGGGAGGAATGAGAAATCTGTGTGTGAAACTGCTAAGACAGGCCTCATTTTCTGCAGTGAGGATTGTGTTTAGCCCTTTGAACTGAGCTTGAAGGTAGAGACTGCTAAAATTGAAAAAATGGGAAAGAGCAGACCATGGATGTAGAGGCTGCTGAGATTGAAAAATGTGGAAGAGGCCGAATAGGGCTTGGTCAAGGCTTTTATGACCCCTGAGACTTCTGGTTGTACCCTGCTGATTATTTCTGCTGCTGAACTGAGTAGAGTTAGGAAACCCCCACACAACAAGTGAGAGAGTCTGTTTTATAAAAACTAACAAATCTGAATTAAAAGTTATTTGTCCCATTATTAAAAAGAATAACCGAGAGAAAGCATTGAAAATTGTTTCTACATGGATTCCTTTATCACCACCCCAATTCTACAGCCTTTTTATAAACGACAAAAAGGATAGAATTTAGATCAGAAAGTGTGTAATGTGTGTAATGCATGAGGAGAAATAACAATGAACTGAATTAAAGTATGGAACATTAAATGATAATGATGCAATCTTGAAACATTAAAACCTAACACAAAACATAGGCTGGAAAAAAAAGAAAAGATATCTCAAAAGAATGTAGCCCTTTAGGTAATTCCAATCGATATATGCCTGGTGAAGGCTGGAGAGCACAACAACCAAAATGTTGTGATAACAACAACAAAAATGAGGACAATAGTCTGAATGTAAATTGTGTAAATAATGATAACTCCTCATCTCAGGAATTCAGACAGTAAAAACCGAGTAAAGGAAATAAATACATGGACAATACATTGTTACAAATGATTCATAAACTGTTCAGGAAGAGAAACTTTAATTATGGAAAAGAAAGTCAATGAACACAAAGTCCAAGAATGAAGTGAACAGGCTTTACAGAATGGCAAAGAAGAATGGAGAATTTCCATTGGAATAGAAGATTATGGTTATTATTCATTAGAATAATAATATTAATTATATTAATGATAAAAAGGGGAAAAAGAAACAAAAGGGGGGGGAGAAACAAAGCGAGGGGGAAGAGAAACAAAGCGAGGGGGGGAAGAGAAACAAAGGAGGGGGGGAGAGAAACAAAGGGGGGAGAGAAACAAGGGGGACAAAGGGGGGAGAAACAAAGCGGGGGGAGAGCAACAAAGGGGGGGGAACAAAAGGGGGGAGAAACAAAAGGGGGGAAAGGGGAGAGAAACAAAGCGGAGGGAAACGAAGGGGGGGAAGGGGAGAAATGAGGGGAAAAAGGGGAGAAACGGAGATACTTGGGAACAATTTCAACCGAAGACCGTCTGAAAGGACTGGGCTATTTCTAACTGTGATCCACCTACGATGTTTTGTCTTGCTTTTATTTTATCTAAACCTGTCACCATATTGCGAACTTTTGATCATGATGCATGTGACTGGTATACTCTTATCAGCTTGGGTGTCGTGATTGGTACTTTGGCTACATATATTTGTACCCCCAATGTTACTTTGTTAGCGTGCTGATCACACTCAATAAAAACAGCAAACAGAACTTTCACTCTAATACAAAAAGAATACTCAAGGCAATTACGTGTAGAAATAGCAAAAGTGACAAGAGAACGACCAGTGAGGATTCATATAAATGTCCAACCAGAGGCCAAAAATAAAATAAATTTATGGGCAATTAAAAAGACAAAAGGAATTGCTGAGAGAATGTCCAGTATATGGCTGCAAATCATGTAGCCGAAAAGATCAAATGAATCGGTAGTAGTAGCCCAAAGTTAAAACATTACAATAATTTGGGGGAAAGTAAAAAGTGACAAAATACAGCAAAATGAAATAAAATGGACCGTTATAGAAAATAAAAAGGAGGTAATTGTGTAAAGAGACGTTTCAACAAACTGACCTAAATGAAAACCAAAAAGAAAACATTATTGATTGGTGATGTTGATTCACTGAGAATTGTGCAAGCAAATTTGGTTCAGCCAAACAAATACAGTGTAACCCGGATATAAGAGAGTTGTCGGGACCGGCGAAGATGTCTCTTATATCCGGGTTTGGTCTATTTTATATACGTTAACACAGGCTCTAATTTGGGACCAGAGAAAATCTCTTATATCCGGGTTACACTGTATGAACAGAACCAAAAAAGTTGTCCTTAAGAAAAATATTTGGTACTTTAATATTCAGACATTTTAAACCTGAAAATGAGACTTAACTGTAGTGAACAAAAATGAGACAAATATGAAATTTAGCACGACCAGACAACAACAGGATGAAAATGAAAAGAGAATGCAAACATGGAAAAACATTGTGTTCTTGCTCAAGAATGATAAAAGTGATGGAACATGAGATTTAAGGTAGTGGCCATAGTGATTGGTATGTTTGGAATAGTAATAGAAATCCTTCAAACATTAAAATGTATGGGAATAAAAAAACGAAATGCCGAGAGATTTCTGGAGATCTTTTGTTCACTTGATCCCCAAATGATGAATGACTTGAATCACTTGAATGAATAGGTAAATTTTTGATAATTAAGACATTGAAAAGTGCCTTTTGTAACTGAAGAATAAAAACGGTGTATTTGTTTGAAATATTTGTTTTAAAAGCGATTAAGTCGACTTTATTATGGACAAAAAAAAATAAACTAAATCTTTGAAATGAGAACAATTTAAGGACTGTGGAAAAATCTTGCATGTTTAATAAAAATTACGCAACTTGGTCAGTCACTTTGCTATTTTATAATTTGTACTTTTTATAAAAGTGACACTTATAAAACATTAAAATAGAACATTTTTTATTCCATTTCCCTTCAGGATATAAATAACCATAATTCCCCTTTATGATCTGTGAATTGCTAACTTCTTGGGTAATATAGTGGAATGGTTTCTCTTTGCCTTCCCTGCAGTTTTGAATTTGTTGCCAAAACTAGAGAGCATAGTCTATGTTACTATTTAACCATAGAAATGATAGATACATGTTTTTTCCAAAGGAATTTGCATGAAAGTGAACGCAACAGACTTTACGGGGATTCAATTTTCATCATTAATAACTGCTATACTGCTCATACATCTCAAATAAGAAAGAAGTCCTCCAAAAGACAGTCGAGTGTTACATAACCTTAACAAATTTTTAAAATATCATAAAAAGAAATTAATTAACGAATAAAGGATCTGAGTACTTGAATGATACATGCTTCGCAGAGTTGTCAATGCGCCATATTACTTCCGGATTTGTTTAAATATAAAATCGTTTTCGCTATGAATAACCAGAAAAGATTGTCAGTTACTTTTAGTACTTTTTCGTAAACTTGGACACACGATTCGGCAAAGGCCATCTAAGGGACATAATAGACTTCTATGCGCATTATCATCAAAAGTGTTTGAACAAATAAAGGCACCTATTTCTGTGGAAGAAGTAAAGATGGAGGTATTAATGGCGGGAAAATTAGAGATATTAATAGAGAAGTGCAGAATAGAGAGAAATGGCGTCACCTGAATGCCACCCACTTTCCCCACTAATGCTAACGGCAACGATGCAGCTTTTTCCTCCTTTTCTTTTGGTCTTTTTTTTATGTAGAGGCGAGATGGTTCGTTTGACGCGTAATTAGTTAGCGTTGCTACACAAGGGAATGAGACGGGCAGGTGTAAACTTCATTATTTGTTTTTATTTGTAGTAAGTTGTAGAGATTTGACGCGGGGTGGGGGTGACCGAGTTGATTTTTTGTTGTTGTTGATGTTTTTCTTTGCCGCTTTCTCGACTGACACTGTCGTATGTTCTCGTATCGTTGAAATACTTTGTTTTTCTTGTCCTTCCTTCAGCGATAGTAAGCAAACCAGGAAATGTCGAATATGAAAACAAGTGCCGAAGAAGAAAAAGTAAAATGAAAAGACACAAAAGAAGAAGAGGAGGAAGATGAAAGAAAAATGAAAGAAGTGGAAATAAAACCAAAGTATGTTTAATAAAATAGAAAACGAAAACAAAGGAAAACAAAGGGACAAGAAGTTTCGATTTAGAGCAAGAAAAAAAATAAGTGTAAAACAAAATAGTATAAAAGAAATATCTTTAGCATTTATACGAGGGTCGACCAAGGAGTAATACTTGTCTTGTTCTAATTTAATTTTATAAGTATTAGAATTCCTAGAGGTCTTTTAGCTAGAAACCATAAAGTGCCGAGAAGCCCAAAGGGAAATATATCCGTGAAGTTTCATCTTTTTTCCTACACAAAACGATTGCACGTCTGGACATACAGAAAAAAAAAAGAAAAAAAGCTAAGATAGATTTTTTGGGCGGGGAAGGAGAAAGTAACGCAAATATTCAGAAGTGTTGGTGGGTAATGAATTTTCGGAAAACACTGTAAAGAGATGGGTCAGTAAAATTAATAATAATCATAGGAGAGAAAGAGACCTTAGAGACAGGCCCCGCAGTGGCAGATTCGCTGCTGTTCTAAGACTAAACAAACAGATGCACACATTACAGTTGATGTAAGAATCACTATTGTAAAACTGTGAAATCCTGCAGTTAAGTAGCCTCTTGATCACTCAAAGGTATGGGCAGGGATGGTTCCCAAAATGCTGATAGACTCCATGAAGAAGCAAAAAGTGGTTGCTACCTAAGAGCTTCTAGAGCTGTACAACACAGGCACGTTTATAAACAAGGTAATCACCAGAGTTGAAAACTGGGTTCATGCTATGATCCAGATAGCAAAAGGAGATTAGTGGAGAGATGCTACACAGAGCTAAGTTTAAGGAAGAAAGTAATAGTCACTGTGTACAAGAACCAAAAGGGAATCATAGGGTTTATATACCTAAGGTTACCAATATCAAACATTGACTATACAGGGTGAAACAAAAGTTGCGTACCATAGAGGTAATTTATTAAAAGTATAATTAATTATACATGAAAATGTTATTTACTAGTTATTTAATTGTTATATGTGCTATTCAAAATGTCCTCCCTTTTCAAAACATGTCAGTTCTGTGCTTACAGGATTCATTAACACGTTGAAGAGTTTCCTTTCTCATATTACTGCATTCACATTTAATTCTTTAAGTTCTTCAATAATCCTTGGGCATGTCTGATAAACAACTGATTTTAAATGGCTCCACAGAAAAAAAATCCAAGGGTGTGAAATCTAGTGACCTCGGTGGCCACTCAACAGGACCTCTTCGACCCATCTATTAACACACTTAATGAGCGACTTTTGTTTAGACTTAGGTTGGGGGGGTTGTATTTTGGCACCCAAAGGAACAGTAACCTTAAAAAGTTTGGGAACCACTGATCTAGAATTTTGATCATTAATGTCAAGTAGAAATAGGGGTTATTGTGGGTTATTAAATCCGAAATGTATTTTGGATTGTCAGAGGTTGCTTACAGTATCCGGTATCCTCACGCGGTCCCTCATCTATGTACTGACCAAGCTCGACGCTGCTTAACTTCTGTGATCGAAAAGGGTTGAAATTTTTGAATCTTGACTTGTCAAACAAATTTTTCAGTAGCTGCAAAAGGAGTTGATGAAAAGTTCTTGACTACACTGACTAGCCAAAATCTGACCAAATATCACAGATTTTGTTTTTGTAATTGCTTTTTGGCTGTGCCGAAAACTTTGCAGCACCCACTCAGAGTAATTCCGGCTGTACAATAAAATAAACACGTCTTCCTGACACATGCCACAAAGCACGAAGAGATGCGAATATAAAATGTACAAATGGTCATGGCAGTGCAATAAATATTTTGTCTAAACGGTTTTTATTTCTCAGTAAAAGGCAAACAGGATGTCAAGCTGAGAAGAGAGAGCTCGATTCGAAGCATGAATTTTTGAGTCAAATACTGAGTAACTCTTTACTGTTATGGGTAAACAATCAGCAGGTGTCAAATTGAGTCCATATGCCCAAATTACAAACTAATTAAGGGGGTCTTCATACGTTTCTCTTAAACATTACAAATACATAAATAATGTTTTATAAAAAAAAGATAAAAATGTGTGTTGGTGGAGGAGTTTTCAGAGTATATATTAATAATAAATAAATTAAAATGTTCACTTTTGCCCTGATTCAGAGTTTCATGGAGATTGCATCTATTTTTATGGGACTTGATTGTAAAATTGTATTTATTTTCAGAAAAATATTAAAGTATTTCTTTTAAATAAATTCAATGTATAATTAAGTCCTCTGACAAGTGTATGTAATCTTGGCAACATTCTGAGAAGGGACAAAGTGAATAACTCATACTGTATCTTGATATCAAGCACTGTAATCATAACGACTGCTTGTCTTATAAAAGGTTATTTTTCAGAAATAACCTGGTCAAGTTTTTTTTAATCTGTTCAAGTCTATAATCAACCGTTATCTTCCTCACATATCCCCATAAACTGTGCCTCTTGCTCGAGTACCTCTTGGACTTTGTATAGGGGTGAATATCAGTGATAATTGGGCAGCTCTAGCTCATGCGTTTTATCCTTTCAGATGAGAGCAAAGGATATGAGGGATAGAATAGAGTATCCTAAAGTGCTCTGATGACAGAGACAGGTTCAATATGTGATGTGTTTATATATAGTTCAGCACATTAGACACCGGAACGCTATACAAGTGGAAAATAAATTTATCACGTAGAATATACCTTCCAATCCCCTCATAGTCGAAGAAGAGACTTGAAGCAATAGATATGTAGTTCTACAGAAGGATGCTGAGAATACCATGGACTTAACATGCGAGCAACAACAAAGTTTAAGAGAAAATGGAAACAAAAAGGACATTTAATATCAGGAATAGATAGTTGAAATGATACTCGCAGCAAATATTGAGGACAAGAGGGACAAAGGAAAATAACGCATAATCTACCTAGAAAGCTTCAGTAAATGGATGACAGAGCAAGATTTTAGAGAGATAATAAAAAGATAGAACTACAAAAGGACAGAAAATTGTGGAGAGTCATGATCACCTGCATCCTGAAAGGACAATACATATACAAGAAGTAACATTTCTAGATCTTGCATTAAAGAGAGAGAGAGAGAGAGAGAAAACGTGCGCAAACACATTCAGCTCAACACGAAAAACATTATTATCCTCAAAACTGAAATAAATAATCAGCATCAATTAATTGCTTAAAACCTGCCAACGCTGAAAAATCACAAAACAAAACTGTCACAAATAAAAGTAAATTAATAGACAATATTCTTCTGAGCTGTGTCTCTTCAAAACCGGAATGATCATGGTTCTCCACAACTTCTTATACCTTACAGTTTTTGGTAATATTTGTCTTTATGATCCGTTTCGCGCCCTGCCATACATTCACATAATCTCATCAGGTCTGTGGTACTCTGCCTCCCCTTCTCCCTTCGATATGCCCTGTGAGTGTCAAATTTCCCATACCTTCTTTTCTCATTACGCATGCCAGAAATTTCAGCTTTTTCTAATTCTGAGTATAATGGTCTTTTTGAACGAGGACATCTTAAGGAAAATGACAATAATCTCAACTAAAATTTCAAACCCGAGGACAACAGATACAAAAAATAAATAAAAAAAATCTTTTTTTAAAATCTAGGTTGAGTATCTGTCGCATTAACGCCCCTGACGTAATATTTGAAAGTCTCCTCCTCTTTTGACTTTTCTGCTTCCTGCGACACACACGGCATCTAAGTACAGAGGCATCAGCTAAAAATGGTGCTGAACTTTCGGCAACGAAGTACCTGTTTTCTGCGAACACGTTTTGTTAATTGTAATACACTCATTGTGTGTAGTGTATAAAACCCATAACTTGTGTCTTGATTTATTCATGTGTTTGTAAAACGAGTTTGAAAAAAAAAAAGAAAAGATAAATCGCTCCGTCTCGCAACACTACTTTTTAGTTTTTTGCCTGGACAACGCCGGCCATTTTTGGAAATGTACATAAATTTCACTATTAATTTCTCACATAAGAAATAAAAAAAAAAAAAAAACAAACATTTCTACAAATTGTGTACATCAACTAACAAAATGTAAGAAGTAGTTGAGGATCTCTGTTCCGATAAGTAAGGTTAGTAAGTCATCCCTGATAATTTAAGAAGTCACCTGTTCATCTATTTCGCTTTTTCTTTTTTTTTTCAACACTGTTCGAACGGTTTTCAGCATCTTAAATGTCATACACTCAGGTCTTCTTCAGGTGATAAACACTGGAATTTCGAATCAAATCCTTCATTTAGTCCACTGGGGTAGATTGTTCTAGTTCCACGTTCCATGAAACTAGAACGATCTTTTCTGGATATCTCAATTTCAGTTATCTCCCTTTAGTAACTCACTAAGTGCTTTGGTCACCTCTGCTGTGGTTAGGTATTGGTCTCACAAGTCTTTTGGTCAAGTCACTGGAGTATTTCAACCAACGCTTTTATCCATTAGGACATGTAATAAGATAGATAAGGCTGAGGTGTTGTTAGTTTCCACTTATACGAAACGAATGTACTATTTGGACTCATTTGCAGGCGATTAAAAACGAGGCTATTGAAGTAACTACAAAAACATTAAACGCTTTCAACAAATCGCAATATCAAGTGGTTCTTTTGTAGTTGACAAATACTGCCAATTGATGTAGGAAGCAGTAACAAAATAGTTGGGACCCTCGATAAGCAGAAATTATTCATATTGGCAGAAAAAAAAAACTACAAAAATTGTTTAGAATTTTTATTTATATCATTTTTATCAACTATGTAAGAGAACTGTCATTAAATTATTTTAGAAAATTATACAAAATTCCATCTATTTTTCACGAGAAAATATTTTCTTTGGTTAATTTGACAATGAAAATTTATGAATTAAAAAAACCAAAAAAAACAACCTAGACTGGTTTATTCGGATGAATTACCACGCAGAAAACTTACCCTTGAGTGGAGTATAAGATGCTTTTTACCAAGTCCAGGTGTATAAAAAAAAAAAAAAAAAGTTTTAGCATATAAAACAAAGAGAAGCAAGTAATAGAAGTACTTTCATATAAACACGCTTTTGGAAAGAAATGAGCAAATTTTCGCTAGTTCTTTGGACAGAAATTATATAGACACACACACACACACAGTGTGCATAGATTGATTTAAGGAAAAAAAAAGGAACAATCGCCACCAGAATGAAAACGAAAGTTTAAAAAAAAAAAAAAGAAAAAATGAGATTTACTGTCAGCACTTATATTAAGAGCAGAAAACAACGGTAAAAACCGCTTTTTAGACAAAAAGAGGTTTAAAAGGTCTTTGTTATAAAGATATATAAGAACTTCAGTAAGGTCAAAGAGTGAATCTAAAATTTCAACTCACCTGTTTCAGAAACGAAAGAAAATACCTACTCACAAACGAGAGTAAGTTCAAAAGAGAAAGGGTCATCGGATATACCGAGAGATTGCCCATTGGATAGTCTCATAAATAAAAATGAATATATGCAGACGTGAGTAATTAAAAAAAAATAATCAGAACCAGCATTCAACTTCGTATTCATTCTAGTTTTTAAAAAGCCTAAAGGGAGCTGGGAATTTTTGAGTAAAAACTTAGTCATATGAATGGGATATAAACATGTATATATACTATGCGAATTCATCGTTATCACAACGAATACCAAAGAAGATTGATAGACCTATACTTGTCCACTTTGCACTAGAACTGCATGCGTTCTTAGTTAACATCTTGTGTATAAGGATCACACTCAATGGACGTCACAAGGCAAAAAACGAAACAGAGGAAAAAAAATATCACGAGGAATCAACTTTTATCAAATTCACTTTATTGATTATAAAAAAAAAAGGTCAAATATCAAGACTTTTGTTCGGTTTTGACAAAATGATGTAATAGTAGAACTGTGTGGGTGAGTGAGAGAGAAAACAGGAGGGGGTGCAATGCTTTGAGAATTAAGAAGAAAAACCAGAAATGTCGATGCTGAATTCCACTTGCATTCTAAGTCAACCGTTAACAAAAAACAACAGTTATTATATGAAAAGATTAAATCGTGCGTTATTTCTTACTTTCCGTACAAATATTTTAATGGTTTAAGAATATTTAATGGTTTAAGAAAAATTAACCAAGCAAATATTAAAACGCAAGCAAAAAATCATTTCTAATTCCGGCTTTCGAAAACAGTCATGAAAGGAAAAAAAAATGACAGAAACGCTACACAAGTCTCAAACGTAACAACTAATACTTATGCAAATGTCGATCTGTCATATGGTTGACGCTTTCATTAGATATGGTCTATGTGAATATTTGATCATAAAACAGAAAATAACTGTCTATATTTCTAAGATGAGGTATTGCAACTCTTTACAACATTCGGACTGTTGTCATCTTTATTGCCATATTCACGACGTTTCGGCAGTTGTGCGCTCCGACCTTCTTCAGGTTATATACGTCGGAATTTCGAACCGAACATTTTATTTAGTCGACTGGGGTGGATTGTGACATGCCTTTTTTGTTTGGATATCTCTGTATCAACTAATTCCCTTTGGTAACTCAACTCTCCATTGTAGGTAGGGGTAGATTATTCTAATTACACGTGCCATGCCCCCGTGCACTGAAAGTGTTCGGTTCGAAATTCCGACATATTACTTGAAGAAGGTTGAAGCAATTAACGGCCGAAACGTTGTGAATATGGCAATAAAGATGAGGACAACAGTCCGAACGATGTATATAGTTTAAGTAAACAGAAAATTGCTTTATTTCCCTACTCTGTAGTAACTTCAGACATTAGACTAAATTTATCTCCCAATTTCAATACTCTACAACTGAACACACAGAAATACTTTTAGATTTACTTCTAACATCTTCACCTCAACTCTGAAATGTCATTTACTATTTTTATTTTTCCTCAATATGAGTAAATAGGTTCACCTATCGTCCGGCTCACAGCCCTTTCCGGTCTTTTGAACAGGAGTAGCGGTTTACCAATTGTTTCGAGTTTAGGATAGGGTTTCGCGTTCCTCTTCGTTCTCTTTCACCTCCAGTAGCCATTTGAGTGTTAGTGGCATTATAACCTTTCTTGGGATGAAGTGATCTAAAAAAAATATTAAAAGAATATTACTTTTATTATGTTTATTAATGAAGTATCGACCATATAACTTACTTCTGTAGCTTAGAGTTCAAAAAGCTTCATGGATCAACATCAGCGCTAGTCTTCTTCCAAATCTTATGCAACGCGCTGACCGGTCATGTGACCCTTAATAGCCAATCAGTGAAGCCTAGTATGTTGTCTGTGCGTGTAGTGTAATGGATACCGTTTGTTCGGAATGAGAAATGAGAGAACCGAGTTCGAATTCCAATTGGGTTCGTTACATTCACTTACGCGTAAATACCCTCGCGAAAGGTAAGAAATTCATCTCCTATTAGCTATAGGTTAAATAGTAGTTAAATTTCTACCTGACAAAAACAATCGTTATTATACTAAAAAATTGTTAATGCAATATTCACTCGCAAAAAAGAGGGTTATTATTACAATCCCATATGTTTCAGCTTTAAATAACCAACAAAGGGTTGATAAGCCGTAAAAAATAAATCAATCAACTAGTTTGTAAAGAGAACAGTTTTGGGGCAGACACAGCGAAGAGATGTTTTTCCTGATAGGCGAATAAACAACCATTTGCAAGATGACGTCATTCAGAGCAGGTGATTGAAGACACCCCTAGCTTTCCTTTTCTTAGGTGAAGAGAGAAATCATGCAATACATTTTGTGGATATGTTTTCTTTCTCGACAATTAAAAACATTTTTTTTCTTTTATAGTAACGTTCACCCTGTACAAGGCTTGGTGGGGGACTCAAGGTAGAGGGTTACGTTAAGGAGTAGTTTATATGGATAGGAGGGGGGAGATAACAGTTAACTCTAGACTTGAAGAAGTTATGATTGTAGTGAACCAGGAAACATCCTCTTGGGAGCCGTTTCCACAGAGGAGTAGTTTGCGGGAAGAAGCTTTTAGTGGTCTGCTAATATGTAAGTGGCATGGTGGGCCCTAGCCATGAAGGTTAGACCTGGCGGGACCAAGAAATCTAGTTCGTCCGAACACTTTCTATAGAAGTAGCAATAGAGCAGCGAGAGCCTCGCCATAGCCCAACTATGAGAGAGAGGTTGGAGGAGAGAAATTATTCTTCCCCAAACAAGGACTCGGAGACGCTTTTGAACTCTATCAAGACTGGAGAGTGAGGACTAGGCAGTTCCTGTCCAGATATGACAACAGTACTCAAGCCTGATCTGGCTCTTATAAATGTAAAAAGATAGCATAGGGAGTCACTTACAGGAGCGGCACAGAAAGCTGATCATTGACTTCATTTAGATTTCTTCCTAGCTGTCTTTATTTTAGTTTAAATGTTTGAGTAAATATATGCACCGACAGCATATACAACCAAGGCTGTCCGTAGATTTGGTGATCTAACACAAGATTTTTTTTTTTTTCTGGAAAAATTAAAATAAATTTTAAACTAATTTTTTTCTTTTAAATTACAATTATATTGTATCTATGAACCTCTGTCGTCAATTTGGTGGCATCCAAATGAACTACAAGGATAAAAACATAGAAACCAAATAACATACTGTTGAAGAAAACAAAAAGGATCACACTATAAAAGATCTACTTTGTCCAATACGATCAATAATAAAAAAAAAAAAAACTTTGGAGATTCAAGTATTTTTCATACACTTAAATAGAAAATAACACCAATGATAAAAATCGTTTTACTGGATCCATTTTCTGATGTACTCGACAAGAGGTTATTTTTAATTAACCCAGTTCTCAACAGTTTGCGACATTTTTTTTTTCTTAAGAAAAATATCAATAATTTTGTATACGCTTAAAACAATCCTGTGAGTAAGCATTTATCTTCATTTCATGACCTTGTGTCAAAATTTGAAGTATTTTAGTAAATCTAAACCCCGTTTATATATCTATCTATAAAAGGCAGGATGCGTGTGTGTGTGTGTGTGTGTGTGTGTGTGTGTGTCTGTATGTGTGTGTGTGTGTGTAACGAATGCACGGCCGCAATTTTCGACGGATTTGCACCAAAATTTACATGCACATATTCCAAGTTAGCGGGAAGGCCAAGACCGACTTTGTATTTCCCAACTCCCATCGATAGTGGAAATGAACGATTTTTTCATGCTTCTACGGCAGTTTTCATGTTTTTCATCCATTTTCTACTGGCCAGAGTGAGAGCCTATAGCTGGCTGCTACGAATAGGCAGGAAGATTCTATTAGCCAGCATGAGAGCCAACAGCTGACTGACACAAATGTTAACTAGCATGCAAAAAAAAATCGATAGCTGCATTCATCACAAGTAGGAAAAATTTAAATCTGCATGGCACTTTACTCCAATTGGCTCATTCGCTTGCTTAAACTCAACGTTGATTCTGATTTCGCAGAACTGGGCTGGGTGTGAAAAAGTATTTGTTAACATTCTTTTTTCATTCGGTTTTTCTAGTTACGAGTCCATTTTTAAAGCTGCTAGTTTTGTGTTCATTTTGTTTAGTTCTTTTTTCGTAACAGATTTAATGTTTAGTACAGAGCTTAGAAAAAATTCGCAGTGTGAGATAGGCAAGAAGTAAGGCATGTAGCAACATCAGCACGGCAAAGGGCACTCCTTTAAAGGCAAGGAAGGGCAAAAATATTTTAAGTCAAGTGATAGCGATTGCTGTATGAGTCGTACGATTTTTGAATCAAGCACGTGCAACGCCGGGCCATGCTGCTAGTAAAAGATAAACAACAGCACTTTACATAGATTTCTTGTCAGTTCAACTAGAAACCTTGTGCTCCTTAGGAAAATACTTAGAATGCATTTCACTGTAAATTTATTTTTCGTTGAAATTTCAAATAAGTTCGAATAGAAAAAACAGAATATATTTTTTTTAATTGCACCTATTCGGTCTTAATGATAGACATCTTCATGTTACTTTTACATTTGTAACTTATTTCCACTTATTTCTTCTAGACTGCCATTTTGAATGTTTAATATTTATTCCTACATTTTCCCCATATCTCCTTCATTCGTTTTGTGTATTTTCTTTTTCTGTTTTGTCTTTTTCACAATCTCTACATCTATTTAACCGTCTTCGTTATTTTTTTCTTCAGTTATAAAAAAAAAAAAAGTTGCCAGCCTCATTGATTTTAATTAACAATAGGATGATATGAAATCCAAACAAGCGAAAAGATAACAAAACTGGGAAAAAGTTAAAGCAAGATTAAATTTCTTCGATTATTTATTTTGTTCGTCCTTTCCTCGATTCTTTTTCTCAAGCATTTCTTCCTTATTTCGATCGCCCTGGCTAAGACGATAGACTACATCCGGTTGCATGGCCTCCGATCAGGGGATTGGAGGTTTTTAGCAGTGTGGAACCACCTCTTAACAGTTATTATTCCTAGGTTCACCCTGACCCGGGATGGTAGCACTTGTTAGGGTCCCGGCTATGGGCAAATAGTGAACCCCCACCCAAACAAAAACCAACAGGGCATTTTTATAATGAAATGAGCAACAATACATTTTTATAGCAAAATAACAAGGCAACACTAAAACAAATATAAAAAATACATTTTTATAGTAAAATTACAAAAAATACATTTTATAATCTACAAACTATATCTAAAAGAATTTTATGCATTCAAGGTAAAGTTATGTACAGAATATTTATAGCTGAAGGTATAAAATTACATACAAAATATTCAGATTTTTGGCATTAAATAATCCATACATGTTGCTATACCACGAAACAAAATCAAGCAACCTTATTTCGAGACCTCTTTAATCTCGTATTTCTTTCAGTTCATTCTTTTTTCAAAGCATTCATTCTTTCGTTTGTTCGCCCTTCATTCTACTCTCGTTCGTTCGCTTGTTCTTCCTTCAATTCATTCGTTCGTTCGTTCTTTCTTTCTACTTCCAATTTGTTCTTTTTATTCTTCCTTCAATTCGTTCTTTTTTTGTTGTTGTTGTTGCATATGCTGCTGTATATGCATTTACACTATGTTGTGTGTCATGTCGGCACAATCAAAAGCCATGTTAGATGTTTTAAGTAACTGCAGACGATCTCTTCCTTTCTTAACACCGCCAATCAATATATATGCGCGCGCATCTCCATGTTTTGCTGCTTTTGTACTTCAACATTTTGCAATTTTTAGTACAATGTGAACTTTTCATTCTTGGCAAATTTCAGTTCTCATCGGATCATCTTTCTAAATTACGGAAGAGTGCCGTGATGTTGATGATGGCAATGAAAATGGCAGAGGGGTAAAAGTAGCATACGTGAGCACAGCAAAGGAAGTAGACTGACAAAAGAATGAAGGAAGGAAAAAGATGAAAGAGGAAAACAGATTGATAACTTGCTGGGGGGCTTTTTGTTGCTACAGCCTTATCACACAATAGTTGAAAAAAAAAATAAAATAAAAAGCTAAACTTTGATAGTTAATCACCGTCAAAAGTCATTCGGTATAAAAAAAAAAAAAGGTGGTCGAAATTCGAAGATATTTTCAGGGTAGTTTCAGGTGGAAAGGAAAGCATTTACATTATATGGACATATTTTTTATTGTTCTTTTATTTTCATTCGTACGCAAGATCTGTTCGATATCCAATTTTCTTGCTCGCGCAAGCAATTGAACAAATACAAATGTAAAATGCAGTTTTACTCACACTGCACAAAATAAGCACATAAAGACAACGCTTAAATAGTTCCAGTTCAGACAATTATGAAATTTTGGGGCGTTATGTTGAGTAATTGTCCGTCATTACATTTTTCAGGACTATGGGAGTTATACTTAGCGATGTCTATCTCCTTTCCAAGTAACATGAGATAGATTCTTACATGGTACCAGTAACAAGTAATATCTGAACTGACCTATTTTTGATAAAAATAGTGGTTTTCCCAGTGCCGTTTATCAAGTTTGAATTCCGAGTAAACTTAGTGTTGCGTTGCTTGTCGTTTTCGAAATTTTGCGATCTAATCAATTCTTCGGTATTCTGTGCTGCAACACAGGCTGAATAAACGACGCACAATTTTCTTGTTTTTTATCGCTTTATTTTGGCGATATGAGACCGTATTTGCGACATCCTTTCTTGGAGGAAGGGCGAGGGACATAAAGGGGACGGATGTCAGTAAGACGACCAACTATCCGTCACCATATAATGTGTTGTCTCCCTAAGGAACCTTCACGCCTCTTGCAATCCTACAGTTTTCCCGCGTCTTTTTTTTTTTTTTTTTTTGTCTTAGATATCTTAGTCTCGTCACTGGAATGCCAGAATAGTTGACATAAAAAGAAATTGAAAATAAACGGCTCTTCCATGATTGTCTTTCTATCCAAGACACAGCTGGCACTTTTGGCAGTCACAGCACATTTCCATAAGAAACGACACTCAAATATTTCGCGGGTCTCCTGTTGTCCACTATGCCCTGTCGGCTGGGGCTTCAAAATACGCCGAATGCATCTCTGCAGAGGGGTACCCCCCACACACACACCCCCAATGAGGCGTCCTGGGTATGACGATAAACTACATCCGGCAGCAAGACATCCGATTAGGAGGTTTTGAGGAGCGTTGAACCACCTCTTAATTGTTGGTGTTTCTAAGTCCACCCTGACCTGGGGTGGTCGCACCTGTTAGGGTCCCAGCTATGGGAAAATAGTTAATCTCCAAACTGGGGTTAAAATACTATGAAAGTGTAAAAATACGTTTTTAATATCAGCAATACATTTTTGGAAAAACATTACCAGCAATAAAAAATCTTGTTGACATTAATTAACCCATTGAGGTTGGTATGTTGTAAAATAAAACAAATCAAAACAAATCTGTTGTCCATTGAGATCGAAGACGTTATTTAGAATCGTACCGATCGAGCAGCCATAATCCGGTCCGATGGATAACTACTTTATCGGATTAAAGGTTGTTATATTAGACAACCACATCTAATTTTCCGACTGCTTATTTCAACAGGGAAAAAAGATCAGATAAATAAGTTATATCAAAATTTTTAGATGTGGAGTCGCCATTATTGTATATACATATCTATTGGCATCAGTGTGCTCTATCTTAGCTGTTATACTCACAACATTTCGGCAGCTGCACTCTGAGGTCTTCTTCAAGTGTCTGGTTTGTTTGTTTCGTTTTACGGCATAGCAACCTCAATGGGTTATTTAATGCCGACAAGATTTTTTATTGCTGATAATAATTTTTTTACAAAGTATTTCTGGTATTAAAACATTTTTTTTTACTCTGATAGTGTTTTGACACCAGTTTTTTTGTTTTTTTTGGGGGGGGTAACTATTTACGCATAGGTGGGACCCTAACAGGTGATACCACCCCAGGTTAGGGTGGAATTGGGAACACTAGCAATTAAGAGGTCGTTCCACGTTCCTCAAAACGTCCTTGCTGTTGGAAGTAGTTTATCCTCTTACCCAGGACGCGGATGTAGTTTATCGTCATACCCAGAATGGTTAAGTGTCTGTCATACTTGGTAAACCTCCTAGAATGTCAAACCTTTTGTTCACTCTGATGGATAGATTGGAAACAATCTGCTTTTTATACTTTTATTTATTGCGGTAAATGATTTTCTAAGTGTAGCTTAGATGTGGTACAAGGCCGAAAATATGGAGGCACCCAGTGAGGATCGAATTCACGATTCAGTCGTAATTAATTTGGCGAGACAAGCCTTCTAACCATTACACCACGTTGAGGTACCCAATCTGTTTTTTTATACTTAAGGGATATCTTGTATCAGTTAATATTCTATAGTCAATTTACTTTTGTAGCTTCTTCCACTGAACAAGCGCACATGACTTCTGTACTATTAAGCCATATATCGAGACAATTCAGTAATGTCATTGGAACCTTAAATCTAATTTTTGTACTCAGAATACGTAGAGATGAATACCATATAGGAATCTCTGATTAAGAAAGGACAGTCAATGATTAGAAAATAACCCAAAAATAATATTGCAAATTAATAAAATGCAATATAAAGTTTTAGAGGCAGATAAAATGAAACCTATTTATATCATTTTTTTTATAAGAATAATCATAAAACCTGCTTGATAGGACAGATAGTTCTTTTTTTCTTGATGTAGTGGGTGTCCGAAGCATGATTTCGAATCTTGACTTTCTTGCTAAGCAGACTCTTCCGAGTTGGAAAATAGTCCGAAAATAATCAGCGTTTTTTTTTTTTTTTGTGTGCGTGTCTCACCCATCTGTCCTGGGTCATGACGAAGCTTTTCTGCTTCATGATGATATTTCATCATTCTTGAAATGAAGATCTGAAATTTCATCATTATAAAAACAACCTTTCCACCACAAGCAGTAGTAAAAACAGAACAACACAGACTGGACAAGACGTACCTTCTTCGCTCCGTCAAAATCCAGAATTGACTGTTTCAAAAGTTTCCCTTAACCACGAAATTTTCGGAACAATTCTAAAATATTTTAGAGAAACAAAGACACTAACCCTGAGAACATTTAGCACATACAAAACCAATATTTTAAATAATATCACGAAAAGAAAAATACACACATTCTTGTCATTAATTTAAACACGTTTCAAAGTCTTATTGTTGTACGTTTATACACTTCATACCAGTAAAAAAAAAAAAAAAAAAAAAGTAAAGGAATCCTCTATCAACCACTAATACATGTATCACGGGGTAACTTACCTTAACCACTCAACTTCAACCTCGTTACAAAGTTATTCTTATGAAAATATATATATAAAGATACTTTCTTGCCAAGTAATTTCTTTATTGAATGCATTGTTGAATTAGAAGCGTGAGTTATATAACACTGACAAAAGATACAACCGCTAAGAATTTCTTTTTAGAAATTCAAACTTGTTATAGACAATTTACAGTGTTTTCTCTTTACATTACAGAAAGTACTTCCTTTATTGATTGCAACCGTGGCTGAGGTTAAATGAGAACAGGTTTCCAAAATAAGTGGAGATAAACAAGATTGCAACTGCTTGCTTGTGTTTCCAAGCGCACGCAGCTGCTGATTCTGCGACAATCGCTTCCAAAAACAGTTTCTGCAAATTGGTTGGGAGATTTAGCCGGATTAGCGATGGTCAAACGGCAATTTTCATTTTCTCGATATCTGCGGATGTTTCCAAAAGGTCGGAAGGAAATCAATCAGATTAAGGCGGTAGCAATCAAGAGAAAATAACTGCATTAGCAAAAGTCACTTCCTCCTTTCATTTCCCCGCTAACCCTAAAGGTTGCTTAAGTGTTGACAAGTGTTGAATGCAGCTTGAAAAGTGCTTGCCACGATCATTACGTACATGAAGATGGAATAAAACAGAAAGTAGTCAGGAAACAAGACAGACTAGTGATATATTAAGGAGAACGGAAGAGTCTGGAAATGGACAGAAGCTTATCTCATTTAAGTTGAACAAAGAATACTTTCTTTAAATAATCAATTTTCTTTTTTCATACATTCAAACAGCTTTCTCTGAGAAACACAGGATTTGCAAGAGTAATGTTGCAATCTTTTGGGAACAGTTCTAGACCTTTCTTAGAGCCAAATAATGTTACCAATTTGGCCACGGGAAGCCATCATGATAAATCGTAACGGCACACTTCGGGTATAGACGTGATTTTCCTGATATAAAAAAAAAAGGGGAGAAAATTTCCATTCCTGTCAAGAGGCAGATTTTTCTTTACTAAGATTTTTCAACCTTCCCCCCCGCAAAAAAAAAATCAAACAAACAAACAAACAAACAAAAACAAAAAAAAAAAAAAAAACAAAAAAATACAAAAACACCCCAAAAAAAAAACAAGAATGTCAACTTAAACATGTACCCACTAAAAATGAATTTTAATAGTGATAAGATATGTCTCATAAAAACATCCATTTATAAATGACACTTGTATATGTTTAACAATGAAATAGGCTCCACATTTGTGAGATTATTTTTCCATCTTAAAAACCTTCGCAAACAAGTTCGATATTTCGGGAAGAAAAGTCAGTAATTAAAAAAAAAAAAGTTCTTATTCATCTTTAATTAGATGTGCTTCTATTCAGTCAGTTATGTGCTATGCGTGATACACACTTAGGCGATCATGTATCTTTCGATACATGACTGGCAAGACAGATTTTTTTCCCGCAGTAGGTTGCCATTTCTAGATAAGTTGCCATCCAAGCCTATAGAACCCAGTCTGTCCTGCTATTTATCCATAGCTGGGGAGAGAAGAAGAGGATTCATACCTTTCCCAAGGTTATTAGCATTCCTCAATCCGATAGTTCTCTAAAATTTGCAATGTTTCTCGTATTGAATAAGGTTGGACCTTACTTTTGTTAATTCGCATTTAACCAACAGTTAATGAATCACGGGTGAGAAAAATATTTTATAAAATGGAATAATGGATACCTATTGGAGCCTCTTGTTTTAACAGAATATAATGTCTTATTAGTTTGCCTATGACAACGTCTTGAAACAGTCAATAGATAAAAGTGCTGATTTATTGTTGATGCAAGTATTTATAGAAAGTTACATGAAAAATAACTGTAGTTGTTTGTCCAAAGACGTATACAGACATTACTTGTTAATTAACGCTTTTCCCTTAGAAAAAAAGAAAAAAGAAAAATGGAGTAAAAGATATTTGTTTTCTTTAAGGCCAAAAAGGTTAAGGTCACCAAAGTTTAAGGAATAGTTGCTAGCCATGATGATGAAGGACTCTTGCTACTTCTCTTGACTTTCCTCTAGTTAATGAAATAGTTTTCATTTTAAGTTGCCTACGAGAGAAAAATAGTTACAATTAGATAAAAAAAATGGCCAAAGAAAGACATTTCAATAAATAACATTAAATTTTTTTTACCTTAAATTTAGCATCTTCAGCTGCAAAATTATACTCTCTCCGGCATTGGAGTAACCAGTCAAGGGTAGAAAAAATTAATCATGATTCGGTTTCGCTATAACCAAAACGTGGAAGAAATGGCAATTGCCTGTTGATTTTACTATAACACCTATTACTACTACTTTACATGGCTCTGTTTAATGGGAGCCTTTTCCTTATAAATTGTCTACAAGAACAAAGGCAATATCTAATCTCCGGCACAACAGTGAATGTTAGACAATCTCTAAAATTTAAAGAAAAACTTAAGCGTCAAAGGCGCAGTATATATATATATATATATATATATATATATATATATATATATATATCAGTGTTGAGAATACGATAGACAGAACATTTAGGAAACGAAGTAGCTGTATGGGAAATAAGAACAAAGAAACTGATATTTACAATCAGAAAGAGACAACTGAAAATTCTTGGAAATGTGAGGAAAGAAAGTTTGGAAAATTCAACACTCACATGACAGATTGAAAGCAAGGGAAATATGAGTAAATTAATGAGTTTGTGTGAGTGGTTAGCAAGGCAAGGACAATTAGTGATAGTAAAGACCAAAAGTTACTTAGAGCAATAATAGACGGGAAGTTGTGGTGAGCCATGATCGGTCGCGTGCTGAAAGGATATGGTAGTATAAAAGACAGTTTATGTACATTTTTGGGAATGTACATATATATACAAGGTAAACTTGCATAAGCTTTTAAAGTGATTAACAAAAGACATGAACAGTCCTTTTATTTCAATGGAAAGTTGTTTTATTTTTAAATATACCTGAACTAGTAAGAAATGATAAAAAAAAGCAGAATTATTTCTAGGTCGGCAGAACGAGTTACCTGTAAATGTCAAAATATTCGGGGAGACCATTACTCATGAAGAGAAGGCGATAGAGAGAGAGAAGGCGATAGAGAGAGAGAGAAGGCGATAGAGAGAGAGAGAAGGCGATAGAGAGAGAGAGAAGGCGATAGAGAGAGAGAGAAGGCGATAGAGAGAGAGAGAGAGAGAAGGCGATAGAGAGAGAGAGAGAGAAGGCGATAGAGAGAGAGAGAGAGAGAGCGATAGAGAGAGAGAGAGAGAAGGCGATAGAGAGAGAGAAGGCGATAGAGAGAGAGAGAGAAGGCGATAGAGAGAGAGAGAGAAGGCGAGAGATAGAGAGAAGGCGAGAGATAGAGAGAAGGCGAGAGAGAGAAAGAGAGAGAAGGCGAGAGAGAAAAAGAGAGAGAAGGCGAGAGAGAGAAAGAGAGAGAAGGCGAGAGAGAGAAAGAGAGAGAAAGAGAAAGAAACGATATGTTAATGTTTTATTTAGAGCAAAACAAAATCAGTGAAGAAAAAAAAAACATGATAAAAAGAAACCTTGAAATCTTCTTAAGACATTTTATGGCGATTCGCATTATTCCTGATCAAAGAAATGAGTCCCTTTTAAGGAGGAATTGAGCAAGAGAAAATCGCCAAGCTCGTCAGGGCGTTTTAGTTGTTCGCCATTGTGTAAATCAAAATTTAATCAAACGTAAAATGTTTCTTCGATTCAATTCCTTCTTTTCCTACTGCAGAAACTTTGTACCTAATTCTTAACCTCACACGCTCGAAGAAGGGAAAGAAAAAGCCTTGAAAAAAGAAAAAAAAATGTTTATCTCAGAGTGAATCACTGCTAGCGAGAGAATTGTTCATTTTAACAGTAAAAGATCGCTTTTCTGGTTGAACAATTCTCCGACCATCGGCAGGTCCTAAGTAGAGTAGAGTTTACGATTTAAGGATCAGGAAATGATCAGATCATATTAATTTGAAATAAGCTTGTGTATTTTTCAGAGTGTAAGACGTACTTTTATGTTGAAGACAAAGAGGATTACGGCCACATCACGTCGAAACATCGGTTCCCGCAACTTAGAGCCTGCATAGTACGTAGATGGGTGGACGCTTGGAATACTAAGTGGAAGATGTTTGATATTTGAGTAGTGTACTGGATAATGGCACGGAATTGTGAATCGGAAAGCAGAGTTCTAATTCAAGTTGGGTTCGTTATATTCACATATATATTGGGAAAGGTATAAAGTCACCTCTTCTCCTCCCAGCTATGGGTTAATTAGTAAGACTTGTATCATTAAATTATTATTATCTCCAAAAATAATAATTCTTACAATGTCAAAATATTTTCTGGCTTTAAATAAGCTGCAAATGGTTGATAACCCGTAAAAAACGAATCAATGAGTCAATATTTGGATTTGAAAATGAAATCTAATACTTTAAAAATAGTATATATTGTTAAGTTAAAAAAATAGCTGAAAACATCCAAATAAAATACTGTTAATGAAAAAAAAAATAGTTTCGTGCCAAGTCTACAAAATCCTTATTGCTTTAACTGTTTACACATAACGCGTGCTATATATATATATATATATATATATATATATATATATCACCCCCCGGTGTATAGGATGCAAGTATATTCTAATATGTTTGAGAAAAAAAAATGTGCGTCTTATACATTGAGAACACAAAAACAAAATTTAGAATTTAAAAAGATTTTTAAAATTTTAAAAACGTTAAAAAGACATTATTTACATTATTCGGACTATTGTCCTCATCTTTGTCGCCATATTTATCACAACGTTTCGGCCGTTGTACGCTCCGATGGTTGGAATTTCGAACTGAACCCTTTATTTCGCTCACTGTAGACTGTTCAACGTGCCATGTTTTGATGGATGTCAGTTATCAGTTATCTCCTGTTAATTTTCCCTCTGAAAGTTCTCCACTGCCTTAACCGGGTATTGAACTCACACTTTTTGGGTCCTGTCACTGGATCTAACCAACGCCATGTGTCCTTGAGGACATCTGAGATATGAATTTCTGGGTATTATAAACCTAATGTCTTCATCAATCATTTTTTACCAGTGCTCACATTGCAATGCATTTTTTTAAATTTTTTTTTACCAGAGCTCATATTGCAACTTTGTTATCATTGCTTTTCTCTGGCACTCCTTATTACTGGTTCCCATAATTTATTTATTTCTATGCTAGGCCACAAAAATCTCCTGAGCCGACCAAGCATAGAAATAAATACAATGGGGAACCAGTAATAAGGAGTGCCAGAGAAAAGCAATGATAACAACAAAGTTGCAATATGAGCTCTAAAAAAAAAAAAAAACATGCAATGATAACAGCAAAAATTGCAATATGAGCACTGGTAAAAAATGGTGAATGAAGACATTAGGTTTATAATACCCAAAAATTCAAGGACACATGGCACAGTGGATGAAGGCGTTGGTTAGTGACAGGATCCAAAAGTGCGAGTTCAATACCCGGTTAAGGCAGTGGAGAACTTTCAGAAGTAAATTAACAGGAGATAACTGATAAGTGACATCCATTAAACATGGCACGTGGAACTAGAACAGTCTACCCCAGTGAGTGAAATAAAGGGTTCAGTTCGAAATTCCAACCACCTGAAGAAGGCCGGAGTGCAACGGCCAAAAAAGTTGTAATAAATATGGCGACAAAGATGAGGACAATAGTCCGAATAATGTAAATAATGTACATAATACCTCATCTCACAAATATAGACAGACGTTAAAAAGAATTCAGGTTTTTACTGTTAAATTTTGGGCTCGGGGTTGATTCAGACTTATTTCAACTTGTGAGAGTTGTAAAAAAGTTCAAGAAAATGGGGAAGCATTGATCAAGCGATTCTGACATCAGAATTTCAAAACTAATTTTTCTATTTTGACCGCGTACATCTACTCGGATCGGACGTTAGCGTATGGGCTCTGTGAACTCGGACATTAAGTATGGACTTTTACATTCATAACTCAGTAACTAGCTGACTTGAAATAGGTTATTTCTTTATTGTTTATTTTTTTTCACTATTGCTCAATGGACTAAAAAAAAAAAAAATTATGAATCTCTGAATCGCTGCTAACGTTCATTTTCTTTAAACTGGACACCTTTTACTGACTGAAAAAATATCTTCCTACTACTCTATTGTAGAACATTCTGTAATAAGCTTTTAGAAGTACTATGTATAATACATTAATTACAACTTTTGTCAAAAAAAAAAAAAAAAAGAAGAAAAAGTGTCGTGACTTATTTTAATGTATTCATACACACACCCATGAAACTATAAATAATAATTCAGCTTCTCCTTCCCTTAGTTAAAACGATCGTTACACCGTGCTAATACCTCATAAATAATGGACTATTTCGTTTTGATAGCGTAGAAAGAGTGAAAAAACATCAAAGATGCTACTTGATTTCAATGAGAAAATGAAAGCAAGAAACAAAAGAGAAGATAGCAGTGTTTAACGGTTGTAGCAGTTAAATGGAAAAGTTGTCAATTTCAAATCTTCTCACTTGTACCCTCTTACTTCTTAAAATAACGATCAGCATTCATATTTATGATTATTATTGCAATATTTTGTCAAGGTTTTCAAGCTCAAATATTTAACGATGCGATAAAGGAATTTCTACGGATATTTTATTGTCGTAAAACTAGCCATGAGTTTATTCAATTATTAACTGAAGAATTAAAATTCATCAGAATATTAAAATAGGAAAACCGTGAAATTTTCTAGTAACAACATTTTCTCCTCTTGCATAGAACAAGTCAAGATTAGACAAGAATGTTCACAGTAAAATTAATTGCTTCCATAGGCCTTTTTTATTACTAAAGCTTTTACATGGTTATTTAAAACTAGAAAAGATTTTTTTAGATTATAAAATTTGGGGGATAATAATTTACTGACACAAGTCCTACAAATTGACCTATAGTTGAGGGAAGAACAAGTGGATTCATACTTTTTCCAAAGATATTTGCGTGTAAGTGAATATAACGAACCTGATTGGAATTGGAACACGGCTTTCTCCTATTTCCAATTCAGGGTCGTTATCCATCACGCCATCCAAACTTACAGTACCTGGTATTCCCAAGCGGTTACCTATCTAGGTAGTGCCCAGGCTCGACGTTGCTCAACCGTACAATCATGCAAGATCTAAATGTTATAGCGGTATCCAATAATAATGGAAGTTTTTTTTTTCCTAATATTTTTGTTTAATGTAGTGGAGAAAACAGCCAGCTTGATTATATCATTGTTACATTTCTTCGTTTGTCATTTTGTAGCGCCACTCTGATGAAGCAATGTCTTTATAGGAATAATTCGTTTGAAGCCATTTTTAACAATTGATCTGAGAAAACAGTTGTATACAGATGATAGTTTAGACATTCTGAACGAGTTAGTTGCCATGCATGTGTAAGAGTTAGATACGCGATGCTATTTAAGAACACGGCTCTACTTTTCCTGTCATTATTTTGATTTTGAATCCTCTTACGATGTTGGACAAAAGTAGACACCTGTGTTCTGAATTAAATTTGTTATAAATGATCCAAAACATTTTCTTTTCTAGCACTTCTCGCTTGTGGAACTCCCTTCCGGCTCCATGCTTTCGAGCCAACTTTAATCTGCAAAAATTTAAAAGCAATATCAGTCGCTATCTACTGTCCTCCTGATTACTCTTTTCCCTGCTCGTTCATTTCATGTTTCTGTTCCTAGTCCTTCCTCAGCCAGTAATCCTTTCTGTCCTAGTTGATTTAAAAAAAAAAAAAAAAAAAAGAAAGAAAGAAAAAAAAAAAGACACCCAGGCAAGTGCTTAGAATTCATCAATTCAAAATTCTGAATTTTTCTGATTGATTCAAGCACTACTGCTTTTGAAATGTTTATCAAATCCTAATTCCGTGAATCACTTCGTATAGAATGTTGATCAAGATCATTTTCATAGCTACTATGAACACCTTATGCTATTGTCCGTACTTTAAACTCTAGAGAGAAAACACTAGAGCGTTGTTTTTGTGTGTAGATTCGTTTGGCATTAGGTAAGATATTGAAATGATCTAAATACATTTCTTCACATCTATGCTTATAAACTCTTACTCCTTTACCACAAAGAAGAGTGATAAAGGAGCAAGAGTTACTTAGAGCAATATAAAAAAGGATGTTGTGGAGGGCCACGGTCTTCTACGACTTGAAAAAAAAACAGCAAATAGAGAGGAAAGAGAAAGCAGCTCTCGATTAACAAAGCGATTGACATTGTCATTTGGTTTACGAACTTGTTTTACAATTCGAATTGACGACTACAGCTTTTTTTTTTCTTTTTAAATTCAAAAGTTTTCATAACTGTCGGTTAATAAATAATTAGTTTGCTTTCCGAAAAAAAGTTAATAATTATGAATTTTGTCTGAAATGAAATTCATTAGATGGCATGAAATAATTAGAACTGGTGATATTCACAGCCTTGAATATTTAGCTTCCTGGCTACTATTTATTTTTTTTCCGTCAATAATGCTTCTCTCATTTCTGCATTCGCGAAAATTGCATAGATTCACCATCATCAACATTCACTGGAATCATTATTATTGGTGCTAATGCCGTCACAGATTTCACTGAGATGAAACACTATGGAGATTATGCATTTATTCTCAATTTTCTTTTGATTATCTATTAACATTATCACCAATCTTACGCTTCTTATGGCTTTTTTTGTAATCTTCTGTCTGTTGTAACGTTCATAGTTCTCCACAACTTCCTGTCCTTTTTAACCTTTAGTAAAGTTTTTTTTTTTTTTTGCAGTCTCTCGTAACCCGTTCATCCAGACAATTTACACAAGCTCGTTAGGTAGGTTATAAGCCACTTACCTACCCATCTAGTGTCAAGTTTCCCAAGCTCCCTTTTTTTTCGTTATGTCCCCTAGAAATTATAGCGCTTTTTCTGATGTCTTTTTGTTTCCATTTTCCCCACAAACCTGTTCATTGCTCACATGTTCAGGCCACTTAATCACCGAAGAGGGAAAACCTCTTCAAAAGGTTTTGCGTATTTTTTCAGGCGTTCCTCCTTTAGCTTCAAATACTGAAATGAAAACGAAATGTGAAGCAATTCCAGTTATTTGGACTTAAAAGTGGAAAAGACACGAGTGAAACACTTGAAGTGAATAAATTAAACAATAGATAAAGATTACATGTTGAAGAAGTCAAAAGGAAAAAGAAGGTCCGAGCAAATAGGCATAATTCAATTTTTCACTATCAAAACCACAAAAAATATTCGTCAAAAATATCAGGTTAAAAAAAAAAAATAGTGTAGAAAGTTCAAGATTATCAAAGTCTGCCACATTCAATGTTTGATTTGTTGTTGAGGATCACAAACCCCAAAGAATACATTATTGAATACCATTGTCATTTCAGTAGCGACCAATAAGCTTAACACGGTGACAACAGCACGGCACGGTGCAAATAGTATTTTAGAAATGGCATTGCCCGATGGAAGATGGAATAAAACAAAAACTTCAGCACTGATAAGAGCGATTGATTTTTGTTGTCAAATTCATCGATCGCATGAATAAAACCCCGTCTGAATTTTAATTTCCGTCTATCGCTATTGCATTTGATACGATAAAAAGCCACAAAAATTCTGAAATGAAACGAGCGCTTCATCGTATTCCTTTCCATATTGGAGTGAAAGAAAAAACCAAAAAGGAATAATAAAGAAAAGATGGAAGACGAAGAAGACGGAGGCAAAAGACGAAGAAGGGGGAAGAAAAGTAAATCAAGAGAGGAATAAATTGACTATAAACAATAGCTATATAACTTGCGGATGGAATTGCGAGCGAAAAGAAGAAAAGAAATGTTTAACGAGAGTGTGGTTGATCATTACTACTGAGTAGTAATGATCATTTGAATCCCCATATTTGCGGCCTTGCGTCAAACTTAGTCAACACGAGAAAAGATATGGGACGAAATGGTGAAAGGAATTCCATGAAATACACACGAAAGAAATAGAAGAAATCAAAAGAAGAGGATTCCTTTGATTTATTTACATAGCAGTGAAAATGGGCGAAGTTTGTTTTCAGAAGAAATAGTTAATAATTATGAATTTTGTCTGAAGTGAAATTCATTAGATGGCGTGAAATTATTAGAGCTGGTAATATTCACAGCCTTGAATATTAGTTTTCTGGCTACTATTCGTCTTTGACGTCAATAATGCTTCTCTCATTTCTACATTCGCGAAAATTGCATAGATTCACCATCATCAGCATTCACTGCAATCATTATTATTGGTGCTAATGCCATCACAGATTTCGCCGAGATGAAACACTATGGATATTATGCATTTATTCTCAATTTTCTTTTAATTATCCATTCACATTATCACCAACATTGCGTTTATTATGGCTTTTTTTGTTTTTGTAATCTTCTGTGTTGCATCGCTTCAGGACGTGGACGATCATGGCTACCCACAACTTTGTAGCCTTAGTAAAGTTTTTGCTTCCTCTTCTCATCTGTACTGTCAGCTAATTTACACAAGCTCTGTTAGGTAGATTATACGCCGCTTTAACCTGTCCATCTTGCCTTCAACGTGTCATGCGAGTATCAAATTTTCTAAGCTTCCTTTCCTCGTTATGTCCCCTAAAAAAAATTCAACTGGCTTTTTCTGATTCTGAGTCTATTTTTATTTCCATTTTCTCCAAAACATCTTCGTTGCTCTCATCTGCAGTCCACGGTATTCTGAGCATCCTTCTGTAGAAGCACATTTATGTTACCTCAATTCTCCTCTTCATCTGTGAAGTGATTATCCAGCATCCACTGTTATATAGGTGGGCCGATATTGCATAATAGTCCAGTACACTTTACTTTGTTTCTAACGAAATTGTAATATTGCAGTTAATACGTTTCTGGCGGATTGTTTTTGCTAGTAATCTCAGATGAGAATTCCTGAGGCCGGCTATTTTCGAAATTATTGTCGCCCTTCTAGCATGTTCTGTTGAATACCGCTGATAGACTATTTTTTTTCAAAACTCTACAATATACCTTCATGAAAATAGCGGTTTATGAATTTTAGAATCGATCTAGTCATTGCAACAAAATCCACAACACGCTCATAGGTGTTGTTTTTTTTTTTTTTGTTTTTTAACTAAATCTTGTCAATTTTCCAATTTTCTATATTTTTCAGGCAGTTAACCTGTGGCCTGTCGGTGAAATATAATCAATTCTATTAAATTTCATTCATTTTAGTCTTGCTTTGTCTATATTAGTTATGTGCCATGCGTGATACACGCTTAGGCGATCATGTATCTTTCGATATATGATTGACGAGGCAGATTTTTCCCCACATTTCTTTCTAGTAGACCAGTTGCCATCCAAGGCTATAATTAGCACCTAAGTGAATGTAATGGATTCGACTGGAATTCGAACTCGGCTCTCCGATTCCCCAATCCAAGCCGCGATCCTTTACTCCAACGTAATCGGTTACATTATCCATTATCTTTATTATTCAATGTCATTTTGTCAAACTTATTTGCAATGTTCCAAACGTATTGTTACCCACATTCAATTATATCTGCAAATTCTGTGTTATTTTACAGTATTCATTATTTTTGTTGCCAAGTCAGTCATTTGAGGATTCTTTCATCGCAATGTTTTCTGCTTCAACCGCACTTCTTTTTTCACTTTCAAAAATTATAGCATATTTTTATCATACTACAGAATCGTACCACTCCAAGACAGTATCATCTTTTTCATTTTTTTTTTTTTTACATTTTTACCAAGTTACCACTACAGATCATACATATCAAAACGATTTATTTTCATACAGTGTCTAAATTTTAAGAGGAATTCAGTTTGCTATGTACATTCATTGCAAACTGATTCCTCGATACAAAACCAAAACTGCTCTCATAAAGCATATTCTTACTTACCCTATAAAATTTTAGATAAGTTCATGTTAAAATAAAGTTGATATTTGTATTATTTAAAGCATATTCTGACACTTTCCCTGTGCCGTGTTAAAGTAATGCTTTGCATACAAATTTTCAAAACAACTGCAGAAATGAATTTCAAGCATATTCTTGCTTAAATTTTCTCTATTAGTATTATTTACTTGTACCTTGCGTAGGTGAGGGTTGTCAATTTACAATGAATTTACATAAAGTGAATAGTCCTCTGAAAATTAAATTAATATATATGCGATTATATATAAGAAATATACTCTTAAGGTGTGCTATATTTATGGAATAAAGTGCTTAATATCAGAGATAAATTATATATATATATATATATATATATATATATATATATATATATATCAAGAACAATACTGGGGAAAATTGTATGACAAAGTTGAAAAGGTTTACTTGTGACGCGTTTTGTTCTTCAGACTAAATATGTTATGTTGATACGACTACACATGCGCACAAAAGAGGTGTGCTGGGAATTTTATATGTTTTTTTTTTAAATATCTAGCTGATTTCATTTTTGTCCTTTTCTTTTCATCACTTTTGTTAGTAGATATCCCGCACTGTGATAATAGAAGTTCTGCCAGAATTGGTGAGTGTTGCAAGAGCCAGGGCACACATTTACTGTAGATGACCTTGTGATCAAGGTACTCTCTAGACATTTACGTCACAGTGAATTGCTTTCTCCTTTGATCAGAATAGCATTTTATGTCGGATTGTGGTTATTCTCGTTACGGTGGGTAACCAATGCTTTTGACGTATTGTTTTGTAAAAATGTCCCATTTGTGTTAAATATAATCTTTTTAGATTCCTTGATGTTTCTCCTATGTATTTTTTGTGGAAATTATTACAGGCTATCGAGTAAATTCCTCCTCCAGCTTTCAGCTTATTGTTTTGTTTAGTATTGACTAAGTCTTCTATTGTTTTGGATGTAGTAGTAACAAATTTTATGTTGAGTTTGGATAGATTTTTTTTTAATTGTAGATGTGATAGAGTTATTTGGTAGGGTTATATATATATATATATATATATATATTATATATTTTATTTGGTTGGTCAGGAGGGGCAGTTTTGTTTTGTAACATTTTATGGGCCTTTTGTTTCGCTTTAGATATAAAATAATTAGGACACTGGAAAGTTTTAAAGTGTTTTCAATGTATTTCTCCTCTTCGTGTAAATAATGCGGGTTGCATATTCTGAGTGCTCTTAAGTAGAATCAGATAATTATGTCGG
This sequence comes from Acanthosepion pharaonis, assembly GCA_903632075.3. Taxonomy (NCBI): domain Eukaryota; kingdom Metazoa; phylum Mollusca; class Cephalopoda; order Sepiida; family Sepiidae; genus Acanthosepion; species Acanthosepion pharaonis. The sequence continues at coordinate 249,479 of CAHIKZ030000557.1, forward strand.
ATTTTATTTTATTGTTATGATGAGAATAGAAATTTGTTAGGTAGTTTTTGTTGGTTGATGTTAAACTGTTGTTAACGCAGTGTAGCTTGATGTCAAAACGCGTCACAAGTAAACTTTTTCCATTTTGTCATATATTATCCTATATATATATATATATATATATAGCGCTAAAAAGAGAGCGCGAGAGAATTATATTCATGCTCTACAGAGATTGATTAATAGGAAAATAAAGAATTAAAAAAAAACATTAGAGACGTGCGTCTCTGTAGAAAATCTGAAACTTATTCGACTTTACTTAAACTTGCAGTAAGCAACGGGCGTAAGAATTTGGAGTTATCAGCGGTTGGTCTGATATAAGCTGCAATAATCACAGAGTTTTTCCCACCAATAGTAACTATCAAGCAAGTTTTTTCACGACACAAGCACTTTATTTAATATAATTGCTAATAGTAATGAAGTAATCTTAGTTATGCTCTCATTTTTTTTCCCCTTAGCTATCACTTATTTTCACTAAAATTAAATGAAGATGATTGTGACAGTCATTTTCATTTAATTTTGTTCTTTCTCAACATTATCTTTCTCCTGTCAGTAATTTTCATTCCTTTAGAAAAAGAATATTTTATAACCTTCTGTTATTTGGAACCTTAAAACCGTTGTTAGATTTTTATTAGACAAGTTAATGTTTAAATAATAACATTCGTATTATTAATCAAGTTTGGTAAAATTTCACAGGTTTACTTCTATTCATTTGAGAAATTTATCATGTGAGTTCCAGCTTATAATCCATGCGCCGTACCTTACATAGCTTTCCATAAATTCCTACCCTTTTAATTCTTGTCAATTATTGTCTTCTTGCTAATTTCATTAGGGAGGTTACTGTTTGTTTTTTTTTTCCTTTGCCTCGCTTTACCTTCAGTTAATCTTGAGTGCGCTAAATTCTCAAAGTCTTCTTTCCTTTTGCATCCAGAAATTTTAGCAGTCTCTTTCTGATACAAAGTATGAATTAGTCAGTTTTGTTCCTATTTTCCTCAAAACTTCCTCGTTGCTTACATGGTCCGTTTACGGTATTCTCAGCATTCTTCTGTAGAATCACACCTCTGTGGCGTCAAGTTCCCTTTTTATATATCGATCTGATTAAAAATATTGACAATAACTAATTTGGAGGCGTCACAATTTATTATGCAAACAAACGCAGTTTAACATGATTTTTATAAAATGAAAGCTATATAAACATTAACACGATATCCCAACATACCCGAATTATTATTTTGTATGGACTGCTTCACATTCGATAACCTTCAGCTTTTCAACCAGTTTTTTGTTTTTTAAACATATATTCTTTCAAATATTACATCGCTTTCGTAGGCTTTTATTGCTACCCAGAGATTTTCTTTATTTGAATATTATTTTTTTGCCATTTTCATTTACACCTCTTACTTAACATTTCCGCTGCTGTGGACGCACCTGTACATCTTTACGAAACCATCATTGCCTGCTGTCGACCGTTATATTCGTTTTCAAAACACCGTGAAATGTGCGTCCCTAGTGTTTGTGTTATAAATTATTGCTTGGTGTCAATTCCAAACCATCGCAGACATATAGTAGCGTACAACACAAAATGTTTTGTGACGTATTTTTATTATATTGTGTATTGGGGTGTGTCGTTTATACGGTAGAGCATGTTATCGAAACTAAAATGGCGGTACCCATGAGAAATCACCGTCAGCTTCTTTATAGTCGTTTATTTCCAGCAAATGGCAATTTTCTACCCAAAAAAAAAAAAAAACGGGTCAGCCCAGACAAGCAACAATATAACAATGCAGCAGGGAAAGTGTTAATAACTAACCACAGGTTTTCATCTTATTTTAGTGAATTAATACCTAGAGAGGTTGGAGAAAATTCTATTCATTTTCTATCTTCGAAACTTTCTGACAAAGTGAACAATATCCAGTTTCTGGAATGTAAAAGTGTATTGTCCTGAATTAATATACACTTTAATTCTTCTTTGTTGTGATAGGTACAACTTAGAAATCTTCTAAGAACTTACACTTCATTAAATTTATCTTGGTGTATATTAAAGGAATTCATAATTTTACTACCTACTATACTAGCTCAAAACATTATTCCATCTTCTCACTTGTCTTCTAAGACGTGTTGTCTTCTTTTTCTTTTTAATCATTTCATTCCAAGCAGTAAGGCCTCTAAAGCACAAGGGGTTACGGAGTGAAAAAAAAAAAGAGAAAAAGACAAATATTATTAAGGAATGAGAACAATAGAAGCGTAATCAAGAAAATATTGGACAACGATTAACATTGCATTTAAATTTTGAAGATCAAAGTTGGCTGGAAAGTATGAAACCGGAAGAGAGTTTCACAAGCGAGAAGTGCGAGAGAAGAAACTGCTAACATAGAACTTACGGTTACATCTAGTCAATTCAATTGTAAAATGAGACCTTGTTGTCTGACTAGTACTGCGCTTAAATTCATAAAGTCTATGAACCATAGAGGAAAGTTCATCAGAACAATTACCATGAACATATTTATACAAAAGGCATAAGGAATCATAGATGGGGAAAGTGACTGAAGCTGAGATACCAGGTCTGGACCAACAATATTTCGGTTTCTTTGGATTTTTATCAAGAATCTCTAAATATACAACAGCAATTTTCAAGAAATGAAAGTAGTCAATGTTCTGAATCCTATCAGTTTATATTTGTGATATCAGCTTCTTCAAATATTTTCTTGCTGAATATCCTTTTAATTTTTCTGAAAGCTTTTTTTTTTGCGTCATTCTTTAAGGCAATTTGTTCTAGACTTTATCTTGACAATGTTTTCAGTTTCTTTTTGTTCCGTGATCTCTATTCAACTTTTACTCAATTTTTCAAATTGTGTTCCTCACTCAATAACTTTCCAATATCTTGTTTCGATGTTGAAGTGATCTTTCTTACGCAATCTATATATCTGAAATGAAAATAGTAAATATCAGTAACTCTACAATTATATTTACTTACGATATGATGAATAACTTAAATTGTATAATAAAATTTCGCATAATCAAATATGATTAAAGAATTGATAAAAATTATAGACTGTCAACGAAACGTATTTTAATTTTGTGGACTTTTTATTTATTTTATAAATGTGTATGGAAGAACGTATCTAATCGTGTATAGTTTAGATAATCACGGTCATATGGTCGGAGGAAAAAGAATGATTAGGTTTTTAGTTCGTACGGACAAATTAAACCAGATGAACTAATTAAGAGATGTAAGTGATTCATATAAATTGCTCTAGGGAAAGGAGTACGCGGGGCCTGAAGCCAAATTTAACTTACAGTTAACCATATAAACCTAGCACACCCTCTCAGCACTGAGTAAGCTTGGTAAATAACCAATCACCACTGGTCAGACAGATAAAACTAGCTCAAGAAGACTAAAATTCGAATAATTATATAAAACATTTAACCGGTAAATTGCCGTTACTTTTAGAAGGTCAGTCAGAGAATTGGGTCCAGCGAATTGGTTCAGCTGAACTAAAGCGGCCAATATTTTGTTTACTCGTTAAAGGAGTCAAAAGAAGAACTGTAGTGCACGCGGGAGTATACTGGTCATCTGTCACTGTTGACAGCACAAAGGGATAGATTTCTCATATATTTGGCACGCGTACTGCCAAAGAGACAGTTCCGAGAGAGTTCGGGACAGTTTTCGACACTGTTCCGCTAGAGGTCCGACAAGCCAGCCAAGTGTGGTGTCTAGGGAGCATAGTGACGGGTAACAGTGGTCGTCTCACATAAACAAACCTTCTGCGGGAGGCGACATGGCGAGAATAGGTGAAAAAAAGTTTAGCAGCCGATCCAAAATAGCGTCGACGACTACAATATAGAACCACGGAACAATCGATCGACATGGACGAAATTCTTTAGATGTGTGACAGTAGTTCCATCGATCAGAAGTTCAATCCCTTCTCAAACCGATAAACCCTGAGTAGATTAGATCCAATCATGAGACGTTTATAAACACGGTAAATAAAACGACACTTAGTCGCTATTGTTAGATATCAGTTTGGTTCCTTTGTCTTTATCGATATCAAAAATCGTCAACTTCAATTGTGATGCACTCGCAACAATAAATCTGGGTATTTCTTCAGATCAACGTGGGTGGAGGGATATTAAGCGGGTGATCGTCCCCCGATTCACCGTTTACAATATAAATTTATTTATGAAATAATAAGAATGTATAATGCATTCTATTTGCATAATAAATCTTAACACCCGTAAAAAAAAAAAAAAAAAGTTAACACGTGATCTTGTGTAAGAGATATATGATATCTCTCCTGCAATAAAAGCAACAGGCAAACATTAAGAATTTGACAAAACGTAACTATTAGAAAAAGTCATGTGATTGATCAGCAGATTAAAAAAAACCCAGGTAAATAAAATTATAATGAAAGAAGAAATATCTACGCGAAATAAACATTAAAATAATTTACTTCCATTTTTACAAATCCGGTTTAGATGTTTGTCGATTGAATATGGATGAGGATTGTCCATTCATAATGTGATTAACTTAATGATAAATTTCAGTACTTTTGAAATAAGGGCGTAGAACTTTCTACTGGCATATTGTTTCCAAGAAGTGTGGAGTCTGAAGCAGGATGAACATATCAACCTGTGAGTTAGAATTTCTTATTTCGCTTCTCATTAGTTAAAAAGTAATTGTGTTCCCTACTACTTACACGTCTAAAATTACGTGATACATAATTTTTATGACCTTTGACTTAAGTTTTGAGAGCCATTACCAGGATCCTCTTTATCCAAAATTGTTTTATTAATTTTTCTCAACTTATAATTTTTAATAAGGATATGTATAATTAACTGAAATACATAAAATATATTACTCGTCTAATTATATCCTGAAAAGTTGGTTAATAAAATTTTCTTTTAAAACATTTGCTAATATGTTAGTGCGTATAACCGTGGGAAAGGTATCAATCCTCTTCCCCCCAAGCTATGGGTAAATAGCAGGACAGACCGGGTTCTAGAACCTTGGATGGCAACTGGTCTACTGCAGAAAGAAATGGCAACCTACTGCGGGAAAAAAATCTGCCTCGTATCGAAAGATAAATGATCGCCTAAGCGTGTAGATTTTATCGGAGAAAAGGGTCAATGAAACAAAATCAATCATTTTCAACTTCGTATGTCGATGTTTTTTTGTTTGTTTTATATCTGCATTTTTCATTTAATTACAAAAGCTTTTGAATATGTTGCTTCATATCACACTTGTCCCCTATAACAAGCGACTGGTGCATCATAAAGAAACCCAGAATAATTGCATAACAAAAAAAAAAAAAAAAAAAAAAAAAACAAACAAACAAACAAAGCGGATAAAATCTGACGGAAACTAAGGATTGTTCGAAAAAAAAAAAAAAAAAACCATTTAAAAAAAAAATACTACCGATAGCTATTGCGAAACCTGACGAAAAATAGTTGTAATCGAAATACAAGAATATATTTTGCTTTTAATTTTGACATCGAGCCACTTACATATTGCTACACAGGGAAATGTTACATTCAAAAGGCAAACACTGATATGGAAAAGCATGAACGAATGAATTTTTACAAACATGAAGGAAATTCTTTGGCGCATAAATAAATAATAATACGGAAAAATGTACCGAATTAGTATTTGATTTAGAAAAGTTTTTTTCTTCTTAATATTTCGACGATTATATACCCTCATCGGCAGAAACTAAATGAGTGGCATTCATAAATGTTTCATCTAATAAAGGATGCGTTTGACATTAGGTTGTTCAATCTAAAAATATTGCTTTCGTTATAAGATTGACTTTTTCATTCGAAAATCTTTTTTTTTAAAAAAAAAAAATAAATAAAAATAAAAAGAAGCTATTTTAAAATGTTTTTATTGAACAATGATTTAATTCCACTGATTTTAAATACATTTTGAAGAAAATACAGAAATCGTTTGAACTCCTTGCATTTTACACTGTTAGGCCATAATAGAGGGAAGTTACTAGAATATAATTTCTTCATTTGGAGACAATGGACCTAACATGTAAACAACGACGAAGTTTGAGAGAAAATGGAAACAAAAGGACACTTATACTTAGCATTAGAAAAAGTTGAAATTTTTACGGTACATCATGAAGAAAGTGAGCTTGGAAAATTTTAAATTCAAAAGGACATGATGAAAAGGGAGTCGCTGAGGAAAGCAGCACATAACTTACCTAACGAGATCGTGCAAAAGTTTGGCAAGATAGGGATTAAGAGAAACAGCAAAAGGCAAACGACAGGAAATTGTGGAGAGCCATGATCGTCAATGTCTTGAAGGACACAGCACATAGAAGACTTAGTGGATGAATAGCAATATTTTGGTTTCAAATATTTTCAAGTGGAAATTTCAGTTCAAATATTGGATTGAGTGGTCGACCAAAACTATCAATCGATGTTGAAGATTTGAACGCTGTAAGTGAACAGCTCAGAATGGACCTTTGTCATTCATGCAGCTGCAAGAATGATGGAAATATATCGAAATTTCATCACAATTAACGATGTTTTTCCGTTAATCAATATTCATTACCAGCATCACGCTTTGAAGATACTGAGAATAAATATTGAAATATTAATAAAATTAACTACACTTTCTTGCTTCATAAATTCTTGATTACCTACAGTAGAGTTTTTTTGTAAGCTACTTTTATCAACTATACATTTGCACCAGCCAAACACATACGCAAGTATTCCTCACTTGCCATTACAAACAAATACGGAAATCACCCATTCTACACTTACAGACGGACACACAGAATAGAGCAACTAAAAATAGCGCGTGCAAACGAACTCCATCACCTCTATCGTTGCATACCAATCTAAATTTGCTAATTCGAAACAAGATATGTCCCTCAAATATCTATATATACACACCTGTAAAATAAACATACCAAGAGAAAGAAATAAGTATGATATTTTTAAAAAAGCCGCGCATACGAATACTCCAACAAATGCGTATACACACAAGTTTGATTGTTGCCTTGCTTTCTTTTAGCTTTTGAAGATAAGGAATGTTTTTTAGTCTTTTTCATAGTTTCCCAATCAAATATTTCAAAAGAAGCCATAACAGAAGTATTCTCCATTCATGCAACCATTGTACAATATCACAGATAAACATTAAACAAGTCAAACAAAAAATGCCATCTGAAAGTAGAACCACATAATGAGTTCCAAAGATGTCTACTCTCACGTTTCTGTTGTCTGCCTGCAACTTCCGTCTGGAGGTCCAATATGGCGGCTGAAACGCCGACGAAAGAAGAGAACAATAACACGAAACTTCTTTTTTTTTTTTTAATTACTGAATAATGGAATAAGAATACAGGGTAACAAAACAAAATCTAAAACAAAAAAGAATCTTCGTAACATCTACAGATGTTTCTCTCTTTGATTCATATAAATCGGATAGTGTATCAGTTGCATACAAGATGACAAAGGTTACGCGGATACGTTATTTACGAACGCATTTAACTTTCAGTTCATTTATTATTTTAAAAATTCATGGTGATTCGGTCAGCTATTTTCCAGTAGCAAGTGACTGATAATACCAACCGTTGCATTAACCATGTAGTAGTAATAATTTTTAGAGATGCAAACAGCAGTTACTTCCCTTTTGGTAGGAATAGGTTACTGATGTCTTGAGAGGCTACTGACAAGCCTTTGATGAGAATAGTCAGTTGCTGTTCGTCTTCCCAGAGAGGACAATGCGTTCTAAAGAGGAACCGAAGCGATATTACGGGGATAAACCGTATCTCCATTGAAGACATTATAAGTATATATGTTTTATATGTTTTTTTCACATACAGCTTGTTTCTTTATATCTGCATAAATATCTACTGAGGAACAGAATGTTTAGATTTATTATATTGTGTATGTAAAATATTTTCATGATTAACTCAGTTTTGGAATTCATTGCTTTGGTTCATGATAGTATGTTCTTCCATCCCGTTTAAGTATTAGTATGTCACAGATATACAAATGCCTATAGTGAAAGTTGGAGAGTATGGACGACAAAGTTATTTACTTTCTCAACAAGACATTAGCACATTTTCCAGAGAATGTTAGCATAAGCCTTACCATTTCTAAAACGACCACACTTCACTAATATTTCCAATAAAGTACAGCAAGGATTTAGTGTTGTCATGCTTCAAAAATTTCATTTTTGGTTCTTACCATACCCCAAAATCAAAAAATTCATAATATTGATGAATCAAATTTAAAGTTTAAAATCAAATGGTAAACGTACATTTTACGAAGTAAGGCACGCCATTTTTACTCCATAAATGATTAATATCACTAGCAAATGCAGTTTTATCTTCTGTTCGAGACACTTGTATGTTTGGGCAAATATTAGTCACCACTATGTTGTGGAAATCAACACATTGGATATTAAATATTTATGCGCTCCTGAAACATTTATCCCGCAAACAGTATTTGTCGGACTCACTGTGAGTCCAGGTCAATATAAGAAACAAAACAATGACTATATAACAAACGACAATGCATGTTATTAAAAAAGTGAATTACTTGCGTATAGAGCTGTAATGAAAGGAAAAAAAAAAACTAGCTATGAGAAGAATGTGTGTGGGAGAGAGAGAGAGAGACGGGGGGAAAGAGAGACAGGGGGAAAGAGAGAGGGGGGGAAAGAGAGAGACGGGGGAAAGAGAGAGACGGGGGAAAAAGAGAGAGACGGGGGAAAGAGAGAGAGACGGGGAAAGAGAGAGAGAGAGTTCAAATGTCAACTGAGGACCAAGGGAACGAACGCGCCTCAGCGGTAGACTTCCTATCTACTCGCTACTAGAGCAGAAAGCCGCAGCTATTAAAAAAAAAGAAAAAACTATGATTTCCTTTTTATAGGCTTCAGGAGCACCCCACCCCCACTAGCAGGCGTTTGAACAAAGCCAAGTGGGATTACCCACATTTCTTCCAAATTATTGGAACAATCATATATCGAAACAAGCGCGCGACAGATTGGTATACATACACTCAGTGTTTTTTCTCAATACTTAATTCAATGAAGTCAACATAAAAAGACCATACTAAAGTTAACGATGCAGCTGTCTTTTAGCGGTTCCTGATATTGAGTCAAAGTTCTGGTACGAAGACAGTTTTTCTTGGAAGTAATCTAAAATTAATTAACCTTCTTAGTTAATCAGCGCTCTTTCTTGCTTTGGTCTTCTTTGCGACGTGATTAATCGACTAACTCATTATGCTCTTGTCGAAATACACGCAGTCACGGGACACACCCCTCCATTGTGTTTACAAATGAGATAACGGAGTTAAACATTTTAGGCCCAACTGATCTCTGTTGTTAACGACAAAGTAACGAGGCACCGATTCATTTTATTAGAAGATGGCCCAGACAAGTTACGCTAGGTTTTCCACAAACAAAAACAAACAAATGCTCTGTGACAAGATTTAGACTTCTTTATTGCACAGACATTCAGAACTCCGAAGAAAGATCGAATCGTTTACTAGAATGGAAATTACAATGAGAGAGAGAGAGAGAGAGAAATATATTATGGATTGAGAACGATAATCCTCTGGGCAATTTTGCCTGTCCGTAATCTGTCGACATCTTTCTTGATGTGCTTGACTAGTCGCGTCTGGTAAGAACGAACTAGAAATATGATAAAGCCACAGTGAAATACATAACCGTAGAGTAAGAAATAAAGAAAAACAACTGAGAGGAAAAAAAAAAAAAAAAAAAAAAAAAAGAACGTAGATTAGATACTCGGCATTCTATTTTGAAATTTCAAAATGTTTACAGTGGTAAGGAAAAAAAAAACTGTAGAAAGCTTGAGTTTAAGCGTCCTTAAATGTAATTATCCTTTCGTGTAGAAAGTGCAGACAACATTTGCGAATTGCTTCCGCCAACATGAAACACGAGTTGCTGAGCAAGTAATTAAACGGTTCGGTCATTCTACAGAAAATAACGGAAACACCAAAGTCATTTTATTATTGAAAAGGTAAAGCATTTTTCGTAGCAGTAAATTAAAAGAAAGAAAAAAAAAAGTGCAGTCAGATCTTGTTTTTTTTTTTTCAAGGCTAAAAACGTTGGAACTATTTGATCATAAACTATCCGGAGTTCACTGAATGAAATGAAAACATTTAAATCAAGTATAAAAAGAAGGAAATGTATTTGTAAAGCTGTAGGCGAAAGCCTATGCGGGAAGTTTAATATATATATATATATATATATAGCCCAAACCCCAGGGGCCTTCCCTACCAGGCAGTACCTCTCCTTCGGGGGCTGGGTTTACAGCCCGGTGCCCGAGACGTCACCAAAAGGGAAAATGCCGAGGGGGCTTGGAAAATTTTTCCATGGCTTAGCCGTTAAGCCCACTCTAAACCTTGACCTTGTATCGCATTCGGTAGCGACATGGGCGCTCTGGTAAATATCCTTATATATTTGAAAGGATTTTGTTTTGGTCGGTTGTCATTTCCCGGCGAGAAAAAAAAAATACCTCCCCACCCACAAAACAGGGATAGCAACTCAAACATATGTACCAACTAAGATTACTATATATATATATATAAATATATATATATATATATATATATATATATATATATATATATATATATATATATATGTGTGTGTTATTAGCAGCTTTCAAATGTTGCCATGATGTCACCATAGCGTCTCTTGAAAGAGAACCTGAAAAATGTTACTCTTTGCATCATCATCATGACATACCCAAACTTACCAGAATCAGTAAATGAACGGATATTTCCTTTTAAAATTTTATTAAATATGTCCCTTACACGAATGTCATAAAATGCTACATTTAATGACAGTTTAAATTTCTGAGAGATATCATGAGGAAAGAGGACTCATAATACACACGAAGAGAAGGAGCGGATAAAGGGAAACAGTGAGTTATCAACTTTATGAATGTGTCAATGGATGAAAGAATGAGGGACAAGAGGCATGATAAAGAGTCAGGGGTTTGCCTAGACCACCAAGGGATATGAAGCTGTAGAGAGCAATGACCTCTCACGCTCTCAAGGGACGACGCACATAAAAAAAAAAAATATTCAATGTGAATTAGACAAAATAAAAGCAAACGCTTAAACCTTTAAAACGATTTTAACCTGGACTACACCGAATAACCTTGATAACTTTAAAATAATTATACAATAGAAATAGTTAAGCAATGAAAGCTTTATCATGTCGGAATGGCTATCCTCTAAAAAGAAAAAAAATGGCAGCATTTCAATAAAATGCGTTAAAACATTTACAATGCGTCTATAACCATCCATACTGGCGCGTTTGCCCTTGTTGGTAACCCTTTTCCGACCTTGTTGAACTCAATCTCAGATCGAAAAGGATTCAAAAGTGGAGGGGGAAAATCACCGTGCACTTCTCATAAATAAATACGACCTAACGTTTGTTTGATCTATTTCAATCCATTATATCCCGTCCATTTTAAGTGTCGCGGCTGTGAATGTCGTCTGCTTAGACACGAGTAAAGAAAATGCTACAAAACGAAGTGACAAAAAACAAATGGGATTGGGGTGGGGGGAACAAGCAGAAATTGGGGTTGTAAAGAGAATTTTTGAAGGGGAGTAAACAAAATTTTATGAATGAATAAATAAATTGGACAAAAATGAAAGAGAAAGTACGCAAATGCGGCAGGGAGATGGAAAAAAAAAAAAGACAGACGAAAGAACTGAAGGGAAAAATATTTACAACAAAAACTTCGTAGCGAAAAAAACGAAGAGAGAGAGAGAAAAAAAAAAAAAAGCAAACAGACATAGAAACAAAATTAAAAGCCAAAGCAAAAAAAATAAATAAATTTAATGAAAGATCATTTTTAATTCATTTCATAATGCCAGACTACATACAAGAAACTTGAGAGAATTCAATCATTAAAAAGCTACAGAAATTATACAAATTTTTAAGAGAAAAAAAAATTAAGCGGTAATTTTTGTCTGAAAGTGTTTTTGATGGTTTACAGTAGCCAATTAAAATACGCAAGTACTAATAATAGTAGTAAGGAATTAAAAGTATTTCTTTAGCAGTAAAGCAACAAATTAACGAATGAGAAGCGTAAGCGCTTAGAAACATTTAAAAAGTCATTTATCTAGAAAACAGTGAGTTCAAGCTTAAGCGACATTATGGGCAATAAAAAAAATACTCATAAACAGCAGAGCCAATTGTGGTCAATTAATTCACTTACAGAAAACGAACTATATTAGCCAGCAACTTAAAATCTTTGCATCTGCACAAAAAAAAAAAAAATTCTGTCGCTTACGCCAAAGAAAAATATAGCCGAGATTGGAATAAAAGATTTCAGTTTGATATGAATCATAGTTTTGTTTTATTTTACTCAACTTCAATTCTCTGTTACTACAGTCATCTTTGAAGGATTTAAATTTGATCACACTTAAGCTCGAAGCAGGGTGGGGAAAATTTATATTTATAACGATCAAATTTGAAAACTAGTTTCCTGCAAATTATTTGTCTTCACTTCTAGGTATATTAAAATACCGACTCGCCCCAATGTATTTTGTAGAATTGTAACGCGGTGAAATGGAAATATATCGGAATTCGTCTTGCGACGTTTCAAATAAGTATTCGGTCAGCTGAAGAAACTATGGCTTTTTGGGAAACAAAAAGCGAATTCCTGCAGTCTTAGAAATTAAGTAAAACAAATGAAAAACAATGGTATCAGCTCTGATTCTCAATGAAATTTATGAAAATTAACGTAAATTCATTCTGAACATTAGTGTAAAGCGGGTAAAAAACGTAACACGCGGATTTAGGGGTGAATTTATTATTTAACATCGCAATGGGCTTTTGTGTTACTGTCCTTTTCTCGCCTCATCGGACGAATATCAACGAAAAACAATGGCGGAGAGCAGAATATCCAAAATCAAAACGTGAGTAGATTTTTTATTTATTTTGTATATTTATATCATAGTAAGACAGTTTTACCACGTTTTAGACTGTTTTCAAATTATCATTTTATGTTTGTTAAAGTTAAATAAAGTTGGATCTGAAGCGTAAATCAGATATCAGAGTGGTTTCATTGTCCTAATTTTAGTTGTTACAATTTAGCCCACCATGTTATATTGTGTCTCACTATGTTGTGGTAAGAATCAGTTACCCCCCCCCTTTACTATCATGAATGATCAATCCATTAGTGCTGTGGGTACTGGTCTATAAAGAGAAGTTAATACTATTGCAGCGATTTTGTCTAAGGGGAATGTTTGCCCAAGAGTACGCGCTCGGAAAAGCCCCTCGTTAAACTGGACTTGTGCCACATCCCGCTCTGTGGGGAAACTCGGGTAAATACCGACTTGTCTAGCTGAGTATTGAATACTACTATCATGACTGTTGAGTTACGTATTGTGTCTTGCCAGACTCCACATCACAACAATCTTATTTTTTGCCCCACCGGTGGGGTAAAAGTAATATTTTAAAATTTTCATTTTTTTTTTTTTTTTTTAACGTTAAGTCCTTAAATTGAAATGACATTCAGAATAGATCTCCATAATATTCACTTAACTGTAATGTTTATGTATAGCTTAAATAACCGTGTCTGTAATGGTCGGTAGGAGGCTCGGATTAAGGAATCGAAGAGCCGAGTTCGAATTCCAGTCGAATCCATTACATTCACTTACGTGCTAATACCCTTGGGAATGAATCTTTCTCTTAAAGCTATGGGTAAATAGCAGGACAGGCCGCGTTCTATAGCCTTGGATGGCAAGTGGTCTACCGCAGATAAAAATGGCACCCTACTGCGGGAAAAAATATCTGCGTCGTCAGTCATATATCGAAAGATACATGATCGCCTCAGCGTGTATCATGCATGGTTTATGCCCCGCTTTACCCTACATAACCATTGTATAGAAATCGCTGTGTCACAAAAGGAGAATTTATTATGTTCGTGCATTGACAAGTCGTTGTTCTCCAGAGTGTCTCTTGTTTAACATTCAATCTTATTTTGATTAGGTGAGATGGACTTGTTCTTATTAGTTACGACGCACAAAATTATAGTCGAGGTTAGGCTGGACTCTTTAGCTTTGAGTGGTAACTAGTTTAGGAGAAGGACTACTCTAAATTCAAAATACATGGAGTGGGTAATCGGAAGCTACTCCAATATCTTTAAAACAGATCATGGCAATTCACAAATTAAAATAAGTGATTTGCTAACGTTCTGAAGGGGGCATGGAATTTAAAGAAAAAAAAACAAAAAAAAAAAAACCCCAAAAAAACAAACAAACGTTACGGTTAGGTTAACATCGCTCAACAAATTGCAGACAGAACGTTTTTCTTTTCTATGTATTTCTTTTAATTTTCTTTATTCGCTTGTCCAATTAAAGCGGAGCGATTGATTTGATTACCAAAAAAGAAAATGGACACGTATTTCGGCTGTATAACTAGCACTGTTCGTAAAATTGTGCGTTTTTGTAAACTTAAGCATAAAATATTTCTGTAATATAACCAAAATAAAGAATTTATCCTTGAAATTCTGAAAGAAAATAATTTCGCATGTTTTAACTTGTTCTAAAGAAGACGGTATGTGAAGAAAGTTATCGAAAAAAAAATGTACGTTTATTTGTGAATTTAGTAGCATTTTGAAGTGCAATTAGGATTAATAGGGAGTTTAAGGTCCGTGAAAATTACTCTACGTAGCTATATCAAGAAGCTTAATGGTGGAAGAAGAATTTATATAACTATAACTATTTAGTTATCTTCCCTTATGAAAGCATTTAATTCAGCAATGAATATTATTCATACAATTATGTCAGGAGGCTATGTAATTATTGATGATCTTCGTACAGATTTGATTACATTTTATTCCAGAAATAGTTGCGATCTTTTTTTTTTTTAATCTAGTCGACCTTTCCAGCTGTTCTTATAATTGAAACATTTCGCCAATTATTAATTATCAAGATACTGACTAAATTTAACTTAAAAAAAATGGAGAGAGACGAACTTGGTGACTCGATAGATAGATAGAAGTTATCCATGAATCACTACAAAATTCGGTAGAAAACTTCAAGAATCTCAAAATAATTTTATGTATATTTATATATGGAACAAGGGGTAGAATAGCTCAGAAAAGGAAAGAAAAATTCATTCTGTAACAAATTGTTAACCTTCTACTGTGAATGAGAAAGTGATTGACAAATTCTTTTTTTGAAAACTTGTACTCATAGCGGCTCTGATTGAGGAATCGGAGAGCCGAGTTCGAATTCCAGTCGAATCCATTACATTCACTTACGAGCTAATATTCTTGGGAAAGGTATGAATCCTCGTTTTCTCCAAAAAAAGTTATGGATAAATAGGACAGACTGGGTTCTATAGCCTTGGATGGCAACCTACCGAGGGAAAAATCTGCCTCGTCAGTCATATATTGATAGATAGATGATCGCCTAAACATGTATCACGCATGGCACATAACTGACTGATTAGCAATAGGTTACTCGTTTGTAGCGTTTTCGTTGTTGAACTAGAATATTTGTGGTGTTGGGAGGATATAGATGTGCATGAATGATAAATTGTAGTAGAGATATTGTCGTTGCATGATGTTTCTTTTTCGATAAGTCGGTAGCGAGATAATAGTAAAGCTTATAAAGGTGCCACCACAGAGAACGCGATACATAAGGTTAAAAATGAAAATTCTTTCTTAAAAAGCTTTTATTTTAGTTTTAATTTCAAGTTTCTGAAACGTTATTTGAAGAATATTAGCTAATTTAAACTATAATTGATCTGTTTTAAAACAACTTATTTCAAGTTTAAACTATCGCAGAAACGTATTTTTTAACCTGACAATAACTGTTTATTTAAGCTGTTGACGTGTTTGACAGCTTGATAATGAAATGAGACTCCTGGTTCGAGGGCTAAGTTCCTTTTGGACGGAGAAGGAGTTACAACATGTGACGACGACGACAACTTGTGGCTAAAGAGAGGGTTTGTCTCCTTTTCTTTTAGACTGCTTTACGGAGCAGGCGTTAAGAATGCCTGACAGTGTAAGGTAATTCCACATCATTTTTTACCTTGGCTTGACAAACATCGATCACTAAAGCTATAGAAATAGGCAAAGTATTTAGTCATCAATGATATCTCATTGACTTTTACGGACATAGCAAAAGTAAGATCAAGATCATCTAAAAAAAAAATAAATAAATAATTTGTTATATCAGTTACCTCCCTTTATTTTCAAAAGAAATAAACGCGAACTTGTATTTCATTCACCTGAACAAAAGGTAGACGTCCAAAAGATCGGGTTTATTTAGTATATCTTATCTAATTCAAATTAGTAATTGCTCCGAGACTTCATGAATTCAAGCGCCCTACGAGGCTGGCATCCCGCTCTCACCCTTTCATTGTAGAAACTTTTAAATATAGCCGTCTCTTCTACTCCAATAGCTTCATATCTCGCACCTCTCGCCTGTGGAACACCTTTCCCAATTACTGTTTCCCTGAGAGCTATAATCTCCAACTATTCAAATGTAATGTCAATCGACATCTCCAGTTACCTTGACCTATCCACTATCCCTCTCCTCATCCTTTCTTCTATCACTCCTATCCTGCTCTTGCTCCAAATCTTCTGCAACTCCCCTGCATCCTAGTGGCTTCCCGCCTTGCTCGAGGCGTAATGCTTAAAAAAAAAAAAAAAAAAAAATTGGTTAATGATTAATTAGTTTAAATTTTTGATTTTCGTAGATACATTTCGAATTAAGGATTTGGTTGATTGATTGTTTAGTGGTATATCAACACCTCTATGGGTCATTTAATGCCGAAATCTAAATATTTTGTACATAATTTTCTACTTTCAGGGTAAATTTATCCTTTTTAGATATGCAGTTTGTAGATCATAAAATGTATTTTAATATTTTTTAAATGTTGTATTGATTGTCACTTTGCTATAAAAATCTATTTTATTATAAATATTTACTGTTGATTTTTGTCTGGGGGACATTATTTGCCCATAGATGGGGCCCTAAAAAGTGTTGCCACCCTATGAGTTAAGGACAATGATCTCTTTTTGAATGAACCAAACAAACATTTTAGTAAAAAGTTATGCTTCAGTTTTGGGCATAAAGAAATCGATTACTTGCTGGTGGAAAACTGAGCAATGTTTCACTCTTTGCTCTCTTATCAACACCTTATAGTTATTTAGTTTGGATAAAAAAAAAAAAAAAAGGTACATTGATTTTCATTTTATTTTTTCCTTTTTCAGTAAATTCGACAAGGGAGCCATTTTGCAGAAAATTGGATGATTTTTAAATCATGACATGATTTATTAAAATGGAAAGAAAATAGGAAAAAAAATGCTTTTACACTTGGTGTCTGATTGCTTTTATCCGGGCAGAAAATGAACTCGGACACTGACCAATTATTCTGACGATTGCTGTCAGGTCCTCATTGGACACAAGATCGGACCGAACATCCTCGACACCATTGCTCAGCGCCGTGTTCGGTGGTTTGGTCACGTCCTGCGACAATCTGATGACTACCCGACCAGAGTAATCTACCAGTTCGACCAGCCATCTACAAACTAGCGATGACACACAGTGACAGACCAACACAGCCGCTTGAAGGACGTCGTTCGCCAGGACATCCCGCAGATTAGTGCTGGACGATGTTTCGACGTATGCAACTATGGCTATCTACAACTTCCTACCTTTTGTTGCTCTTAGGGATTTAGTCGTTTATTCGTTATATCTCATCTGATTCTCTTGCCCTTAATACATTCTGTCGGTGCTAAATTATCTAGGTTCTTTCCTCATTATATCCCACAATCTTTCGGATTTTAAATATCAGTTTGCTTATGGTTTTTATTTCCGTTAAAAGTGTATCGTTACTCACATAGAATTCCCAGCAACCTTCTGTAAAACTAAATCTCTAACGCTTCAAGTTTGTTTTTCATCTGTGAAGAGATTGCCTAACATTTATTACAAAGATAAAAATTCCACACTAAGAACATTTTCCTCTCTTATTATTTTGCTGAGTTTCTGAAAGGTAAATTTCGCTATTTCGATGCGCCATTGATTTTCTGTGGCAAGCTTTCCGTCTACCCAGATAAATTTCTCTACCTGCTCAATTTTGATGTCTCTGGTACCAAACTCACCTTTTGCTAATAACCATGCATTCTGCTTTCTTACAGTTAACAGTCGATGCTTTGTACATCGGCACTGAAATAATGAGGGCATTGAAGACATGCTTTTTAAGTTTGATAGAAATTTGGAATTAAATGTTACATTTTCTATATTAAAAACTCGAATTAAGCACATATCCTTATCCTAATTAGTACAGTCAAATATATATATATATATATATATATATATATATATAAGAAAGGCGTGTTGAAATCAACATTGCACGGTAACTATCAGTATCACACCTGGAACGGAATTCAGATTTTTTTTTTCTCACAGAGAACTTCGCCCCTGTACAAGTTTCGGTGTGGGGGGGGGGGCACCTAAGATACAAGGTTACGGTGTAAGAGACAGTTTATTTGGATATGCGTCGAAGATAGGCCTTGAATAGGTTAAGATTGTGGTGACCGGGGAAAAACCTCTTGAGAATTGGTTCCACAGAGCAAGAATCTGGTTAAGTGGAACTTATTTCTCACCAATGGAATACGGAGAGAATGAGAGTGGTTCGATTGAATTTGTAGTATGGCGGGTACTATTTCATCTGTTGATGCTTAATCAGGTTTCTGTATGTTTATTGGTCGAATTATAGATGATGTCATGCAAATTTTCCTTGCTGGCACAAGTACAAGTGTATGTTTTTTGCTAAATGTCACGTGACTTTTGGAGTACATAAAAATTAGTCAGTTGTGTGCCACGCGTAATGCACGCTTAGGCGATCATGTAACTTTCGATACGTGACTAACGAGACAGATTTTTTTCCCCGTAGTAAGTTGCCATTTCTTTCTGCGGTAGACCAAATGCCACCCAAGTCTATAGAACCCGGTCCTGTCCAGCTATTTACCCATAGCTGGGAGGAGAAGTAGAGGATTCATACCTTTCCCAAGGGTATTAGTACATAAGTGAATGTAATGGATTCGACTGGAATTCGAACTCGGCTCTCCGATTTCTCAGAATTCGAATGCCATACATAAAAATAAAATATTAATAAAATAAAGAACAACATCAGTACTCACAGAAAAAATGTATAGTTTTGTTGTTTTTTTTTTCTAATTTCAAGTTTATGAATTATTGTTTTGTAGTTCGTTCCATCTATCCCAGACATGCAAAATATATCTAAACAATTAGGTTTGTACCTGATATATTCTTTTCATTTGTTAAATGCCTTCTGGAAATTAATAATCAAAGAACGGTAGCGACAGACGCTCTAACTAGAATGCTCGAGTTCGGTTTATCTTGCGAAGAGTGATTTTTTTTTCAAGAAATTCCGACCGTATACCACCAACCAGTAAATAAAAACAGGATATCAATAAAATAAAAAGATAGGAAAAAAAAAACACTTCGTAATTGTGCGAAACTATAGTCTTATAAGAGTACGTCTCTCATTCGTTCTGGTGCTTTTGTACCATCGCAACCTAACCTCTTTCTGAACTCCCACTGCATCTCTGCTCGTTTTGTGTTGTCATAGCAACACAATGGCTACATCAGCAACAGATCAACAAAGCTCTGTGCCATTCATAGCGTTGTTCGATGCTACACACATTAAATGTGATTAACTGTCACTCGTAATTTCTTATTTTATTTCTGTTCATTTTTCTTTCTATCTTTAATTTTAATATTTAAGTTTTCCTTTCTCTTCGAATCTTTTTCCATTAATGCTTTCTTTTACACTTTTAATTAAGTCATCTTTTTTTTTCAGTTTCTTTAAAATACATTGAAAAAGAAATACTTCTTTTCCTATATTCCTTTCCATTGTTTGACATTGTTTTCGAATTCGTGATTTCAACTCCATTTTTTCTTATTTCTTTCGTTTCCTTAGTTTCAGCATGTTTAATTTTACCAAACTTTTAAAACAGCTTCCGTCGTTTTTTCTTTCTCCATATTTCATTGCTTTTTTTTTTCATTTAATTATTTTCTAGTTTCTTGTGCATATTTCTTTGTTTCGTTTAATTTTATCTCCCAATTCTCATTCTTCTCCCCTCGAGAGATTTGATCGTGAGGACGGCAGGATCGCCCCTATCTCTATGGGCAGAATACGCCGATTACTTCAATGTTTAACGTCTTTCGCCGCGTTTGTTTTCCGTCTTTTGTTTGTTATTCTTTATTAGAGAGAGAGAGAGAGTGAGTGAGAGAGTGAGATCGTAGTCATCTCAGACATGATAACGACTTTGCATGCATCAACGTATGCTTGTTGCTTCTGGCCGACAACACAAGATGAATGTGGTTCACTGATACCTTTCTCGCATAAAAAGAAAAGGGAGAGAGGGAGGGAGAAAAGGAGTAGAAAAGAAAGGGGAGGGAGGGGGAAGGAAGGAAGGGAGAAAAGGAGTAGAAAAGAAAGGGAGGGAGGGAGGAAGGAAGGGAGAAAAGGAGTAGAAAAGAAAGGGGAGAGAGAGGGAGGAGAAAAGGAGTAGAAAAGAAAGGGGGGAGAGAGGGAGGAGAAAAGGAGTAGAAAAGAAAGGGGGAGAGAGGGAGGGAGAAAAGGAGTAGAAAGGGGAGGAAGGGAGAAAAGGAGTAGAAAGAAAGGGGAGGGAGGGACAAAGAAAAGGAGAGGGACAAAAGAAAAGGGGAGGGACAAAAGAAAAGGAGGGGGAAGGAGGGAGAAAAGGAGCAGAAAAGAAAAGGAAGGGAGGGAGAAAAGGAGCAGAAAAGGAAGGAAGGGAGGGAGAAAAGGAGTAGAAAAGAAAAGGAAGGGAAAAAGGAGTAGAAAAAGAAAAGGGAGGAAGGAAAAAGGGGGCGAAAAAGAAAGGGGAGGAGGGAAAAAGGGGGCGAAAAAGAAAAGGGAGAAAGAAAAGACAAAACGTAGAAAGTAAGGATAATATCTTTGAGGAAGGTAAAAAGCAAGAATCTGGATCGATAAAGAAAGAAATCGAGGGGGAAGGGGTAGAGAAAAAAAAAAAACGAAATTAAAAAGAATCACCATTCTTCTATGTGCTGTCTCTTCAAGACATTAAAGATAATGTCTCTCCACACCCTCTTGTCATTTGTAGCTCTTAAATTTTCTATTTTTATTATCTCTCCTCAACTTTGTTCCGTCATCCATTGACTAAAGTTCGCTAATTAGGTTATGCGTTGTTTTCCGCTGTTCCTCTTGCCTTCAATATCATATGAGTATCAAACTTTCCAAGCCCTCTATCCTCATTACGTACCCGAGAAATTTTAACTATGTTTTCCTGTTGTTAAGTATAAGTGTCGCTTTTATTTTCTATAAAACTCCGTCGTTGCTCACACGTTCGATTTAATATTCTCAACATCCTTCTGTGGAACTACATTGGTTGCTTCAAGTTTATTAGTCTATGAGATTATTCAGCATTCGCTGCCATATAGGACGATTGACATCACGTAACAATTCAGTACCCTTTGTTTCTTACGATTTTTTTCTGTTTCTTAATACACAGGAATCCTCCGATTAGTGCGACTAATGTGTACATTCAAAGATACACAATCAAATATAAACAAAAATTGAAAAACAAAATAGTTGCCCATTCTTAAATTTTGGAAAAATTTTAATTAACCGGTAACTATATATATATATATATATATATATATATATATATGAAATTTAAAAAAAAACAAAAACAATTTTCAATTATTATGGTTAAGCTGAAAAAATGTTTTACCGTACTAATCGCGTATTAGGCATGCACGACTTTTTTGCTATCCCAATGCGCTTTCAAATTTCAGTCTAGCACATTCTGTCCTTTGTTAAAATACTTCCAAGAAAGATAATAATGAACAGTAATTCTTTGAATTTGAAGAAAATATAGGAAAGATTTCGGAGAATTAGAAGAAAGATACAAATGCGAAAAGGGTGTAGTAAAAAGACGTTGAGGAAGGTGTGATTAATCGATTTGTATTTTTTTTTTTAAGACTTATCAACCTTTTGCATTTAAACTAGAAAATGTGTCTAGATTGGAACAATGTTTTGAAGATAAGAATGATTTACTGACACAAGTCCTAATTAACCCATAGCTGGGAGGAGAAGAGGTGGATTTATACCTTTCTCAAGGGTGTTTGCGCATATATACCGAAGCTGATTGGAATTGGAACTCGGCACTCCGGAGAACGGTTTGTGAAGCAAACAAAAGGTTTGATATAGTAGAAAGGAGGAAACATGAAGGGGGAAGACAAGTGATAAAAGAAGTAGTAGTAGTAGTAGTAGCAGCAGCAGCTAGAATAAGTGCCGTTACAATTCGAAAACGTTTTATGAAGAACTACACTTCTCTCGCAATTGTTAAGATAAGCATAATGAATGTGCGCGTAGCATTTACCAACACGGAAAGTGAAACAGGCTTGCCGTGTTCGAATTCCAATCGAATTCGTTGAGCTCACTTTCGCACAAATGCCCTTGGGGAAGGTATGAATCCATTTCTTCTCCCC
Source organism: Acanthosepion pharaonis (assembly GCA_903632075.3). NCBI lineage: Eukaryota > Metazoa > Mollusca > Cephalopoda > Sepiida > Sepiidae > Acanthosepion > Acanthosepion pharaonis. The sequence goes on from CAHIKZ030000557.1 coordinate 272,039, forward strand.
CCCCCGCTCTGGGATAAAAAGCAGGGCAGACTTGGCTCGTTGGTCCTGATTCTCATCGCCAGTCGATGGAAAGAACAATTTCACTTCTATTCGAGATGGAACGTTCATAGTAATCTCAGAGATAATAACGGCTGGGAATGTAGCTGTAAAGTTCATGCCTATAAAATCTTACTCACTACAAAACCCAAAGTAGCAACCTCTCCCGTTTCCAGTCTGTGGCCTTCCAATCCATAGGGAAGTCTTACGGAACTATGGAGAAGTACGTACGTACGTACGTACGTATGTATGTATGTAATTCCAAAAGTTATACTTTCTATATCATTGCTGGCCATGATGTAAGATGTAGACGTTGGTGGCATAGTAGAGTTAACACCCCTAACAAAACAAAAAAAAATTATTGCCTCCTTACAGACAGCAGCCAGACAAAACGACATCTGACATGAAAGTATGTACAAAGATATTTCACGCAGAAAAAGTACACTCACTGATATTCATCGACGTTTGCTGATTATATACAGAAACCAAAGAGTCGATGTGAACACAGTGGGTAATGTGTTTCAGTTGTGGTAACAGCGACGTACGTGACGTTTATCAGAGCAGAATACAGGCACATTTGTTCATCGGTAGCTAAAAGGCACGAACAATAATGGTGACGATATGGAGATAAAAAAATAAATTAGTTGAAAATGTTCTCCCTATCAAAATGTTATTACGTTCCTATATATATATATATATATATATATATATATATATATATATATATATATATATATATATATATAGGAGTTTACGTGACATTTTTTTTAACCTACTTTATATATTATCAGCCATTAGCAGTTTGATGCAGACCTAAAAACTCTCAAGACTTCAATGATTTCCAGGATTCTGCTGTTCACTCCAACGTCTTTCAAGTAAAAACTATTTCATTTCTACGCATTTTCCTACCACACTGGTTACCCACTGAGTACTAATCAAGCAAATTTTTACTTATCTATTATCTTTTCTGATAAAATACATGAAGCATTCTGAAGAGAAAGGTTTACACACAGCAATTAACTCGCAAAGACACGTTGGAATGTTATTCTGGATGCCGTCCTGTCATTTTTTTTATATACTAATATTCATCCAATACTAGGCCCAAGAACCACCCAAGGCAAAGGATTACAGCGTGGTTTTACTGTTATGTCAGTATAAGAAAAGGCAAGAAGTGAAGCTCATGGGGTCATGCAGAAAAGATAACGATTAACACTAGACTATAAAAAGGTCAAGATTGTAGTGACACATGTAATGATACACCCTGTCGTGGGTCTGTTCCACAAAGCATGCAACAGCTTCCAAAATCAATAGATGAAGGTCTTTAAGCTAGCTTCAGAATATAAAGCATGCATTTCACATTAATGTCATGCTTATAAGTAACATTTCAATGACACTATTTTCGATATTATTTTTATTCCAAACAATTATTATTGACCACTTTGCATACGTTCTGAATTCATAATATTTTTCTTTAACGTTTCTTGGAGTTTCGATAATCAGGCAAATGGTGTAAAACATGAATTCTTTCAGAATCATGAAACTATTGACATATCGCAAGAGCGGCATATACTTTACGATAATTTACACACATGTGAAGTATCCTGCAAGATAGAGAACCGGGCGGTAGGCGAACTTGTCTATTGAACAGGAGTAGAGGTTTATTTCTTGTTTCCCGTTCCTTCTAAAGTCATTTTCTTTTACTCCCAGTACCACTTTGCGTCTTAGTGGCATTATCACATTGCTTGGGGTGAAATGATTAAAAAAAAATTTCTCGAGTTGCTTTATTTTTTGTAAAGAAAAAAAAGGAGGAAAATAAATGACTAATAATGAAAGAAAGTGCCTATTACACACAAAAGAATCTTGAAAGGATCTCAGTCCAACCTACGAGCAACATTTCAATGACCAAATATTCTTTTATGTGCCGAGTCTCTTCAGAACGTAGGTGATCAAGGGCCTCCACATCTTCCTGTCCCTTGTAGAACTTAAGCTTTGTCCGTGTTATTTCTCCCAAACCTTGTTCTACTATCCATTTACTGAAGCTCATCAACATATTTCTCGCCGTCTTCCTCTGTCCCTCAAACTGTCCTATGGGTATCAGGTTTTCCAAGCCCTCCTTCCTCATTTACTTGCCTTCAACATTTCAACTGCCTCTTCCTGATGGTAAACATAAGTTTCTTTTTGTTTCCATTCTCTTCAAAACCTCGTTGTTGCTCACATGTTCGGCCCATGGTATTTTCAGCATCTTTCTGTTGCTTCAAGTCTCTTCATCTTTAAGGAGACTGACAGACAAGGGAACAGATATCACCGAACAGTTCATTACAATTTTCTTTGTTTCTAATGAATTTTTTCTGGCACTTAATACTCTGCTCACCTTTTGCAATGCACATTTGGTCATTCTAATAAGTCTTCGCATCTCAGTGTCGCACTCTCCATCCTTTATCAGAACACTTCCCAGGTATTTAAATTTCTGTACTTGTTGGATTTTTGTGTCCCAGATTTGTAATTTGCATTTTGGGCTCATCCCTTTGCCGATAACCATGCATGAGTGAGCCAAGAACCTTTCATCATATAATCGTATATGACAGGAGGAAAAGTCTATTAAAATATTATTTGCTAATACACATATTTAATGTTTGTAAGAAATGTCTTCGATCACTATTTACTATGTTTCAAAAAATATAATTACCAACCTGAATTTCAAATATGGCGCCACATTAAAGCCACTGACTGGTTTGTTTTCAGGTTATTTAAGGCCAGAAAATATTTTTAGATTCTAAGAATTTTTTCGGAGGAGGAGGGGAGATAATGATACAAGCTTTACTAATTAACCCATAGCTAGTAGAAGAGGTGAACTCGTAGCGTTTCCAAGGATATTTGCGCGTAAATGAATATAACGAACTGGAGCTCGACTATTAAAAATTCCAAGCCATTATCTATTATACCACCCACGCATCCACGCTTATAGCACCTGTTATTCCTAAGCCGTCAACCATCTAGGTACTGATCAGGCTCGACGTTGCTTAACTTAGGTGATCGTACAGGAACAGGTATTTCAATGTGATGAGGTTGTAAGCATGCTAAAGTAATTGTTGTGTTACATCGCCAACAATAACATTAAATTATTTGCATTGGTCATACAACCATCACACTCACTCGTAGATTAACTTGCCCTTTACCGAAACTTAAAACAATTCGTGCCCATATCGATCATCACATCCCAAATATATAATATACGACTATTAAAGCAAATAATAGTAGATAATACTAAAATGCATTGTAAAGAAACACTCAAAATACTCGAACCGATCATTATGTAAAAAAACAACACATTAAATATCTGATGGAGACGGCATGTTAAAAATGAATATAACTAATTTAATATTTTTATCCGTTACTATAATCAAGCCATGTGAAACTATTCAACATTTGATACTATGAATATTCAAATTTTAATGTTGCCTTTCTAAAAATGTAATTTCCTCTATGACGCTGGCAACAGTAGTTTTTCTGATAATGACTAAAGATATTCGAATGTGTTCGAATGAAAACATTAACTTCAGTCACCTGAACGGATGTAGTTGGAGGGTCGTTGTACAGCTGAGTACCTAACCAATTCTCTCTACATATCTGGGTGAAAAAAACCAACCTCTAAGGATAAGTTGATTGTCGTAAATCACATGAATTATTCAAGCTCGATACTTGAAGAGTGTCTGTATGTCTCTGTGCGTGTTTGTTTTATATACATCTATATCAGAGACATTTAGTAGTGTAGGATTTGAATTCAGGGACTTATTTCTTGTATACACATACATTCTTACAAACGTGCCTACATAATTATATATACATATACAGTTCAAAAGTTTGAAGCCATCCCCAGAATTAGCATGGGATGAACTTGACAGAAGAGTAAAAAAAAAAAAAAAAAACAAACAATGAAAAAGAGCTCTTAAAGTCACTGACAAGCTTCTAATTTGAGAAAATGTTTGCAATGAATGCCAAAAGTTTGTGCTGCAATAATCAAGGCGAAAGGAGAATATTTTGACCAGAGAAAAATTTAAGCAGAAAATGCATTTGTTTTTGTAATAATAATATTTCGAATAAAAAAAAAAAAAAAAAAATCATGTCTCACTTTTTTTTTAACCATATAATTTTCTCTTATTTAAAGTACAACACAACTACTTTTGGGGTAAATTTAAATACCAGGGGAGGCCTCAAACTTTTGAACTGTAATGTATATATATATATATATATATATATATCAGTGAAACTTTCTCAATTCAACTCCTTCCAAAATCTGTCTAAAAGACCACCCATTTTTATCTGTTTTCGCAAAAGGTATGAGCGGATATATATATATATATATATATATATATATATATATATATATATATATATATAACAAAAAAAAAAGCTAGTAAACGGTGGTTTGATGCAATTCTGGCAGCTCAAACTGACTGGGTATCAATTAATAATTTATCTTTTGTTATATGTACACAGTCAGAACGAATAATGCACTTTGGATTATAGAAAAATGTCGGCAAGTAAAACTCTGCATTCAAACTTGCTGTTCTCGGCAGCAGATTACAATGTATGAAACAAGAATAAATGTATAATATTCTTAGTTATGCGGCAAACGTTTGTTTCCAATGTTACATTAGCCTCTCTTGTTACGAACATTCGAAAACAACAAGAATGAAAACCTGAGGCATTTCAAACTTTTTAACAGCGAAGAAGAGTAAAAAAAATCAGAAAATTTTCCTTTCTCTAACGGTCCGATTTGCTCGGATTGTTAAAACAAAGGTCTTTCATGAAAGAAAATCTGTAAACTGGAACAACAGCAAAGCAAAAGGTTTTTCTTCTTACTGGTGTCTTGAATGTGTTATACCTGTAGTACTATTCATAATTCAAAAGATAAAGTCATTAATCAGAACGAGTATAAACCGAAATAAAACAGCAGTAAAAGATGGCGATGCATGTGTATGATCTCATTCTATGTTAGAAGAGAGAATTTAAAATGCATTCTCTTCAATTTAAAATGAAAGCAACATCTTATTTTTTGCTGAACCCGATTTAACCCACGCAAATTTGAAAAAAAAAAACAAAAAACAAAACAAAAACAAAAAACAAACAGGAATGTTCGTTTTATATATGCAAGTTCGTGAATTCACTTAATTGAACACACGTTTAAATATTGTATAAATAGGTTATTTTTAACCAGTTTTCTCTGAATAAGTATGTAGTTTGATAACGACAAAATCAATATTTGCACTAGTGCATTCAGATAGGTTCATATCTTTTGTTGAATGCATAAAACAGAATCCAGAAATCAGTTTTTCTTTCTTATTTGTCATCTCTAAATATTATAGAAAATTGACTGGCTTTTTACGAGAAACAAATGGCGGAATCAGGTATAACTTTATTGAAATTTCAAAGATAGCATGAATCTAAAATAGAATTATTTAAGTGTTTGAAAACCAATGTATTCACTTAGCAGCATGGTTGTTGAAGACAGAGCCTTTGCACAGAAATCAATTTGATACCTCTAGGTAAAATCCAAAGCGAACGGTAGCTTGTATTTTCTACTTGAATATGCAAGAAATATATTGTTAAATTTCAAGTGTATAGAAATCTTGGGGAAAAATTATTATATTATGTTTAAAAAAAGAGGAAAGAAAAAGAAAGTTTTATGCTGAGACCTGGCATTCTCTGATTAGACTAAATAGATTTTTTAATAATTTTTTCTATAACTTTAATGGGAAAAGTAACAAAGCATTTCCAATTTACATGAACAGTCATCAAGTTCATGTCACACCATATTGTCTTTTATTAAGGGAAAAAAAAAAAAAAAGAAATCAAAAGAAAAAAAAAATAGTACCCTTCTTTCAAAAGTCTACGATTAATTGTAAAAAAAATATATTATACCTGCAGCAAATACAATAAAACTTATCAGTCACAAGTTCCATAGAAAACAAACCATTAATCTCTAGATATTTTCATAAACTTGACGTTTTATTTGAAACTTCACTTTTTTTTTCGAGAATAAAGAGTAAGTTAATATAAAAAAAACAAGTCATCTATAATTTTCGAATATCTTTTTTATTTCAAAATCAGACAAATGAAATATTTTTTACAGGTATTGAAATAGCCTTCCCATCCCAACATTTTAACAATTGGTGAAAACAGAACCGGACATGTGTATATGTTTGAGAGATAACAACAGTCATTATTTATATGCCTTCACATGATGGCAAACTTGACACAGGGTCGGTACGTGAGTATTGAGGTAAAAATTGTTAAATTTCCGAGGTACCGTAGCTTAAAAAAATAAATAAATAAAAAACTTGCTACTACTCAGGTAGGATTGCGGTTCTCTTTTATTTCTATGTCTACTTATCATGGGGTCGCATATCGTAGTGTCGGACTTTGTTTTACTGACTCCTTTACAGTAGCGAGTTCGATCATCATTGAGGTACCACTTATTGTATTGCGTGTCAGCCTAAGTTTAGTGTGTATTTAGATCACGAGAGCGTGAATCTTAAATGACGAATCTCGATCGTTGAGAATTGATCATGTGAAGCGTTGTGTGTTCTTTATGGAGAGACTTGGCATTGAGCACTGTTATTTATTGTTGTGGCTGGTGCTTGCCTTTTGGTCTTTGTTTAACTTGAACTGTTTTTCAGGTCTTGTTTTTTTTAGGTCTTCTGGTAGATAGTCTTGATCACACCAATAGTTCTGGATTTTTCTAGTGTGTATATATATATATATATATATATATATATATATATACATATACACACACACATACATACAAGTGGAACCAACGGACAAATTGCCAAAAGACCTAAATACCCTTAAAAAGACAAAATGTCGAACAAAGACAGCAATAAGAACAAAGGAAAAGAGATAAAGCAAACACCTACCTTGTCAGTAAAGTGCACAATGCCTAGATTACGGAGACAGAAAAACGCTTGATGACGTTAATTCTTATGAAAGGATGACCATAGCTGTAACCAGTCTCACATGATCTTCAGATGATATATATATATATATATATATATATATATATATATATATATATATATATTAGTGGACACTGAAGTCATCGAATATTGAGCTTTTCATGCTTGAACGCAATCTTCAGGCCATATATGATAAAATAGACTATCCCAATAATGTACATAAAATTGGATTTGTGAAAAGCAGTAATATATTTAGATATTTTATGATATTAACGTTTCGTTCAATAATAACAGTACAACAACTGTAGAAATTAAGAAATAACTAAAAATAAACAAACATTACCATGTCAAACTTACTACTTATAAACGATTTCGTTAATTTTGAAATTTTTTAGAAAATTAAAATTGAAAATATTGAATAAAAAGAAGAAATGCGAAGAAATCAAGGAGATTCGTCCAGAGAAAAATGTTACAATAAACGTAAAGTATAATTTGTTTCAGGAAAATAAATGAAGGCTGTGGTAAAACAATAAATCGAAATAAATATCTCTGAACGAATCTATTTTATTCACAAGTTTGATTTTAATTTATCAACTGTTAAATTTTCACAAAAATTCAAATTTGCCACAGCGTTTCTAAGTTATTTTCATGATCTTACTTATTATAAAACGCAGGTTGTGTGTGTGTGTGTGTGTGTGTGTGTGTGTAACGTTTATATGTTGGATCGAATTTCCTACATTTTTTAGCCGATTTCAACAAAACTTCACAGGACTACATAAAATTACCTTGTGGTGGTTCTAACGGGGCCGAAAATGGGAAAAATACAGTTGTTTTTTAATAAAATCAATTTGAAAACACGATTAAGACACATCGTGAGAATGAAAGGGGAGAAATCACCCACGAAAATGTAAACAAAAGAGCATAGCATGATGAAAAAAGACGCCGAACTTGATGAAAACAAATTTTATCGTCTAATGTTCATATTATTATTAAAGAGGAAAGATCAAAGTATTTTGGGGGTTTTTTTTACATTTTTAATCGTTCCTAGCACGTCTGAAATTTTCGTTAAAAATATTTTTTTTTTTTGGTCAAAAAATGGGCAGATAATCATTTTCAATCATTTTTTCGATTTGATAAAAAGGATTAAAATCTTACTTTGATATTCTTTTAAAAGTCAATTATCATTTTTTCAAAACTGATTTTAATAAAACAGATATTATACTGTTTATTTAAAATATTTTGAACCAACCTTAACTTAGCTTCTGCGCCGAAAAATGTAATTTGAAAATAAAACAAAGCAGGTCATAACCTTTCGCGTCGCTTGACGATTGACGAAAGGCACATTCATGACGTTTAGATAACTTACGGGAGGAGAATTCTTTCTACGGATGGAAGGAAGTGAAATTATTTAAGTGAACAAATTATTTACCTTGTTACTTTTAAGGAAAACTTTTTTTTCTAATTTTTTATTTTTTATTTATTTATTTATTTATTTATTTTTTGTACTTAGCTTTCATTTTTATGTTTACGATGCTTTATGGAAAATATAAAGAAATTAAAAATAAGACTGTTAATAGTGAGATTAAATTTCATAAGAAAAAGGTATCTAATTAATTTAGGTACCTTTCTTATGAAATTTTATCAGAAGTGTACATAAAATACTATAATTTTATGTACATTTATTACATTTCACTGTGTTATTTGTATTTCCATTCATTTTATTATTAATTTTGATATTTCATTTATGGAAGAATGTCATAACTGAGATTAATATGAAAATAAGATCATATAAATTAAAGTTTAGCTGTAGTTAAATTTCATAAGATGATACTGTTACTTGTAGGTACCCTTCTCAGTTGAAATTGAAAACTCAAATTAACTTCTCCATACGTGTTTCGCAAAAGTAAAGGGCTTAACAGCGGAGAACAATGTTGAACTCAAATAATGCAACTAAATTGTATTCTGGTTGGTCTTCCGTAGTTGATAATTACTGTCCGACTATAAACACAAAATTACATTTCTTAATTACCATGGCTAATCTGATTGGTCCAAATTATACAATTTTCAAAGCGCTAGACAATGACAATCTCACACGGACATTTTGAAAGGTTGATGTTGCTTTTTAACTAATGTTAAATATTTTTAAAATTCAATTTAAACATTTTTAAAAATCTTTTTAAAATTAAAGAAATAAGAAATAATTGTATTAAAAATTCAATTTTCATTGAAAAATTTTTTTGCTTTCAGAAAATATTGTCCATATTCATAAAAACAAATTAAAACAAATTAAAACAAATAAAAGCATTTGAAACTAAATAATATATTTGTTTTATTGAGTTTTGTATGTTACAATTCACAGCTGATTTTCAGGTACGTTGGCAAAAAAAAAAACAACAAAAAAAAAACAAACATGATTTGCATTCTTCAAAGCCTTGTGCTTTTAACTATTGTAATCACTAAAACCGATGGTCTCGAATTTCTAGAGTTTTTCATAAAATTAATTATGGGGGTGTTAATAAATATATAAAAAAATATTTCTGCCATGACTTTAAAAAAAAAAAAAAAAAAATATTTATAATAATTTCGATCATCTGTGAATAGTTTCTGAAAGTTTCATTAACATCTGACAATTATTTTTATTTTTGCAAGATTTTCCAAATTAATGTGTGTAAATACAAAAAAATGCGCTAAAAATTATCTATGTTATTTACTACCCCTTGTTGCGACAAAGAGAAACAAGGTTTTTTAAATCAAAATTTAGAATATTCTAAAAAGATGGAAAAATTTTAAAAATAATTAAAAAAATTTAGTCTATCCTCTTCATAAAAAAATAAGCATTTTGACGATAAAATTTTGTTTTCATAAACTTTGGCGTCTTTTTCATCAGACTATGCTCTATGTTTTAGCGATTCCATGGAGTGACTTAGGTTAAAAAACCCAGGTTGTTTATGTGTGTGTGTGTGTGTGTGTGTGTGTGTTCCTTTATATATGGGATCGGATTTCTTACATTTTTCAGCCGATAAAACAAACATTTTTTTTTTTTTTTTTCGGCAGGTAGTATTTTTATTGTCTTGCACACTTTTTTCTTTATTTACATTCAGAATGCTTTAAAAATTCCATTTACAAGACAATTGTTTATAATAAAATTCTATTCACCAATCGATAGACTCATAACGATTGTAAGCAATGTTTTGTTTGAATTTGGGTTTGACCAATTCAAAAAAAAAAAAAAAAAAACTAATTAAGACATGCGTGTCCGTCAACCTTAAACAATAATCTTTATCAATTTTATTTTTCAGTCTTTATGATGGTCGATACTTGATCTATCTCTTACTGTTACATCCCCGGGCAACGCCGGGCTCTACTGCTAGTATTCTTATAAAACCAATGCTGATAACAGAAAAATGTAAACAACTGGTTTTCATATATTTCATACGCGCACACATTATATACGGTGTAACCCGGATATAAGAGAGTTGTCGGGACCGGAGAAGAAGTCTCTTATATTCGGGTCTCTTCTATCCGGGTTTGGTCTATATGTATACATTAACACAGGCTCTAATTTGGGACCAGAGAAAATCTCTCTTATATCAGGGTTTCTCTTATATCCGGGTTACACTATATATATATATATATATATATATATATATATATATATATATATATGTGTGTGTGTGTGTGTGAGAGAGGAGTTTTTAAGCCGGATATTTCGGCTATTACCTACTTTCAAGCAAATATAGGGATTGAACAGCTGGATTGATGCCTTCCTATATATATATATATATATATATATATATATATAAGATCATATTCCAGCAATCAACTTAAAAGTAACACATGCAAAGAAAAATCACCGGTGACAAAAACTCTTCAAAATCAGTTGATTAAAATCAAAATAGCATTACCATCTCTATATGATAAATTCTTTACAAACCTTAAAAGAAAGCCATGTGCTAAAATATTTCATTCAACAAAGCGTGAATTTTCGACAAGCAGCAAGACAAGTGCTGTGACTGGAGTTAAACTCAGTCTACGTACTTAACAAGGAACTGTTGTCGCATTGACGCTTTTTTCACAACCATGAAATAAAATATTAAACTTGACACTGCATTCTGTCATGTAAAAATAGATGGGCAATGTAAAATGTACTTCACGGCACTTTAACATAAGGGTTCATTGCAACGAACTATCTGATATCACACCGAGTTGTAGATAACACGTTACTACATCCTTCCAAATGATAAGCTTTCAATTCTAAAGAAAGGAACACAGTCGCGATGAAGGAGGTAATATGGCTTTTATTCAAATAAAACCAACCAACCGAAGGATAAATTTGGGTAACTTTAATAAAAGAACGACCCACTTTCCAAAGTCCACTTGACAGGACATTATTTTCTGCGAGCATTTTATCGACTGTCAAAATGAATTCTCTGCGCAACTTTGGTCATTTTGTAGACTCACATTGTGTGTTGGTGACGTGTCGGTAAATATTTTTATCCCAAGTTCACGGAGAAGTAAAATTCTGATTTGAAATCAGAAGAAGAGACATCTTAGTGTTTGTTAAGAGAGATGTAAAAACCGTTGTAACCTAAAAGCTACGAAGGTATCTCGAAGTGCCCGTTCAGGACGTGGGCAATCATGGTTCGCCATGTCATACCATTCGGAGCTCCGTCATTTTTATTTTTCTACCCACTGCCCTGCCATCCATTTTCACAAATTTCACTCAGCTAGTCTTGTTTTATTTTATCCTGTAATATTCGTGTTTTCCAAGCCTTCTTTCCTCTTTATGTGCCGAAGAAATTCTGACTTTTTTCCTGAATTTCTGAGAAGATGAGTTATTTACACTATTTAAATTCAGACTATTATCTCCATCTTTGTTATTATTATCACAACGTTTCGCCTTCCTGAGGTGTAAACCTAATCTGCGAAATCTACAGGAAATTCTAAATTGAAGCCTTTATTTAATCTATAATCTGTTCTACTGGCCATAGTCTTGTTCTAATTTTTAAGAACTAGATGATATCCCATTTTATCCCAAGTTCTTTTTGTTTCAGTTTGTGCTTCCTTATTGCTCACATGCTCCATCCATGGTATTCACAGCATTCTTCTGTAAATCCACATCTGTTGCTCTAAAACTGTCCGGTATTCACTGCCAGATAAGAGGACGTTCTATAATTGTGTTACATTTAGTGTATGATTATTATTATTTTTTTGTTTCAACCTTTGGAAGTAAAGTCTGATGATCCGCAATCCTTTAAAAGTGCTGTGGTGAAATAATTTATTACATGGAACCTTAAAGTGGTCTGTTTTTATTTAATATATATATATATATATATATATATATATGCATGCAAATACAAGCGATAGAAGTAGTATTTTGCTTCATAGCAAAAGAAAAATGCATGTTCCTGCCATAATTCTATCCTGGAGATAAATTAAGTGATATTAAAAGAATCACTTAGTTCTATTCTTAAATTCCTTGAACAATATTTTGCAAGCCTCATATCCAAAATGAAAAGTTTCTTACTATTAATCATACGGCGATGAGAGTAGATAGTAACAGTCAAAAAGAGTAGAATAATATGTAAAAATATTGAAAGAGTTAGTGTTCCAAGTACAATAACAAGAATAAAAACAACGAAAAGCCTAAGACTTTTTGGTCAACTATTATTTATATAAAATAAAATTCTAAACAATATATATATTTTTTTAAATACAAAGTAACTTCTGACCTTGACTTTTTCTCGTGTTAATAAGAGAGGAAAAAAATATATATTCGTACTATTCACATTCAGAAAGTCAAAAAGTTCATGGCTGATATCAGAATCTTCAATTTAAAAATAAAAAAAATATATTATATATTGACTTTTTTTCTTATCACCTCATGTGTCGGGGTGGCTGATGTAGAAGAGGCAGGGTGACATCAATAAATGTAAATTTCTAACAAAACATCACGATACTAAGTCACTTCCAAATAATATATATATTATATAAATTGTTTCTTTACATGAGACTCCAGTACAGGGCTGTATACACGAGTAGAATACGAAAATAAATGAATAAGTCCAAAGTTAAATAGATAATGGCAAAACTTTACAAAAAGTAGGGTTTTTCAACGAGAGTAAGAATGAAAAACCCGAAGAGTAGATAACGCTTGTTTTCTTTTTTTGAATACGTAATAGTTTATATAATCATTTCATCCCAAGAAAGGTAATAATACTACTAAGATACAAGGGGTTACTAAAAATCAAAGAGAATAGAAAGATTTTATCAGAAGAAAAGACAATAAAAGCACGTGTTCCATAAACAGAAGACGGAAAATTGCGTTGCATTTAAATTTTTGAAGATTGTAGGTGGCAAGTAAAGCAAGAAATCTGAAAAGAGTTTCACAGAGAAGAAGTGCGAGAAAAGAAACTATTAGAGTAGAACATACCGTCACATTGAGATAGTTCAGCAGCAAAATGATGAGATCCAGTAGTATGATTAAATCATGCGACCGAGCTGCCAATTATGAGAGTTTGTTAGAACTGTCAGCTATGAAAATATTTATAGAAAAGACAGAGGGAAGCCACATCACGGCGCTAGGGAAGCAACTGAAGTCGAGATGCCAGGTCAGGATCATTAACATTACAGACTACTTTAGATTTTGCTGAGAATCCCGAGATATATAATCGGAGTACCAGACCAGATATGAAAGCAAGGTTCAATGATAGAATTATAAATGTACACCTGGTCTGTACCTATAGATGGGTGACTGCTAGGTGCTGAACGTTTGGATGTGTGGTTGGTGTAATGGAGAACGGTTGGGAATTGGTACTAAGAGAGCCGAGTTCCAGTTCTAGTCGAGTTCGTCATATTCACTTATGCACAAATACCATTGGGAAAAAGGTATGAATTCAAGTATTCGCCTCTGATCAGGAGGTTTTGAGGAGCGTGGAATCACCTCTTAATTGCTGGTGTTCCCAGGTCCACCTTGACCCCGGGTGGTAACACCTGTTAGGGTCTCAGCTATGAGAAAATAGTTAACCCCAAACTGGGGTTAAAACACTATGAAAATGTAAAAATGTTTTAATACCAGGAATGCACTGTAAAAAGTTATTACCAGCAATACATTTATGAAAAAAGATATTACCAGGGACATATTTTTGGAAAAAAAAATATAACCAGCAATAAAAATGTCGGCATTAAATCAGCCATTGAGGTTGATATACCATAAAACAAACCAAACCGAACTGCCATTATTTTTCAGTTTAAAAGAGAAAGCTTCATTTGCCATTATTTCAAGCATTAACTTCTAAAACATTTACAAAAATCTTATATGCGAAAAAAGTCTATTAGTTTAATTCTAAAAACGATAATTATAAATGAACAGCAAAAAAGTTGTTCATTTAAAATTTTTAAAGAAATCTTAAATAGGATAATGAATATAAAATAAATATTCATTTTATGAGATGAGCAGATAAAAATAGAGTAAAATATCTTTAAAACTTAACATCTGATTGTCTCCCCCCACCACTTCTTATGTTGTGACCACCCTGTTTGTTCGCGATCCTTTTTACTGGAATAAACTTCAAATCTTATTTGAAGATTTAATATTTTCCATATTGTTAATCCACAGTAAATATTTTTTTAAGAATTCATATTAAATTTGCAAGATTTATTATATAAAATATAATTTTGGCACAAGGCCAAAAATGAGGGAATGGGCTGAGGCTGGTCGTCACTTACTATCACTGACCTAGCTAATCCGATTCACAACCTAGTTACTCGTTACAATTTGCACATTCACCACAAGAACTCATCCGTCATCATTCAATCCTCCATATACCACAATACCGGATACTCTCAGAGGACCGACAAAAAAAAACTCATGATAAAAATTTAATGAACATAAAAATCTATATATAAAATTCTGTAAACGATATACAAATGGGCGTGGAGGGGATGAACCCAAAAACAAACTAAAATATCCAAACAAACAAAATAAAGATAACTGATGTTAGTTGGACCCGTCAAACCATCAAAAAAAAAAAAAAAAAAAATTCAGAGAGGCTTGAGAATTCATATTGAATTTCAGAACAAATGATTTCCAGTTTAAGTTTTATTGGCAGAGACTCAAACAGAAAGCACCATTTGAATATCGGATAAATTTGCTAAATTCTCTAGATTTCCATAAAAAAAAAAACCTGCGGAGTAAAGATATTTGGACAATTTCCGATGAATGAATCACTGGGTGGGAACGCTATAATTGCTTGATCACATCACCTCATGAGAAGCAGATGCATATTATGTGGTTTGGCCGTGCTATAACGATCTAGTAAATTAGGCTTCCCATCTGAACAATCCATGATAAACTGTTAACACAATTCTGAGTTTATTGGATGTGTATCTACTCTCCATTACGGTGATACCTGATCTGAAATTTTTGAAGGAGGTACGGACATCTGGCACCTGAACTTAGAGATGAGAAGAAATGAGAAACCAGAGATCTTATGCACTAGCCACACTGCGCGTGCGCACACACACATACACACACATATCTATCTATCTACACACACAGAGAAACTTGGCGGCTGACAACGTTCTACAGTAACTAAATATGCGAAAGCTTTCACCTGTTTGTTAAATATTAAGATAGAGAAAGAAATAAGAAATTGTAGGTGTTGGGTGAAAGAAAAAGGAAGATTATAAAAGTACACAGCACGCTTTTTTTTTCATTGACCCTCTTCAACCACGCGCAAATGATTCTGATTAGCAAGTAAATGCTTGTTTTTAACTAGTCTTGCAAAGACAATGATATTTTTTAAAACCAATAGTGCATGTTGTAGTAATTGCCATGCAGTGGTACCAACAGAATTACTAGATTTTGTCCCCTCCTCTCACTGAAGGGAACTCTCAGAAAATGGAGAGCAGTAAACGCTACATAGAAAAAAAAAACTGCTAGTCGCATAACATTATAGAAATGTCATATTTAGTTAGAATTTTTCTTCCAACTAATTCCTACAGCTCCTGGTTACGAATTAGTACGCATCATTCAACGGTTACATTATAGTTATTCTAACTAGATATAATTTTGTACAAATCCCAAATAGAGAAACTACTGAAACCTCGTGAGTTTGACGTTGACTAAAATTCGTCCTGGTTCGGAAAAAAAAGCACTGGAGAAATACCTTCGAAAATTGTCTGAAGCGGAGATCCGAAGCAGATAAACTAGAATTACTGGAGAACTTTGTATCGCCAGACATTTACGAGATCGTATGTGAGGCGGAAATTTATAATGAGGCTATGAATTTACTAAACAAAGCGTACACATAGGAAAAGAGCGATATCTATGCGAGATACGCTCGGGTCACCAGGAAACAGACTTACCGCGACTGAGAACAAAGAACTAATCATTCGAAATACCATAGCTGGACTAGTTAGGCCTCTGTCATTCGACAGCGACTTCTGGAGAACGGAAAACTCCTTCCACGAAACGTTAAACCAAGTTTGCAGTATGGAGTTAGCACACAAATATACACAAGCGTACATTTTCATCATGGGAATGAATACGACACACGAGACGACAGCACGATGAAGCACGTGGTGACGCCGAATTAGGCCATGACAGTAGGTAACGAAGAAAGAGTCGACAAACCTTTACCGTTAACAATGACAGCATCCATGGGGTCGAAAGCGGCTAAATGTTTTTATTTTTTGTTGTGGAGAGCAAAACATCCCAGAAAACAATGCCCAGCCCGGTAGGCTATATGTCACACCTTTTTTTAAGCATTTCACCCCAAGCAAGTAGGAAGTGCCACTAGCGCGCAAGGGGTTACAGAGAGTGAAAGTAAGAGTAAAGAGGTGTGTTTAAGGATAAAGAAAAGAATGGGGATAAAAAAATCAAGGCATCAGAAGATGTCGATTGACATTACGTTTGATTTTTTAAGATTATAGTTATCAGGGAAGAAAGTAAAAGGAAGGGAATTCCACTGACGGGAAGTGCGAGAGAAGAAGCTGTTGGAGTAGAAGAGGCGGTTACATTTAATCGTTTCATGCAGTTGGGGCACCAGTGAAAATTGCTCATCAGAAAAGTTACCAAGAAAATATTTGTAGAAAAGACAGAGGGAAGCCACATCACAAGGGAGAAAGTGACTGGAGTCGAGATGCCAGGTCACATTTGCATGTCTGTCTTTGGATTTTGTCGAGAACCTAGAGATGAACAGCGAGGGCACCAGAAGGGAATTGGACACGACGCCAAAGCATGCCAAGGAAAGAAAATAGAGAAGGAATGTGATGCCGAAGATGGCAGCCATTACGAGAAAATTCATATAGAAAGCTATAGCAACAGGTAAGCTGAATGGCCCAGAGTAGAGACCCCGATAGACTCGGGGAGTACGCACAGCTATAAACTGAATTTTGATGGACGAGTAGTATGGCTTCATTAATGTTTCATTCAGCCATCACCGCAAAGTATATTGAAGACTTGACTGTACGGAGGCAAAGGTACCCACGGTTCGAAATCTCGATTATGATAAAATTATGTGCCGACGTTATATTGGGTAGAGATTTCCAGAGCCTGCATCCCAGAGTAGAATTCGACTATGGAGAGAAGCGAACTGCTTTGAAAGGATGTGGGTTACCGGCTCTAAAAGTAACATCTCCCCCACTGTTTGCCAACTTGAGACAAGGTTAGAAGCTAATAGCAGTAAAATCTAGGCAAAGACATCTAGGAAGAAATTGCTAGATTGCTGAAGAACAGTATTATCGAACCGACTCGATTTGCATGGAGGGCTCAAACACTAGTCACAAAAGACAAAAATCACAAGAAGCGATTAGTCAGAAATTGAACCGTCTTACTAACCGGGATGCGTAATCCAGAATAGAAACTATGGTTCGGGCGATATCGAAGTATACTGTCTATTGCGCCTTGGACCTAAAAGTTGTCTATAACCAGGACTCGCTAAGAAAGCAAGATAAGCCCTTTACAGCATTTGAGACTAAGGGCCGACTCTACTAATTTAAGCGGATACCCTTCGTAATCTCTAATGGAGTTGCTGGATTCCAGAGGATAATGGACGGGATCGTGGAGTTAGAGGGTTTAAAAGATGTTTTGTAGATAACATTACTGTCTGTGGCAGTAATAAGCGGGAAAATCTCTAGAACCTTAGAAGACTGAGAGGGGCAGTGGACAATTAGGCGTTCACCTTCAATGAGGAGAAGTCTATACAAACAGTTGAAGGACTAAAACTACTAGTGTACAAAGTAAAGCATAAGATCGAGCAGGTGCAAAAAGAGTACGGCCACGAAGATTACTTTGGTAACCTACATCACTTTCGGACCGGGGAAGCATTGTGGGATACTTTTCATACTATAGCAAATATATCCGAAACTATTCCGACAAAATACTAAAATAGTTCCAGAAGAATCAAACAAATAAAAAAAAGGCATTCCAAGAGTTAAAGAAAAGTTTAGAAGATGCTGTAGTCGCTATTATTGAGGATGATAAACCTTTTCAGGTAAAGACGGGTGTCAGCAACCAGTACGTAGCGGTTCCCTTAAACCAAGAACGGCGTCCAGTGGCATTTTGGTCGCGAATAGGAGCAGCTTTCTCCAGCAGAAAAAGTAGCGGCAGCTATTATGGAAGCCTTGAGAACTACTATCTAACAAGGAAGCCTTTTTTACGCCGATAGCTGACCAACAAGCCTTATCATTCACATTCAACTAGAGAAAGGAAGCTATTCGATCGATCCAAGAATAATAAGCTGAACAGTTGGCGGGTCGAGCTATTGACATACAATTATAAAATACATCACAGGCCCCGAGCTCACTCACAAAAGCAAACTGTGCAGCTATCACTACAGATGCTTTACAGGAGATTCATGAGTCTCCGTCACTCGGTATAGCTCACTTTGTGCGCACCTAAAACCTTCCCTACTCCGTGGAATATATTCGAAAAATTAACACTTAACGCAGAAAGTGTGCATACGAAAAAGCAAGGCTTTGGAAATCCGAGAGAAAACTGATTTCAAAAGCCCACTCTCAATGTCCGCAAAGGAAAACCAGTATATTCTAATGGTCATTGGTAAGTTCAGCAGTTTCCATTCGCATTCACATGCAGACATATCTCTTCAGCCACAGTAATTGAAGTGTTTATGTTAACTATTCGTAATATTTAGCATGGCACACTACATACATTTTGATAGGCGATTTTCCTTCATGTCGGCTGCGTTGAAATACTTCCTACACTCAAAAGTAATCGCAACAAGCCGGACAGCCAGTTACAACCCCCGGGGAAACGGACAGGTAGAAAAGCTAAACGGAACACCCTGGAGGTCATTACAATTGCTCCCATCTATGTGGAAGGTAATGCTGATTCCTACTGCCACCAACTGCACCCCACAGGTTTAACTACCAGCATAAATCAGGTACAAGTTATTCCATACCCTGGTTAACTAACTCAAAGAAGGTAACACAAGAGAGAACAAATATGAACCTTCAGTTGTGGAGGGAGAATTACAAGCCAACCCGGAATACGTTTGATGAAAAGGGAACACGGTTATCCTTAGGGGAATCTATAACTGGAGCCTTACTCTCTAACAATGGTAGAAATGAAGACCGTTACCAAAGAATCAGATCCAGAGACCGTAGCGGTCAGCTCCTTACGTACCCTTCAAATTATAAATTATCGTGGACTTATAAAGTGGGGGAGAATGTAGAAGTAACTGCTCTGCAGTAGTACCAAAGGAGTTACTAGATTACCTCCCTTGAAGTGAACTCTCAGAAAGTGGAGAGTAGTAAACGCTACACAAAACAACTCGTCGCAGAATAGTGTAGGCATATATTCAGTTAGAATATTTCTTCCGACGTTCCCACAGCCACTGTCTACGAATTAGCACATACCTTACAATGATTACATTGCAATGCAATAAATATACACTTTAGGTGTTTAAAGTGCGTGGGGGTGTCTTCGTTCGGAATTTTTTCTCAGTATGCAATAAACGGGAGAGTTTTAAAGTATGATAAAAAAAAACATTTCAAAGTTCAAAAAGCACGAAGTTAATAAATCTAAAACTCGGGAAGTGGTGGGAAAATTTCCTTAAACAAACATCCCCACCACCACTGCATCCATTAAGCACTTAAGCGTAGTGACTTATACAAATCCGTGAGAAATTATTTTTGCCTGAATTTGTTTAATGACGAATTATAATTTTACCAGATACACGAGTAGACATCTTTTTTTTTTTTTTTCAAACATAAACATTAAAATCTACCCGCCCAGATAATCGAAATACTTACATATTTCATTTTTAAAAGATACGTCTCAACATCATCTTTATTAATATAGATTGATATACACGAACATGAACCATCATCTTGACTGTAATAACTACTTTTTATCAATGGTTTAGTGGGTAAAAGCTTCAGTTTGTGAATTTGGTAACAGTGGTTGTGAGTTCAATCCTTGGATCAGGCAGTTTGTACTTGCACTCAGTGGAAACGGGCAAGCAATTACGGAACAGTGCTAAATAAATTACGGACTAAATATTCCTAGACATCAGTAATGGAATGAGAACAGTCTACTCTTATAGATAAAATAAAGGGTTCATTTCAGAATTCCCTGTATGTTACCCAGATTGATATACACCTGATGGAGTCTGGAGGGCCCAACGGCCAAAACGTTGTGATAAATACAAAGATGAGGACAATAGTCTTAATATAAATAGTGTAAATTATAATAGCTACAGTTTCAACGGTTGTACATTCTAACCTACTGAAGATGGTGTTTTTCGTAGTTGGAAAATTCGTAGAAATTAAGATCCGAAGAATTTATTCGATCCATAAGATTGGATTTTTGTTGTTCCGCTGTCCATACGACAGGGAATCTAAGACGTTTGTCTCTTGCACTGAACTAAATAAGGTATATTTAGGCAGCAAGTATTCTTTCAAACTATTTAGGCAGCAAGTATTCTTTCAAACTTTTAATTAAATACAAGCGAGAAAGTCTGTTTTTTCCGTTGTATTTTTCCAATAAGATATATATATTGGGATAAAAATTGTGGATAAATTGTCCGATGCCCAGGTTTTGTTTAAGTCGGTTATTTTCAGAATCATCTGATGTCTGTGATAGACAAGATTCCGTTGGTTACATCCTAGCATTCCATGGCGACGTCAAGGATAATGGTTAAAGGGAGAGAGGCTGCACTAAGAAAAATGCTTTCTTTTACGATTCGATAAAATATGCATTTTGAATCTGCAACAAATAAAAAAAAATATCGCTTTGATTTATTATCCCGATGTATTACACTAGATACATACATCGGCCAGTCTTATATTTGCAAAAATGTCTGCAGAAAATGTTTCAGATAGTCTCACTTGCTGCCAGGATTTAATTTAGAGACAGAACTACACGTTTCTATAACAGGAAAAACAAATTGTTTGAAGTACCGCTAAACATTTTGTTTAAGCTTACACACGCAAACAGAGAGATATACAGATGAACATTCAAATACACTACCATATTAGACATGCAGAATGCTCATGTTTTAATTATGCTTATCTTACAGGCGCTTAACTGTGCACATATACAGGATGCGATGTATAAATTGTCGTCTAAATTACGCAGACATGAAAACAATACTGACATCTTATTAGATTCAGATATATTTACCAAAATTACGCAAACTACATCCGATCGGGAGTGGATGAGGAGCGTGGAACCACCGCTTAAGTGACGATGTTCCCAGGTCCACCCTGGCCCGAAGTGGTAGCGCATTTTGGGGTCCCAGCAATAGGCAAGTAGTTGACCCCCAGGCTGGCGTCAGAGCACTATGAAAGTGTAAAAATAGGTTTTAGTACCAGCAATACATTTTTGTAAGGGATTATTATCAACAATGAATTTTTGAGGAAAAAAATACTACCAGCAATACATTTCTGAAAAATATTACCAACAATACACTTTTGGAGAAAAATATTACCAGCAATAAAAATCTTGTCGACATTAAATAACCCATTGAAGTTGATATTCCGTGAACCAAACTAAACCCAAGTCCATCGTTAACCGAGGCAAAAGATGACTTGTTAATTTTAAAGCCTCCAAAACTAAACGTCTCTCTATTAATCATCTGAGATACCCTCCACTGCCTTTCTATTAGCATGGCTGATGCTAACCTCTTGAAAAGTGGCTTGCTGCGCCTTCTTGAGCTAACGTTTTCAGCTGATATGAAGTGGAAAGGCTATATTGAATCAATTGCTAGGTCAACTGCTCTTATATATCCATAAGTGTACCATTCGTTCACACTTAGAATATTGCTGCCACATATGGTCCGGTGCCCCTTGCTATTTACCGGAAGCTCCTTGATAAGATCCCAAGAAGAATCAGTAATATTACTGGTCCTGATCTAGCAGCTCGGTTTCAGTCACTCACCCATATATTAATAAATAAAATGACGATTTAAGAAAAGTTTACTTCATAAATTTGCCGGTGACCATCAGAAAGAGAACTATGAGACAAGAACAAAATCTACATTACCTTGACCAAACTTTATTCATGGTAAATGATTTAGGAATTGAAAGCTTTACATCTTTTTCACTAAACAAGAGCAACATCCTTGAACTCAAGATGTTCATTTTTTTTTTATTCATCTGATAAAAGAATCAAAAACTTGAATCCATGTCATGATTACACATAGCAAAAGCTAAACTAGTTTTTATGTGCCTGTCTTGGAACATTCGAGTCCTTCTTGGCGGTCTTCCATAGAAGCTGGGCTTATGCAAAATTCGCTGGGCAGTTTACAAAGACATTCTGTTTTGGGAGACATTCAAACCAGCCCCCAAAATCAGTGGTATTTATTATCAGGTTGTTTTTTGATGACTGAGGAAATACCTTGTTACGTAAGGTGATACTGCGGGAATTCTTTCTCGTTTTTACCGTGTGGAGAGGGAGGGGAGGGGGATGAGAGGGGGGGGTGAGAGGGAGGGGGAGGGTGAGAGAGGAGGGGAGGTGAGGAGAGGAGGGGAGAGAGGGAGAATGAGTACGCGAGCGAGTGAGAGAGGGTGAATGATAGTGTCAGAGCGAGACAGTTGAAGAAAACGGGTGCTTCACATGAATTTAAATCTGTTCTGGTTGCACTGTTCACCGACATGGATTTTTTTTTTCAAAGAACGCAGTATACAAGAGAAAATGGACACTGTTCATTAGCTGTAAGTATTAATTTTATCAAAAATAATTTCATTAGTACTCGTTAAAAACTGTGAATGCCCTTACAAGTTTCTTCAACTATATATCAAGATGTCTGTTACCCGGTGGGTGGCTGATTGGTTGAAGTTATTTCAATATACACGTAAGGTTTCTATTGTTCTCTCGCTCTAGAACACGCACATTAAACCAAGAGAACACACCCAAACCTGATTATAATAAAACTGAATAGAAATGGTAGACAAATCACTAAAGAAAACAAATACACAACCGAAATTGTAAGATATACGTTAATATACTTTGCCAAACAAGAAAAAATATTCTCTCAGAATTTCTAGGATGAGGAGTTATCATTAAATTATTTACATAGGCCTCAGCTTTGTTATAGTTTTAGTACTGCTTAGTTACCCTGTTACTATAAAAACTAAACGAGATATCCCTAGACATGAACAATGGAACAAGAACAGGCTACACACTGTAAATTAAATAAAGGTTCAGTTCGGGATTCACTGGAAGTTACCCGGATCGATATAATACTGATGAAGGCTTTCACAACAGATAAAGAAAAATGAGGTCAATAGGCTAAATATCATAAATAATAGAAATTTTGCATTAAAAGCGCAGGATAAGCAGAAGAAAGGGTTTCAAATAGAAACAACGATTAGTAAACCACGAAAAAGTGGAGATAATTAAATCTAAATAACAAATTTAAGTTTTCACTACTGATTCTAAAGTAGTTTCTGACCTGAATACAATATTTACACATTAATCTATTTAAGCTTGCACAAACACAAGGAATGTGCGCCTAGTGTAGCGGTTATCGGGGAAATTCATTTGCCGAGTTCAAATTCCGATAGAGTTCTGTGGCGAGCGCGCAAAAATGGGCCACAGATCATGTAGGGACATGTCTGTCAACACCAGTCCCATCCGGGGTTTTCCCGTTAGCAGCTTGGTATATCTAGATACGGGCCTCTTTGCAACTGGTCAAGATCCGTTTTTTTTTTTTTTTGTAAGATGCCTCATGCAATTAAAAGCAACGGGAAAACCAACAGTCAACAAGACAGGTTGTCTTCTGAAGTCGGGCCTGTGGGCATTTTGTTCCTAAAGTTGCTGTGGTTACCGAGACAGTGTTATCTTTGTTATCACCCATATTTTACCTCAACACACTCTTGCCGTACATTACAAGTCCGCTGCGTTCACTTTCGCACAAATACCACTGAGAATGGCATAAATCCCCCCCTATGGGTTAAATAGCAGGGCAGACTGAATTCAATGGTTGTTCAATGCCAATTAGTCATCTCTGAATTCAAAATCGGTTGGACGAGGGGACTAACAGCTCCACCCCTTAAAAGATACAGGTAACGCTGTGGGTCCTATACTTTACAAAGAGTCTTAAAGAGAGGGAGGAGACACCCGGAAAGCAGAGATAATATCAGATCTTAAACTGAAGAATCATGACAGTTGAATGAATGACAACAATAAAAATATAACCCTGCCGTAAACACACTTAAGGATAAATACGAAATCCAAATGGTAGACATAACACGAAAGAAAACAGATTCACACTTAAATTACAAGACACACGCTTATATACTATGCCAAACAGTGACTGAAATTTCATATAAAATTCGTAGATGAAATCTTATCAACAGTTTAAAATAGAAATAACAAATATGAAAGAATTAATCTTCCAATTCAACAACAAGCATCTTTGAGTTGTGTCCCTTCAGGACACAGAAGGCCTGTGGAAAGCCATGATTGCCTATTTGAGCAGTTTCTCCCCCTTTATTAAGGCTCCTCTATCCTTATTGATTTCAGTCTGTCCTATGAGTATCAAAATCTTCAAGTCCCCTTTCCACATAATGTCAATCAGTTATGTGCCATACGTGATACACGTGTAGGCGATCGTGTATTTTTCGATACATGACTGACGAGGAAGATTTTTTCTTTCTTTCTGCAGTAGAACCAGTTGCCATCCAAGGCTATAAAACCCGGTCTGCCCTGCTATTTACCCATGGGAAGAAGAGGATTCATACCTTTCCCAAGGGTATTAGCACGTAAGTGAATATAATGGATTCGAATGGAATCGGAACTCGGCTCTCCGATTCTTCAATCCGAGCCGCTATCCATTACTCCACCGTGCACATTATGTACCCAAGTAATTTCAACTATCTCTTTCTGATATTAAGCACGTCTTTTTCGTTTCTATTTTCTCATCGTTGCTCAAATATTCATGGTATTTCAGCATCGTTTTTCAGAAGCAGATTTTCGCTGCTGCTTCTTCATCTGTGAGGGAATTGTCCAGCATTCACAGCCATATAGAAGGACCGATATTATGTGACAGCTAAGTACTCTTTTCTTTGTTTCTAACGAAATTTTCCTGTTTCTTAATACTTTGCTCAGCTTTTGCAAGGCATCTTTCTCTATTCTAATGTAACTTCGGATTTCAGTGTCGCATTTTCCGTCCTCTGTTAAAACACTTCTCGGATATTTAAATTGTTGTACTTGTTCGATTTGCATCAGAATTGAGTCAGATATAAGTTTTTATCTTTACAATAGTAATTATCAGTAAAAGTTTCAACTAATAATTTTATGTAAAATAAAAAAAAAAAAGAAAAGAAAAGATATTCAGCTCCCATTCATAAAAAGAAACTAATATTGCTTTATAATGAAAATTTTCACAATTTACATCCTTCGGATTCTTGTCACCTTTATTGCTATATTCACGAGGTTTCGGTCGTTGTACGCGCTGTGTATTTTTTTTTTTTTTTTTTTAGGCGACTTACGTTAGAATTTCGAACAGAACCCTTTTAGTCCATGGGGTAGATTTTTCTAATTCCATGTACAATGCCTTTTTCTAGATATCCGTTTCATTTAATTCCCTTTAGTAATTAAACTCTAAGTTGTTCCCTCTGCTGTGGCCAGGTATTGAACTCACAGATCTTTAGGTCATGTCACTTTTTGAAGTACTAAACCAACGCTTTCATACACTGGGACATTATTGATTGCACATTTTTATATGGTTATTTCCAAAGACTGTCGGTTATTCCAGAATGTTGGTAGTAATCTGGGATGATGGCACATTATCTCAATCGACTACTAATTGCTGTCGCAGTTGCAACAATAATGCTGAAAACTACAGAACATTTTAGAGATCTCCGAGATACCGTAGTTTTTTTTTTTATCGTTAAGGTAAAGTTTATAAGGTCATCATTAGTCTACGCACTGTTGGTTCCGATAGTCTACAAGTGGAAATAATGTGGGTCGACAAACTATTCTCTGATGCCTCTTCCAGCCATACTGCAAGTAAAATTTAATAACCCTGCGAAGATATGCATTTTATTATAGTTCTTTGTGATTCTGTAGTACCACTTCGAAGAAGGATGGTCCTCGCGAAGACCTACACGTTTTATTCGCTCGAAGCCATTTTAATCATTTATCTGGGCGATAGTATACATTTGATAGTTTAGATAATTCTGAAAGAGTTTGGAGAATTCTTATGAAAGTTTCGGTTTGACGAGGTTATTTGGGGAAACTCAAGTTAATCGACGAGGAAACTTGTGACTACGCACAAAGCTCAATACCCCAAAGACGCCAGAAACAGATTATATGGGAAATAGAAAGTCGGCGGCAGATGACTCAACATCAGCGAAGACTGGCCAAATGACCAAAATGAAATTGTATGAATACACACAATACAAGGAAAACATTATTAAAAGGGATCGGAACCAAATTAAAAAATGGAGGCGTGAAGAACATATAAAAGGAAAGGAGAATGGGAAAAGAAAATATTGCAGCAGATGAAAAATCATGTACATGGCTGCACGGAAGATATCTGAAGAGAGAAAATGGAATCTCTTATTTCAGCTCTGAACATTTTCATCAAGACAAACTACAAAGCAAGAACAGACAAAAACTCTAGGTACCGCTTCTGTAGGTAAATAAATGAGGCGACAAACTACATAGTATAATTGAGTCAGGAATACAAAAATAGTGATAAAATAGAATTTCGAACTACGCAAGTGACTTAGATTTAACCCGGAGAGAAAATAGAATCGGTAGAAAAGAGACTATTGTAAAACAAAAATCAGAAAATACTTATCCACGTAAAAAAAAAACAAAAAAAAACAAAAAAAATCAATATCCATATGAACATCCGGTTTGAAAATGCAATGTGATACAGCCGTGCAACCTTGTGTTCATATGTAAAAATCATATCTGCCTGCTCACGATATGAATATCCTGACATTGTTAAACGGAACACTTCTCAGTTAACTACTTACCACACACGTTAAACGTTGAAGACAGACTAGCCACAAATCTAAACGATTAACAAATCCAACATAGTCTACATGATAACACAGCGCCATCTACCGTAAATTCTTTAAACTTAATTAAATAACGAAGGATTTGAGGACATATGTCTAGATGTACTTTTGTTCTTGTTTTGAGGAACTCACACCAAAAGTTTTTAAAAGCATTTTTGATACACCCATTATATAACTAGTCTGGTTAAAATTGTAGTGATCGGAGGAAGCATCGACAAAGCAGCGGTTCCGGAGAAGCTGCTCGAGTTGAACTTACATCACACCAATGAAATCCGAAGAAAATTAGAGTGGCTCGCTACAATGTACGTATCAAGGCGGGTTTTCGCCATGAAGCAATAAAAACTGATCTGCCAGATAGTGGGGAGAACAGAGAGATTATGAAGAAAAACAAACTAGAAAAATACTAGGATCTTATCTGAGAGCTGATAAAGATATAGAATATGATAGTAAGCGGACTTTGAACGTTACAAAACATTGAAAATTGAGATTGGATGAATATCAGATTATACAGACCATGGCGTTATAGGAATCTGCAAAGATACTGGGAAAGGTGCTGAAGATTTGAAGAGATTTGTTATCACCCAATCTTCAGCGACAATAATTAGATTAGGTATGAACATTAATCTATGAAATAACGATGGTGGTATATACAGAATAGAGAATTTCAAATTCTATGGGCTTTCGCCGAGTCCAGGCTACGGGGCAGATTTCGACAACAAAGATCGGACAAACGGTAAAAGCCACTTTTACAGTAGATCACAGAGTAAAAGTGAAAAGTAAAAAAAAAAAAGAAAAGAAAAGAAAAGAATAAATAAATAAAAAAAAATAGAAGGAAAAATTTTATCAGGCAAGAGAATCGTTAAAATTGGACAAGGATGCAGAATCATCTTCCTTTTGTCATATACGAGGGTCACGTGACGACCGATCAGTGATGGCAGCCTGTTGGTGACGATTACCAGTTGCTATGCAGACTGCGAGGAAGATAGATGTGATAGTTCACCTTAGCGCCTGTAGCTAATTAAAACCACGCTGTTCAGTCAAGAAAGACTGGACCCGGGATGACCAAGTTCATCCAGAAAATACTGCATGTTAGACCCTCTCGATTTCCGCCCTTTTACACTGGTTCTTTTATTCATGTGTGCTATAGTTTCTCTGTGTGAGACAAATAGTAACAGGTATATACATGTATATAATTTCTTATATAACATCTCTGTATATAAAATCTTTTCGATCCCAATGCATATTTGGCATTCATTTTTTCAGGTATTCCGGTGCTTCCTTCAGATGTGATAAGGCGTTACTATATCATGGATAAACTAATGTCTAATATGGGCATTGGAGAGTCTCTCTTTGCAAGTACTGCTTTAACGGAATATGAATGCGACCTGGGAAAAATGCTAGAAACCAACAGGAATACTGAAAATACGTGACTACAGAGGAGACTTGTTGTCACTTGCCCCATATGCCACTAGTGTAAAAATTCAAGAATAATATAATAAGGGTTATTCTGGGGGAAAAAAACAGGCATTAGGAAT
Organism: Acanthosepion pharaonis; assembly: GCA_903632075.3. Taxonomy (NCBI): domain Eukaryota; kingdom Metazoa; phylum Mollusca; class Cephalopoda; order Sepiida; family Sepiidae; genus Acanthosepion; species Acanthosepion pharaonis. Next base: position 301,074 of record CAHIKZ030000557.1, read on the forward strand.
ATGTTATCAGCTGATCAAAATGTCATCGTGTAATTTTACTCGATGATATTAAAACACTGCCGAGAAGGCCCAGTAGTCGACAATGAGACCAAAGCTGTCGAGAAGGCCCAGGAGTCGACAATGAGACCAAAGCTGTTATCTAACGCTCAGTGAAATAATAAACAGAATAAAAAAGCACTGGTTACAAGTCAGTGTGATTTTGTCTTTAATACGGTGTCGGAAATAACAAAAAACGGTGAACTAAATATAACTGAACAGTAACAGATGAATCCTCTTTTCACTTCTAATGGACTGGTTAACAAGCAACAAGCAAATAAATCGACAAGATAACTCACATAAAACTAATAGAGAATTTGATATAGCTTACATAAAGGCAAATGCAAAACCTCAAAATAATTAATATATAAACAATGATAAAATTATTATATATAAAATGTATTTAGGCAGCAAGAACTCATCCAAACTAGTTTCTTTGAATTCAACAAATAAAAAGGTCGGTCTGCTTAATTTTGCTTTGTATTTTAACAAATTTCGAATATGGACATCGGGATCAAAATTGCGAATAAGTTCTCCTAAATTCAGGTTTTCTTTTGTTCAAGCATTATCAACAGTCTCAGGCATTTTCAAGAACTGGGTGTTGTCTATTTGGCAGATACTTTGAGCTACACCATCTTATTCCAAAATTTTAAAAAATGCAACAGAAATTAAGCAGACTTTATCAGATGAATTTTCTCTCTCTCTCTCTCTCTCTATATATATATATATATATATATATATGTGTGTGTGTGTGTGTGTGTGTGTGTGTGTGGTCACATATCCGAAATCTTTGGAGACAGTTATGTTTCGGTTTTCAGAAATCCAATCAATATTACAGCAAAAAAGTATGAATACTCATACCACGAGAGATAAAAGACTACAAATATTATTACAGTTTATTTATAGAGTAATATACTGATAAATAAAATAAAGGGATAATTAAGACCATAAGTAATGAATAAATTTTATTTCAGACAATACAAAGACAATGCCTTGTGTAACTTAAAAATGAACAGCCTGGGAGGATAAGCTAAAAAAAATACATGTCTATACTTGAGATGAGGTATTCTGTACATTATTTACATTATTCGGACTATTGTCCTCATCTTTGTCGCCATATTTATCACAACGTTTCGGCCGTTGTACGCTCCGGCCTTCTTCAGGTGGTTGGAATGTCGAACTGAACCCTTTATTTCGCTCACCGGGATAGACTGTTCTAGTTCCACGTGCCATGTTTTGATGGATATCAGTTATCTCCTGTTAATTTCCCTCTGAAAGTTCTCCACTGCCTTAACCGGGTATTGAAGTGGAGAACTTTCAGAGGGAAATTAGCAGAAGATAATTGATATCCATCAAACATGGCACATGACCTTTTAATGATAATGTTGGGGTTGAACAGCCATACTTAGAATTTTCTGCGCGTACATACACATACAAAAATAAATCGAAATTCTTTTAAAAAAGTATTCAGGGTCGTCAGATTGTAGTAAGCCTTACAATATATAATTATTAAATATAGTTTTACTTAACAATATTTCCTAAGAGTTATCACATTGAAAGTGAAATTTAAAAGATTTAAAACTATAAATTATTCAATTAAAAATTTAAAAAAAAAAATTTTAATTTTTTTTTAATTCGGTCATTTAAATTCTTCAAAGAATTCTACTTTTAAGTAATATTGTCACTAAAAATTATCACGTTGAATTTCAAGTTTTTTTTTCAAGAATTTCCAAAGTAATGTGTCTGTCACCGCAAAAAAGGCTAAAATTTTTTATGCTAAAAGTTAGCTGATACAAAAAAAAGTGTTTTTTTTTTTTGTTTTTTTTAAATCAAAATTTCGAATGTTCTAAAAAGGAGTAAAAATTCATTAAATATTCAAAAAAATTCTTTGAACGTTCCTCTTAATAATAACAAATATTTTGACGATAAAATTATGGTTTTCATTAAGGTATGCTGATTTTTTGGCGATTCCGTGGATGTAACTAACATAGGTATAGGCACGAGGTTGCTGGAAAAATGAGCATAGCATGATATAAACGGATTTAAACTTGACGGAAATAATTTTTTATTGTCTAAATGTTATAAAGAGGAAATATCAAAGTATTTTTTGATTGTGTGTGTGTCGTTTAAAATCATGTTTGTTTTCTTTAGTTCGGAAATTGACACAAAATCGATCGTCAGTCATTTTTTTTCAATTTTGTAAACAAAAGTTTATTTAATATATTTTAAAACAAACGTTTCTTTATGCGCCGGAAAAATGTAGTTTAAAACAAGAGACAGCAGATCTTAACAGTGGTGACGTGTGATTATGTGATGATTGATGCTTTCAGCACGTATTGACAGCTTACGCAAAGAAAAGTTATCGTACGGAAGGACAGAAGTGACATAATATAGCTTTTTATTGAACCAACTTATTTACCTCGTTATTTTTAAGGAAAAATTTCAGCGCTCTAATTTTTATTGTTTCTTAGTATTTAGCTTTCCACCTATACGTTTACGATGCTTTATGAGAATTTTTTAAACTAAGACTGTTGAGAGTGATATAAAATTTCCTAAAAAAGGTACATAAAATTAGGTACCTTTCTTATGAAAGGTTATGTGTACATAAAGTATAAATTTATTACATTTTACGGTATTATTTGTATTTCCACTCATTTTATTAATTTTGATATTTCATTAATGGGTAAATGTCATAACTGAGCTAATATAAAGATAAGTTTTTATAAATTTCATAAAATAGGCACATAATACTTTGTAGGTACCCTTATCATTTGAAATATTATACAATTTTTTTCTCTTTTCATGATGCTTCCGGTCTTCCGTATATTTGAATTACAGCTGTTTTATGGACACAAAAAACATGTTATATTAGATTTTTATCTATTTGGGATTTGCTGATTGTAACCAGCTTTACTATTTATAATCTGTAATGATATATATCTACTTAATAAAACCATCGTCTAAACGGTACACCATTTTCATTAATTTTAGAATATTTAACAATAATGTAAAAAATGAAATAATTTAAGAAATAACAAATAATTGTTGTAAAAATTTATTTTTCATCGAAAACGTTTTTTTTGCTTTCAGACAATATTATCCATATTCATAAAAAACAAGTAAAAAGAACTAAAAGCTTTTGATTGAGATTAAATAATATCTTTGTTTTATGTTAAAATTCAGAGCTGATTTTAAGGTAGGGGGAGGTCAAGTAAAAAAAAGATTTACTTTCCTCAAACCCTTGTGCTTTTAACTAATTAATCACTAAAAATGTACACTTGAATTTCAAGAGTTTTCATTAGTTATGGGGGGGGATAAATATAAAAAATATTACCATTACTTTAAAATATTTAATATATATATATATATATATATATATATATATATATATATATATATAATTTCCCTCATTTGTAAATAGTTTCTGAAAGTTTCATTAAAATCTGACAATTATTTTTATTTTTGCAAGATTTTCAAAATTAATGTGCCATAAAAAAAAATTTGCTATGTTATTTACTAGTAGTTCCGCTGATGAAGAGAAACAAGGTTTTTCAATCAAAAGTCAGAATGTTCTGATAAAGACAGAAAATGTTTTAAAAATAATTAAAAATTACTTTGTTCTTTCCTCATGATATGCTCATTTTCAAGCGATCTCACGCCACTACCTAACCTAACATGTTTCAATTTTATTAAAGCTTCGTCAGAGGTTGAGAGAAAAAAAAAAACACGCAGAAACTTTTTTCAATTTTGTTTGGGTCTGCATTTTTGTCAGTTTTCTCTCAGTCTCTAAGATTTTATAAAAGTGAAATATATATGTTAGATATGATTGATACACGTTCCTATATTTTATATATATATATATATATATATATATATATATATATATATATATATATATATATATATATATATATATATATATATATATATATATATATATATATATATATATATATATAAAGGAATCAACGGATATTTTATCAAACAATCTCGGATATTTTATCCGGCAACAGACGTCTACTGAAACATCGGTATCCACAAAATAGTGTTTGGAGTAATAGCAAATTTATAAGTATATAATGACAAGAGGTAAACATTTTATACCGACGCGTTTCATTCATCGAGGAACTTCATAAAACCAAATGTAGAAATTTTACTGAAAGATCTGTATTTACATAATAAAAATGCCCGAACTAAGTGCCACAAGGAATGAAACGCGTCAGGACAAAAGGTCATTTTGTTTTTATTAATATTGTCTTTGCACATACATTTACTAATATGTGATTTTTTACACATACATAATTCCTTTCTAAACTCATAAGCCTTGTTCACTGTAGCCATAAGAGGAAACCAGAATTATCTGAGACAATATAACCAGAATATTGTTTCTATCAACTGCAGACAATTTGATTGGAAGTGGTATGTATGAAGGAATTGAAAAAAAAATCTACATTTCTTTATTTCTATTACAACTAACATCAGCATCGTTACTACTACAAAAGATTAAAGCAATTTCTTCCCTCAGTGATATAACCTTAACCATCTCCGACTTTGAAAGTGAAAACAATCGAAATGCCTAAGTTCTGTTTATATAAATGATTTTTACGCTGTACCCCCAGGGACTGTGGGGAGGGACCAATTCTACTTGAGTTGATTACTTTTTTTGACATCTGGTGGCCAGAGGAAGAAATATCTGATTCTTAATCGAGGTCAGCACAAACACGAAACAAAAGTTACAAGAGCAAATGACTGGGTTACGAGTCGAACGAATTGTTTTATTTTCGTTCCTTATTCGGAGGCATGAGATCTAAAAAGGGAAATGTTGCAACTATGTAATATCTGGCAATATTTTATTTCAAATGTTATTATCACATTTCGATCTAACTGAACCCACCCCACGTAGATTCCGATCATGACATAAATGATAGTTGCAAGGTAGTTGTCCTAGGCCCCGAGTGACGGTCCTCCACATATACACCAAGAGAAAGCATATCATGGTGCTAACAGATGATAGTCAAGTGTAACATATTTATTAGAAATTACTTCGTTAAAATACTGCGTAGGGACTTTTTCTTGTTAAAAAAAGAGAGAGAGAGAGCTTTGCATAAAGAAAATCATACAAGCGGTGGAACTGAAATTATTGTACAAAATAATAAACAATAAACACTATTTGTCTTCTTCGGACAGTTGTCCTGATCCTCGTTTCGGCCATTGTATTCCAGCCTTCTTCAGGTGATTGGAATTTCGAACTGAACCCTTATTTCTTGCACCGCAGTAGATTGTTCTAATTCCACGTGCCATGCTTCTTCCAGACGTCTCAGTTACCTCCCTCAAATCTTCGGGTTTTTGCTCACCTCTGCAGAAGTCAGGTATTGAATTCTTTAGGTCAAGTCACTGGATCCAACTAACTTATCCACTGGAGCCAAATTCCAATCACCTGAAGAAAGCCGGAGCGTATAATGACCGAAACATCGTGGATAAGACAGCAAAGATGAGGACAACAGTTCGAAAAATGTAAATGGTGTAAATAATTAAAATACCTCATCTCAGAATTATAGACAGACAAGAAACAGTTTGTTTATTACTTAAAAAAAAAAAAAATAAATAAAAATGGTTCTCCAGTTTTAAGAAGAGCTAAATTTTCGTAGGAGCAGAATATATATATTATTTTTCTAAAATGTGAACTGTTTGGGTGGTTCGAATGAATTTTTTCATTAACGATTCTACGAAGTTTCTGGCACTGTACAGTACAATCGACGTTAGGTGTCGAGTGTACGGCAGCTGAAAATTCTAAAGAAGTTCGAAGAGAGAAAGAGAACAGTCTAAAATACTCAGATAAAAAAATCTGACCTGTCTTTTTTAAATATTGGATTTATCTTTATTTACATTCGGACTATTGTTCTCATCATTGTTGTTATCACAACGTTTCGGCCGTCGTGCCCTCCGGCTCTCGTCAGGTGTGTATCGATCTGGATAGCCTACAGGGAATTCCGAACTGAACTCTTTATTTAATCTACAAGAGTAGACTGTTGCCGTTCCACTGACTAAGCGATATCTCGACTTCTTGATATTTTTAGTACTGCTCAGTTATTCCCCAGCCCAGGGATTAAACTCACAATTATCACCTCACCAAATTCACGGACCAACACTTTAATCCAGTAGAGTAAGACAATTTCTCGGTGAAATTGGCGCTTTAAACCTAACCTGCCTACTGATTATGTCAGCTGCTACCTGTCATTCTTGGAATTTTATTATAATTAGTATTCTTTTTTGATATTGCTACGAAATAGATTTTCTGCGTTTTACCTATCTTTTCGATATTTGCTTTTTCTGTGAACATATTTCTTTTTCATACTGAGCTAAATAATTTTGCCATTTACATTTTTCTCTCTCGATATATATATATATATATATATACACACACATACACACACGTGTGGCCGGCTAATGAAATTTGAGGAAAAATATTGACAATAAGATTGATGATATTTATTATATATTAAGCTTTTGACTAAAGTGAAGCACAAAGAGTAAGATTTTAAAGTCGGAATTTTTGGACACACCTGTGGCTTTGTTCGAGACAAGGAAAAAAACAAAGGACTTACACTTCCGAAGAATGTTGTTAGTAGTTAGAGGTTATATATATATATATATATATATATATATATATATGGGGGTGCTATTTAATTAAAGTTATGTGGTAACTTGGGATGTTAGTCTGGCATTCTGAATTGTTTAAAAGGTTTTAGACAATCTTTGTAAGTAATAAACAGAAAAATTTTAAATAAAATTCTGAATTCTGTTACTAGCATATTCTTATATATCTATTTTAGTTTTTCTATCCTTTTGTTTCTCATTATTTACACACACACTATATATATATATATATATATATATATATATATATATATATATATATGATTATAAGAGCCCCAATATGAGTAAGCAAAATAACTAAATAAAGTGCTCAATACAGTGAGTAGAGCAGACCTAGTTAAACTTAAAGAGCCAGACAAACCTACCAAGTTTTCACCTAAGCGGATCGTCAGGGGTGTATATATATATATATATATATATATATATATATATATATATATATATATATATATATACATACACATACACACACACACACACAAAAGTTGTATTGATATGAGTTTGTGACCTGCATTCACGCTTTTGCATTCATCAGTCAAACTGTCTGATGATCGCAAAAGCGTGAAACCCACTGTCACAAACTCATATACATGCAACTTATCTTAGTTCTATCACTGGTATTGAGCGCTTTCCACTAAGTACTGCGCATGCTATATATATATATATATATATATATATATATATATATATATATATATATATATATATGAAATAAGTCAATACATACCTCAATAAGATGAATAATCTCACTGACGAAACTACCCAAAGCTCAGTGGAAAGCGTATTTTTCGAATCACATATATGCAGTTTTTTCACTCAGACGTGTTTCATTAATGCGACAAATGAAGAGATTATTAGTTATGCATATTTTCTCTCTAGGGAGCATAAGTTGGAGTCTAATAAGTAAAGAAATTTGACTAAAATTACTGATTAAGCTCATACAACCATACTTCTTTCAATATTCGTATTTATGTAAACTGGGTGTCGCTCCCAGAAACAAATTATTTTTAACTCGGCATGGCCGTTTTACTTTATACTTATGTCGCAGCATGCGACGTCAAGCGAGATTCTTCAATGGTGAAAGTTGTAGTCACCCGCTGAACAGATTTTAAAATCGCAGTACTAAAGCTGAAGAAAGTTGTTTAGATTCTGATTTTTTATCTTATGATTAGAACTTAAAAAAAAAAAAATGAATATGTTTTTCACAGTTATATATTAAACATAATATTTCCGAATATTTATGTTGACAGATATTTTGTCAAGTGATAAATGTTTACTCATATGAGCACAGACTTTACCATGATCCGAGAAGTGACAAGTTAACCTGCGGGATGGATTAGTTGTATGTACTATGTACAAAATTGATATTTGTGCATTACAGGGAATCCTATTCTCCAGATTATAGCTGAAAGCGCTCAATCACTAACACTGGGACTAATTATATATATATATATATATATATATATATATATATATATATATATATATATACTCTCGTCATCCAGATAGATTGTGTGTGTGTGTGTGTGCGCGCGCGTACTTCCGTCGCTGTATGTTACGCTAAAAATGGTGGATTCTTTGAAAGAGTAAAAGGGAGGTAAATATACTTAGATATTAGCTACTTACTGGTTATTCCGAGCTACTCATTTTTTTTTTGTTTAAAGATGCATTATACCTAAAAGAGAAAATGTTTTTACTGATTAGCACATTATTATTACCACTTATTGCTACAGCGATTTCCATGTTTAATATGAGTAACGACGAAATATACCAACTCGTTAATATTATTCGATGATGGCGATCGACTCTTGGGTGCATGTAGCGTAGAATTTAGCACTTACAGAAGCCAAGAGGAACACTTGGAAACAGCGAATAACGTCCGCATCATGTCTAATATGGCAGAACACCAAAGGAAAAAAAAATCAAAGAGACAAGATTGTTTTTTTATTCAATGTTCATGAGCCATTCAAATATTGCTGAAGGAGGTGTTTGGTAGGAAATGAAGATAAGAAAGATAGATAATAATAGACCCTTAAATTGAAAAGGTTCGAATATCCACAAAGTAGCGGTTCTTTGGAAAAAGCTGAGAAAAACTTTCTTATAAATGGATATACGAATAGAATTCAGATAGTTCAACCCTTTAGCTGTAAATGGTCAGAACTGGCGGAATTAAAACATGGAAATCGTCAGAACATTTCCTATGGAAGCGGCGATAGGCTTGCCGCCTTCCGTCCGTAAGAAAGGGACTGTAAGGTGGAAAATAAGCCTTCCCCCTCCATAAGGTCGCGTAATCTGTTCTAGTCAGTCAAGGCTAGAAAGTGAGGTAATTAAAGTAACAAAAAGCCAGAGTATATAAAAGAAAGTTGAAGTCAAAAGCGTAATCGATTCCAAAGTAAATCTGTTGAGGAATTTCACAGAGACCAAAGCTCAGATGGGTAGCTACGAAGTAGGATTTATGGGGAAAAAAAAAAAGATAGTGCATTTACTTCTTGATCTGAATACATATATTCTGAGGAATTAATAAATATTAAGCATGCCCTACTTTACGAAATCTGATCAAATGTCACATTTTATTTGAGTGGGGAGAGCTCCTCGGTAAAGGCACAGAACTTTTTAGCACTTCTTCATTTCAATAGATGTATTTTGCACACGTCTCATTCACAAAGAACAAAAAGCAATGTTAATATCGTTTTCTTTTGGCTCGAAGATGCAACAGAAAGCGTAAATATTAAACAAATGTTGCACGTAGTTACAATAAGAGGAGGACTGCTGTGCAAAACCTCATCAATTCAATCCAATTCACGCATAAAATCCAGTTCCAAAATGACGACAGGTAACGTATAAATCAGTAACTCTCAATGATCACTAATTTTAAACGGCTGTTTTAAAACGACTTCCTAGTTATTTTTTCTTTCTGAAAGACACAGGATGTCTATCAAATCCAACACTAAGACATATATGACCGACAGTCAGTTGTTCAAACATCTGAACAAACCGAACAAATTCTTTTTTTTCGTGCACGTTGCTCCCATTTTGTAAATAGTGTTTTGTTTTGTAAAAGTCAGTATTCATTTCATTCATTTTTTTTTTAAAACAAGCATTTACTGGTTAGAAGTAGTGTTTTTTTTTACCTTGCTGCCCACGTTGTTTGCCGAGAAAATTTCGAAATTACAGAACGTCGAATTACACAGCAGGAATGAAAGGAAGAGGAAAGAAAGAAACGATAAGAGAAAGCAAGAAAAAAAAAACGTAGAGGATAAAAAGGGATGAAGAAACGATGAGAAAAAGATTTGAAACAACGGGAGTGAAGGCACAGAATAGTGAGTGAGTATTGAAACGAGGGAGAAAAAGAACAGGGAAAGTCAACGAATGAAGGATAAAAAAAAATAAAAAAAAGCGAATAAGGAATGAAAGTAAAAAGAGATAAATTAAAGCAAGTCGGAAGGAAAATGCAAGGAATCACGAATAAATGAAAGGAAAGAGAACATTAAAGCAAGTCGTGTTGGCGAAACGCTTAATTTGATTAAAAACCAGTCAAAAATGTCATCTACCAATTGCAGATACACGAACACAGTAAAGATGGCGTCTGTCTGCTTTCCATCTCGCTTCATTTTTGCATCTGCCTCTTGCCAAGACGTTCACGAATCGGAAACGATTCTGCATCGATCTTGCTGAAGCATTTTGGAAGAGAATCATTCACATCCATTTAATTTCTGCGTAACGATCGATATATCATTTTTGTTTTTTTGTATTTTTTACCCGATTTCATCCAAATAAAAGCCAGTGACCTCGATGTAAGATTTGGTCTCCCACATTAGCGAAAAATGTATAAGCAATGGACTTAAGTAGATATTTAAATCGCGTGCTTCTTTGCTCACACTTCTTGGCAAAACTTCCATCCTTTATTTAAACAGTTCTCATAAATATACAGCATTTACTACTACTAGAATAAAACCACTGTAGTAATATTCAAATAAATTCAAATACTGTTATACAAAAAAAAAAAAATAGGGTTCACATCAAAAGGCAGTAACAGTATAAATACTATCAGGAACAAAATCTAAGATTAGAAACTGCGGACTAAAGGAAAAAGCTGTGGGGTTACCTCAACTTGTTTTTAGGGGACTACTAGATGTCGATGTGTAAAGCAAATATTGCAAATGTCTTTTTCTTGCGTCATCCACAGGATTCCCTAGGGTCAAAACGTACCTCTTTTTCAGGAGACTTCTTAGTCACCAGCGAACTATGTGTCACACAATCATATATATGTGAGTGTAAAAATATAGAGAAAATAGGAAAGAACTCGTTAGGTAAATAATCCAAAGTTCTTTAGTATTTTTGTTATTTAAAAAAAAACAAAAAAAAAACAGTGCTCGATACAAAAGTAGAGTCTAGATATAATTATTTAAAAATATGATTCCATCGCTACATAAGAGTTCTCATGTTTCAAAAACAAGAGCCGAAAACTTTAATATAATTATTTGAATTGAAGATGGAGCAGAGCTTGTTACTTTAATTCAAATAATTATATTGAAATTTTTTCGGCTAACTTGTTTTGAAACATGGGAACTCTTATGTAGTGATAGAATCATATTTTAAATAAATAATTATATATATATATATATATATATATATATATATATATATATATATATATATTCAATTGGTCTTCCAGATAAAAAAGATGGTAAGCAAACGCCGTTACAAGCACAAATTATAAAAAGAAAATCAACCAATTGCTGTTAGTTTAAGTAAATTCAAAGCCCTCAGTTTGTATTGGCTGAAAACTGATAGGCAAGACTTTGCAACAGGTCGTCGCCAGACAATATTTGATACATTTTCTCCTATAAACTGAATAATGATAACTAAAATGCATTACGTTTCTCGAGAGATGTCTGTTTCTAGAATATTAAAAAAAAAACATTTGCAATTAAAAGATACATTAGAAAAATCAACTTATGAATTTCAGCTACAAATGAATATGTTGCAAAAATGTAAATAAATTGCAGATTTAAAATCTTGCGAAAATTATTTGAAATTTAGTATATATAAATTACCATCACTGTCGCACCTGTGACATATGGGTTCACATCTGAACATTCTCTGGATGGATAGGTTGTAGGATAATTATTTTATCGGAAACTTTAGGAATAAAATTAACTGACTAAAGGGTTAGAATAAATATATGAGTGATGAGCGAGTCCTTTGGTATTCGGCCGTAGCAAAAAAGTCCGTTAACAAAGCGGATATTGACAGCAGTCTGAAGAAATATTCCTTTTGGTAGCTAGAATCCAGATCATGGTAGGGATAGTAGTAATGTGAAAAATTAGGCCAGATGTCAACCGGCTTTGAAACAGGGCGGAAATGTGAGTATCCAATGGCCTAACTACTTGACATGTCACGCATGGCTGCGTTCTTGTTCCATCCTCTTCTGAGGTCGTTCTGGTCTTTCCTATGCGTTCCAGTCAGCTATGCTGGTAGCCCTTAGGTATCAGGTTTTATTCCCTTTTGAATAAGCTCAGAGTTTATGGAATTTTGGTTTTGGCTAATCATCAAAAAGTGTGTGTCAATTTTTCTGATGGCGCAAATTATTTTTTCCGGGGCTCCTTTCTCTTTCATAAAGGAAGTTATGCGTGGAGCCTAACTGATTTTGGGCATTTTTCAGTCACAAAGGTTCGGCTCCTGAAAACTTTCAGTGCTTTTGTCCGGGTTCAGTCTTTTTTTCTTCTTCCTCTTTGAGGATTGCCTTCTCGTAGGTTGAGAGGAGTATAGAAAGAAAAGTTTAAAGAGAGAATTAGGATTTTAAAGGAAAGCGCAAATGCCTTATTTTAATTTGAATTCTTTTTACTTTTATATTTTATTTTTATCAGGACTCACTACACACCCATCAAAGCTCATTACTCGAAATTAACTTTTGGTGGTAGTTAAAAAATTTTTGATCATATGAACACTTCTGTGCTGACTTATACTTCGAAAGTAGATAGCTTGCAAACAAAAATAAAAAAATAATAATCATCATAAAAACGAAGCGCTGGTAAATTTCTATAGTATTAAAAAAAATACTTGTCTCATAAACGATTGATATATTTTATTATCGAGACACCCACACACATTTGGACTGACATTCGATTTGATACAAACAGTAAAAGAAGTCATGGCTACGCCATCAGCAATGACGGTGTTTGACTACGGTTGCGCTTCTTACTTGCCTGGCTACGAAATTTTACTCATGACATTTCACATTCAAATCAAGCCATCACAACTTCAAACATTCACATCTCTTTCATATTTCAGCAATAACTCTTTGAGACTTCAACTGAAAGAACAAATGAAGTAGTAATGTTAGTATAGTGTTCGAGCGACGTTTCTATTTCACCTAATTCTTCTGAGAACGGACGTCTTTAAAAAGAAAAAAGTCGCTTTAGTTAAGTGTGTCTGTGCCTTTTCCAATGTGGCTATAAACACGAGAATAAATAAAAGTTGAAGTATGATTTATTCAGCGACTTATTCAGTCTGGTAGAGTTGCCTTGGCAAAATTGTCTGTAACCTTCTATTCTTAAACGTCATTGGAAGCCATATTGATCTGAAATGGAAATACTCGTGTGAAGTAAGGGGAGGTAAATCTAAACGACCTTAATATGAATTAAAAGTTATGTTTCTCGCCTCATCAATCGCACATTTTTTGCCTTGGAGTGAAGTGCTCATCTCGCAGCACAATCATAGAATAGACAACCCCAGCTTAGGACGCTAGTAAGAGACATTTGTACTGAGAAGAAAAAGAAAAAAAAAATCAACTGAAATATAGATTTTGGGGCTGGTAAAATCAGTTATCTTTAAAAGATAAAGAGATGAAAGAAACTTAGTTTCACCTATCGTTCGGTTCACGATCATCCACGGTTTTTTTGAACACAAGTAGAGGTTTATCACCTGTTTCTTGTTTAGGATTAGGTTTGCGATTCCTTCGAAAGTCTTTTCATTTTCTTTCGCAGCCAGTAGCCACTTGCGTCTTTGTGGCATTATCGCCTTGCTTGGGGTGAATTGATTAAAAAGGTAGCAAAGAATAGTATTTTGCTTCTCTTGTAGCATAGTTTCACTGAAATCTCAGATTTCAAGAAAGTGTAGCCTATTAAAAATAATTTTGACAAACTTTTCTCATTCTCTGAACAAGACTCCTAAGAAGTTAGTAATTCAAAGAACAAAAGTTGTTCCTTAACTATACTGGACACTGTCTGAAACTCTGGAAATGGAATCGATTAGCAAGGAAAAACGAAGTGTAATTACGACAGTAAGAAATCTTGAATCTGATATATTGGAAAGAACGATGAAACGGCTGCCTAGAGGAACGAATTGTGTTCGACTAACTTTGAAGATACGGTGTGCACACAAACAACCAGACCATCAGACCGTGGAGAAATGTTTTCCTAACTCCGGAAAAGAAGACTTCAGACCACCAAGAAATTGGAAAGCACTTTTGTTTCTATCAATAATCGTGGTTTGGCAGGTCTGCGATTTATGTGCGAAGAATCAGTGAAGAAAATAAAGAACAACTAAATGACTAACACTTATGAGAGGGACTTGGTTGTAAGACTATTGAATTAGTTGAATGAATGAATGAACACGTGTGTGTGTGTGTGTATATATATATATATATATATCGAGAGAGAGAGACACACACACACACACACAAATATGAAAATATATATACCTTCCGGAATTTTTGTTTTGTGCCTTGCTGTATTTTTGAATTTTTATGTCGACTCATCTTATACAGCTCCTAAGCTCAAGATCGATCTCATCTTTTAAATTTGCGTGGGTGAAAGTCCAACTTCTGATTGGTCAACTAATACAGATGTATATCTTTTTAAAATTGGAAAAAACCGCCCGCCTTTGACAGATTTATTTTCAATATTTCTTTTTCTAGCCATTCGATTTTTAAAGAGGTTTAAAATGTTTCACATAAAATTTATAATTTTTTCTATAGTTTGGCTTTCTTTTAATTAAAAAACAAAAACAAAACTAGACGGTTATACCGTTATCTACACTATATTAATCATTCTACATTTCATATAATCCAAATGAAACAAAAATAAATAAAATAAACGGAAGACTACATTTGTTCTCAAATTCTGTGACAATGCTACCGAGCCGTATCATTTGTCTAAAATCTTTACTGCTGTTAATTTGTCAAATAAATCAGAAAATTTCATTTTCCGTAATTTTTCCAAAGCATTATTATCTAATACGCTGATATAGGTCTCATCCCAGAAGGTAAGTAACAGCGAAAAACAAAAAAAAAAATGTCTACTGAAAAAAATCAAAAAATATTTACAATATGATAAAAGAAAATCGTTTTTGATGGGAACGGACAAAAAAAAAAAAAAAAAAAAAAAAAAAAAAAATAGAATCCGAAATCTTTCAAATATTTGATTTCGTCCTCCATCACGCCAAATACATTGAACATTACATTGATTTAGATCCCCATCACCGCTTTTTGGGACAATCTGCTTGCGATATTATATTATGGGGGATGAGATAGTTACAAGTTTTCTAAAGACAAAATAGTCTGTAATTCCAAGTAAAAGGAAGTATTTCGATGCTTCGAGGTATGCAGCCCTTCAGACGAATGCATTATCTCATATGCCCCCCAACATTTCTGTCAAACAAAGCTAAAATTCATTCAGATTTATTTCATTTCCCTCTTTCTCTCTCTAAATATATAACTTTGCTGATATGTAATAAGATCTACGATACCCTTCTATATACTGACATGCTAAGTGTTCTTCAAACTTCACAACAAATCCGTCTTTGCCGGCGGTTTGTCTCTGGGAATTTGAAGCCACTGATAAGGTAAAATTAATTAAAAAATTTTAAATTCAGGAAAAGGTCGATTCAGACTAAATGGTTTTCAGTGGTGCAAAAATATGCGAGAAATTTCAATAGTGATTTAACAATATTTGGGTGTTTAGGTTAACAGTCAGATGATGAAAAAGAAAATGTGAACTGTTTTTCTTAGACATTCATTAATTTATCAAAAGTATTAATCCCTGACCCGGAGTGGTAGCACCTGTTAGGGTCTCAGCTATGACCAAATAGTTAACCTTCAAACTGGGGTATAAACACTATGAAAATATAAAAACAGATTATTATTATTATTATACTAAAATGCCAGCAATAATATATTAAAAAAAATAAAAATAAATACCAGAAATGCCCAAATTAGCTTTTATTTTCTCTGAAATTAGCTTTTATTTTCTTTAAAATTAAACTTTCAATACATTTGACTCGACAAAAAACCTCTTTACAAAAATACGTCAATAAAACCTGATCTGTAAACCGATTTCTTACAAAGAATACATATTCTATTCATACGAACCTATCCTAAAAATCTTGACAGCATTAAATAACCCATAGAGGTTGTAGTGTCACTCAAATTATATCAGCAGAAATAGCCTCGTATTCACAGGAATAAAAACATACACGTAAATAACACTAAAGTATGTTAGATTGTAAATTAAAATCATACAATTTATTTTTGTGTACCGCTGTGTGTATTTTAGTTACAAGATGTTTCAAGGTTGCATGCGATAAAGGGAAGAAGTCACTTCGTATTATAACAAGCAATGTCGGTCGTTAGCGAAGAGAGTGAATTCAGCGTCTTTTGGCGCGAAGTCCATTTTCAGACAGGAAATATTTCTGTTGCATCCTGGGTGAGTTTTATTTATTTATTTATTTTTTATTTAATGTATTTTAAACAAGATTTTAATGTTATTTGTTTTATTTATATTATTGTTAACAACAACACTACAAGGTTGATACGCTGTAAAAAAAAAAAAAAAAAAAAAACAGCCGAAAGTGTTAATGATTTCATTTCGGTCAGTCGAATATTCTTTATCCAAGTCTACATTAATTGTAATTAAATAAGGAATATTTTAATAAACTAAGTGCTTAATGAACATTAAGTTTGTGAAAACATTACTTAACATTACAAATTAAATGACTTATTCCCTTACCCAAAGTTATGACTACTTCCTGTGACAGTTTTCTATCTAAACGAAGCACAATTTACTAAGTCTTTTTTACCGTGAAAACTATACATTCTACTGAGGTCAATTTATAGAAATTTTCAAATGAAAGTTCATTGCAAATTGAAAAAGAAAGGCGAGTAACTCTTATGGCGGTGAGAATCGTTTATTCGTCAGTAACGTATTAAAATAACGCAATTTTTTCTCTTCTAATGACAGCTTGTTCCTGGTTTGTTCAGATTAGTAAGAAGTTCAAGCTGGTAACCTATTTAAGCTGTGATGAGACCAAACATTAAATAAAAAAAAATTAAATCAACAAAGTGTAAAGATTCGTGTAATGAAATTGGTTGTCGTGCCTATCTGCTGTGTTGTTAGTGCATTTATCAGGCAAACACTGGGACCTGATCAAGTTTTAAAAGGACAATAAAGAATTAAATTTGCAATATTTTTTTCTCGCTGTGTGTATTGCTAACCTTCCTTCGAATTTAAATTTCTCCTTTAATTATTCATTATTTGCAAATAACTAACTTTACGTGGCTCGATCAACAACAAATCATGCTTCAGCAGGTTTACTTGTTTTCTTTAAAATACCGTTTTCCTTAATTTAATCAAATCAGTATCAATAATGTTGAGGTTTGTAAATGCAAAACAAAAAAGAAGAAAAATCAGAAGACTGTGGTTCTTGAAGGTCGGTTTGAAAAGAAAATTAAATAGAAGACAAAGCAAGAGAAAGAAAAGGCAAACGATATAGGAGTAGAAATATAGAGACAGTGACAATAACGAAAAAGAACGACAAAATAAAAAGGCGTGAAGGAGAGCCTATTTTCGTCAGGTGAGAGGGCATTCCATATCCGACACAAACTGTGCTGCTGGGGTCGCTAACATCATTATCAGATGAGAGATTTGATTCTAATGAATATTTTTCTGCAAACATTTGGAAAAGACTCTACAAATATAATTTGGTTTCAATTAAAACTTGGAAAAATTAAAACTGGATTTAAATATTTCATTTGGGCTTGTGGCCTAATTCCTTTAACAACAGCCTTAATATTCTTTGCCATTTTAATGGTTTACACCAGTGATTCTTAACCACCGTGCCGGAAATTGTCACTCCGTGCACGCGCTCACATATAAGTGATTTTACAAGCGTAGCATAGATGTGGCACAAGGTCGAAAGTATGGGGCACCCAGTGAGGATCGAATTCACTACTTAGTCCTAATTGTTCTAGCAAGACAAGCTTGCTAACCATTACACCGCCTCGAGGTGCCCAATGTAAGTAGTAATCATACAGCATTAGTATTTGAATAATAAGTATTAAAACCATTTTTTTTTTCAATTCTTTTCACTATTCTTCGATTAGGTTATTTTAAATATTTTGTTTTAATATTCATTTTTTAAAAGTATTTTTAAGGAATCATAAAACATTCGATTGTACCCATTGATACATTTTGGATTTCAATACAAAAGGAATATCCCACATTAGCTAAAAAGGCTTTAATTGAAATTTTCTACTTATGTGAATTAAGCTTCGACACTAATTAACATAAAAATGAGAGAGAAAGACTACGTTCAACTGAAGAAATGAGGATCTGCTTATCGCACACACATCTGACTAAATATTGAAATCGAGAGAAAAAAAAGCACAGGTTACCCCACTAAATAAGCTGCACAAATACTTGAATAGAAACAATGAAATAAAGTAACTTCATATCTGTGTATGTATTTTGTAAAAAAAAAAAAAAAAAAAAACACACTGTTTTGTTTCAAAAAATTGAAATGTGAACACTTTAAAAACTTTGCTAAATGTGCTGTGATATTTTCATTTGCTCCTAGGTGTGTCAGAGCTTAAAAAGGTTGAGAAACACCGGTTTAAACGACAGAAACATTCCTTTTTAACACCAGAAGCAGACATTTGATTTCTAATTTTTAGAATAGATCGTCTCATTTACGAGTGAGTAGATTTGTATTCTGTTAAAATCTACTATATCCACAAATACATAACTGAATTGGTAATAATCTTGAAATTGCTATGGGGTTCATCCAATTTGATTTTTTGCCGAAGTTAGCACAATAACTGTACAGATTCCAACTCTCGCCAACCAACAAACCAAAGTGCAGAAAACTTCTTATACGTGATGTTCTGGTAGATTTGACCTTCATCTCAGAGGATTTAGAAACATTGGTCTAAAGAACATTGGTTTATGTAATAACCGTTTAAGGACGATTGGTCTTTAATATTTTTCTTAATAAATAAACACTATTCATGTACAACATATTTAATTTCATTGATATTCACTAGATTACAGAATAATATTTAAGACAATTATAACAATATTATTTACTGATGATACATGTGATTTATAAGCATTTATTGGCACACATTGTTTGTATGTTAATACATTCTCATTAGACCTTAATTCTCCAGATGATTATTCCTTAGACGAATGTTCTGGATCCCCATCTAAACACATTAAAATCACAAATTTAGCCTGTGGAGATGCTTCATAGATGATCTTTATTAAATAAATATTTAGCTTCGAAACTACTAATAAATCGGCGCATTCGTAGATCGGGATTATAGAGTCGTCATGAAGTACATGGTGGTCCGAAAGTGTTGCGGACCAGTGTATGTGATTTTCAACTTGTTTTAGGCGTTAGTAACGTTGGTGTTTGAAATTGGGCATAATCTATGAAATATCTCCTGAAATACCTACAATAAACATGGGGGATTCGGGATGTGAGTCCAAGCAAAAAAAGTATAAAGAAATAAGAACCAATATATATGTACAAACAAATGATAACGTATTAACAACAAAGATATACAAGTGACAGAAACGAAGATGTGTCCGTCAAATGAATGTGAAAATCTTTTTGGTCCTAAGTATGCGTAGTGTGTGTGTGTGTGTGTGTGTGTGTGTGTGTGTGCGTGTATTGTTCATGCGTTTCCCAAAAGGGACGCGTTCTCCGCGAGAGGTTACATGTTGACGACTAAGGGGATAAGAGAGTGAGAAAAATATCGCAGAGTATTTACAGTCCTGACAGCGTCCCCTAGTAGGGGCTTCGAATATTAGGAGGAGTTAACCCAACGAGAGTCTTGTCACCCTGACCCTCTGTTCCAAAGTGAAGAGAGAGAGAGAGAGAGAGCTTGTGTCAGCCACCTGAATTAGAAAATTATCTTATGTAGGGGTAACACGAATTTTGGACCACCCTGTACAATGTGCTACGACAGGGATACATACGATTTTGAATTCAGAGTTTGAGACAACTTGCCAACCAGGTCAGAGAGCCCAGCCTGCTCTGCTATTTGATCCATAGCTTGGAGTAAAAGAAATGCTTCATGCCTTTTCCCCAGTTATATTTGAGCGAAAGTGGATGTAGCAGCAGGAATTCGAACTATGCTTCACTTTGGAACTGTTGTTCTTGATCAGTCAATTACCAAGCAATATTTAAAGATTGATTACTGACACCAACATTCAACACGAGAAGCACAATTTGCTATTTCTTCGAACAAAGGTTTTTTTGAATTATGGAAACGTCAGTTTGTGTAAGTGCAGTCTAGCAAAGTGGAAACAGTTGCCATCTGTTATTGGTAATGAAGCAAAAAAAGACAATGGAATAAAAAACGATTGTCAACAGAGCATCACTCGGAAGTAGCGTGTTTTCGCTTGTGTGATAAAGAAATCTGATACTTCTACACAAGAATTTGGGACATTCGACTAGATCTGACTAGTTGGATGAGGATAACGTACCATAGAGTTCAGAAGCCACATCGTAAAGAGAAGTGATTGTAGAGCGCCAGAGTTGTGAATTGTGACTCGAAACTACATTTGAAATGTGGTTCTGAACAGCAACTATCAGACAACAATGAAAAAGGCCAGTATATATATATATATATATATATATATATATTACACACACTCTGTCCTGGACACTGAGTTCTACCTGGATTCTATCCTCTTGGAATTTTTTTTTATATACAAAATATCTATGCATATATATATATGTATGTGTGTGTTATTTTTAGATGGATACTCATTTGAATAGATGCTGTTTTTATTTAATTACTTACATCTCCCGGGCTGAATATTCGAGAAATCTTGTCAGAAAGATATGCGCTCTAGTTTCTTTTTTAATAGGTTTCACCCCATTAAGTCAGTAAAGCCACAAATGGGTTACTGGACGCAGAAGAATTTGAAACAGAAACATTAATAATGAGCGGGAAGAGACAAGAATCAACAGGACAGTAGATAGCGATTGACATTGCATTTAATTTTTTGCAGATGAAACATGGCTGGAAAGCATGGAGCCGGAAGGGAGTTCCATAAGCAACAGAAGAAACTGTTAGCATAGAATTTACGGCTACATCTAGCCAACTCAAGTGTAAATTAATGAGATCTTGACACCAATCTAGCGCTTGAATTTAAAAAATAGAGTCTAGGTACTATAGCGAAGAGCTCGTCCGAACATTTACCTTGAAATTAAATATAGAAAGATAGACAACTTAACGGCTGTGGAAAAGTAAATGAAGCCGACCCGCCAGTTCTGTACTGATAATAGTGCTGATTTTGGGGATTTTATCAAGGATATATATATATATATATATATATATATATATATATATATATATATATATATATATGTGTGTGTGTGTGTGTGTGTGTGTGTGTGTGTGTGTGTGTGTGTGTGTGTTATGTACCACCCTCTTCTACCATTGGGAATACAAAAATACACATTTCTTTTCCCAATGATCTCTTTTCCGATTGATCAAACACGGCCAAACTGAATGGAATTAAGGAACAAACAGTAGGTGACAAAAAAAAAAAAAAAAAAGGATATAGGGATAATAAATTTTATTAAAATATACAAATGGTGGGGGAGTTAAAAGACTGGGACCGAACAGTGGGGAGGAGAAATAATGTTAAATGATCTTGTGCCAAACTTGTATAAAATTACAAATGATGAAAAGTACAATGAGCAAAGAGAAAACAGCAATAGAAACAATGGACTTATCTGTGGTTTGTAAAAGTCTTTCTGTTTATCTTTTCTCTGTGTTTCTTTTATATTTATTTTTATCTATTCTCTTGTTGAACAGAAGTGTCTATGAAATGAATTTCTTTAGGTTTCCTTTCTCTTTTCGTCTTGTCTAGGGGTTGAGTGACGAATAAATAAATTTGTCCTTTTCTTGGCTCTCAGGCTTATATGTAACTTTTGTTTCGATGTATCAGCTTTTTCTAGCACGCCGGGGTTTGATTCTTTGAATCAAAACTTTGCTGAATCTTTCCGGCTTAGAAATCTTATTAGATTTCTATATATTCCGTACGTCCGAATTTATAGCAGATTATAGCTAACCGATCGTTCAGTTTGGATTCCGAAGACTGACTTTTTGATGGTCCTTATTTTCGCGCCTTGATTTTAGCACGCGACCCATGACTTCCAATTATGGATTTTTATATGTGTAGGCGAAAAATAGGTCACTGACCGTTTTCCTTTTTCAGCCATATTTCAAAGAGTTCAAGGTCGCTTCACTGTCTGGATTACATCTGGTCAAATCATCTCGTTATCACGTGATAAAAGAGAAAGAAAGTATACAGTCTGCTCGGACGCATGCAAGTTTTAAAAAGAATTGTAAATTGACAATTTCACCTCCCCCCATACACACACACACACACACTTTCAAAGTACCGACTTTTCATTTTGAATATTTCTAAAATATAAGCCTTAACATCGATTTTATAAATTGAGATGAGAATATATATATATATAAGTGTATGTATGCATAAAAGAGTCGACACTACTGCTTCCATGTATACGAACGCGTAATTATATCTGTACACTTGTTAATATGCATATCTATGCATTGAAATACGGATGGAGAGAGACATAACAGAAAATATATAGCTTTCATACTTATATGTGCGTGGCATTATATCGAGATGAGAAATGCAAGCCAACAAAGGAATTAAAATATAGATTAATGGATTGATAAAAATAATGATGGAATGGTCTAAGCCATTACATCTATTAATCACATGCATATTATATATATATATATATATATATATATATATATATATATATTAAGAGACACTTGTCGAAACGTAAATATATAGATTTGATATATTCAGAAGCGATTCAATTCATAGGAAGAGACCAATTTAACCCGCAGTGGTTATGAAAGTCTGGGGGCTGTAACTTCCAAACAAGGAAATTAGCAAATATATTCCACTATGTTTCTGGGTAAATCAACATTTCTCTAAATTATCAGAATGTCAGAAAGCAACACGAGATAAATAAAGTCAAATGGTAAAGGGAAGTTAAGAGTTACATCCATTTTGGATTTTACATGTTCACAAAAGTATTGTTCATAATTTGACGAATAAAATTCCCCGGGCCACTGAGAATGCCTTTTTACACGTTCGGGCGTTATGCCTTGTACCTGTTCAGGTTTATGTTTTTAATGCAGCTTAGGTGATCGCTTTGCCTAGATGCAGAAAACATGGTGGGATCAAAAACTGATCTCACTGTCGAAAAACAAAAACACACACACAAAAGACAAAAAAATTACAGGTGAACAGTTGAAAAAATAGTTTGTTTATTAATGTACTTGGTGCAACATTGGAACAAGATGGCCGCTATAAAGCTTTTGGTAATGGGAAATGTGAAGAGTCTCAGATAAAAATGAACGAATTCTTTCATCTTTTTCGTTCGCATTTTCCTTAAAACTTCCTCGTTGCTTACCTGCATATCCAACATCCTTTTGTAGAACCACGTGTGTTAAGTATCTTTATTGGATGAACTGCGGGTGGATTGAACAAAATACAAAACGCCTTTTTTTATACATTTGAATTCCTTTGTCTGTTTGATTAGGAAAAGTTATTGTTCACATTCCACATTTGTGTCACCGTATATACTCTAGTATAGTGCAGCTTATGGACAAATCGTGTTGAAACAGCTGTTCCCGAAGTTAAGTAACGTAGACTGATCAATACTTAGATGAGTGACCGCTTAGGATTACCAGCAGCTGTTAGCTTGGATGTGATGTAATGAATAATGGCTCTGAACTGTTAGACGGAGAGCCGTGTTCCGATTGCCTTTATGTTCATTATATTTACTTACGCGCAGGTCCCTTGGGTACGGTATGAATCCAATTCTCCTCTACAGATTAATTACTAAGACATTACTAAATCATTATTATCTCAAAAATGAAAAAAATCTTATAAGCTAAAAATATTTTCTGGCTTTAAATAACCTGCAAACGGTTGATAAGCTGTAGAAAACAAATCAATCAATGGACTATAGTTGTCATGATCAGTTGTTTTACGGGAAAAATGGGTGGGGGTCACATTATACACAGGTAATTTTTTTTTTTTTTGAAGAGGTTAAAATCATGCATTTTCGGTAGCCTGTTGTACTGTACTTTTTTTTTGAGGTGTTAAAATTAATGCAAAGAAATGCAGATGTCGTATTGTACATGAAGTAGTCTTATACACGAGTATATACGGTAAACTATATTTTGGTCGAGACGGATAAAAGATAAGATTTAGATTAGAATGTTGACCAGTCATGTCCCATTAAATTTGCATTCATCAAACACACCTCGTTTAATGTGCATCATCCTCTATCGCTTCTTCTATGTGCCGTATCGCTTCAGGACTTAGGAGATTATAATTTTCCACAACTTCCTATCATTTGAAGCTCTTAGCCATGATTGTCTTTTTGCTATCCACCAACACAAACTACTGGTTTCTTGCTGCCTCTTGTCTTTAATACGTCATATGAGTGTTAAAGATTCAAAAATCGCTTTTCACATTATGTTTAAAAAAATAACCCCCCTCTTTCTAGTTCCCATTTCCCTTGAAACTTTCACGTTGTTCATATGCTCCCGTCTATGATATTCTAAGCATCCTTCTGTTGAACCACGTGTTACAGATGAACACGAGGTGAGTAAATTATTCTACTATTCATTGTCTTACCGGAGGATTGATATTAAATAGCAGTTCAGCATTCTCTGTTCTCAGTGAAGACGCAAAAGAGGCCCCGGATAGCATGTCCATCAAAACCAGTTACACCAAGTCAGCTTGGTATGTTCAGATCCGGGCCTCTCTGCAACTCGTCTCGATCCGGGTTTCTGCCAGCGTCTCCTGTCAATAAAAGCGACGGGAAAACCAGCAGGCATCAAGACTCTTGTGAAGTCGGTGCCGTAGGCATTTTGTTCCTCAAGTTGCTGTCTCCTGAGGCAGTGTCATTTTGTTACCGCTCGTCTCATTTCCTTTTTCTGCCTATTAACCCCATAACGGCTAGGAGAGCTATCTTTTA
Organism: Acanthosepion pharaonis; assembly: GCA_903632075.3. NCBI lineage: Eukaryota > Metazoa > Mollusca > Cephalopoda > Sepiida > Sepiidae > Acanthosepion > Acanthosepion pharaonis. The sequence goes on from CAHIKZ030000557.1 coordinate 326,106, forward strand.
GATGTTTCCCCACCTCCGACTTCAATACATCCTTGCCTTAGTTTACAACAGTTTCTTAGTACTTTATTTTAACCAAAATATAATTTTAAAACATTTTCTTCTTTAAATTCCAGAAATTTAGCAAAGAAACCGTTGATAACGCATGAATCAAATCTGTTTTTCAAGTTAACCAAGTCTGTACCAGGACGAAATTTAATCAAAACAAGAAACAGGTTTATTAAATATTAAAATTAAACTAACATAAAAAAGGGTTTTCTATCTCAAAATTTGATGTTTATCGCTATTTCTTTATCAATCGATTTAATTAAATGTAATTTTCAAATCATTAAAACTGACGAAATAACTTTTTCAATCTGTTCCGAAATGAAAGAATGAGAAATTAGATAGTTGGAAAATGACTTCGGATTTTATTGAACTCAGAATCAATATTTATACCTGTGTAACATGTAATCCTTAGTGAATTAGAAGTTCTATAAGGATTTATTATTGGTAGCTACAGTGTTGATAGCAGACATGGAAGTGAAACTAAAGGGTCATCGACAGAAGGTAGTGAAGAAAGGACTAAACATCAACCGTAAATCGACAGAATGTATAGTTGTCAGCAAAGAAACCGACCAACATGCGAATTATAAATTGGAAATAAGAAAATTAAACAATCAGCGATATTGTATCAATCTGGCTTTTTAGCTAGATTCTGTAGCTCACGGCACCTGATATTCCTTAACGGCCACCGATAGGAGTTGTGATAATCAACTAAAAACCAGTGTTTCAACGTGATACGACCATAACTTAGAATGTTTAAAGTTCTAAAATAGTGACTGCTATCTTTAGATGAAAATGCATTAAAAAAAATCCGTGAACATACGTAATCTTGACAAAATGTTGCCTGTGACAACTTAAAATCTAATTTTCATTCTTCATATTGATTTTATTTCTTAATAATAGCGAAAACTATTGTGCAGTTAATATCCAAATACTGAATATGTTAATCAGAGATCAATAAAATCATTAGCGAAAACTAAATATTCACAAAAGCAATCGATTTATTCGTTTTGATGCAAGGCAAATGAGCAACTTTCCTTGTGGATAAAAACCGGAAACATCTTTTCATTTCTACTTCCGTGTATACACACAAATGTTTATTCACAATTTCCACCTACAATGTCCACTCAAAATTGTTAATGTACTTTTGAAAAGCTGCTAATATTTCTATCCACGTTCTTTGATCTTCAGATACTGAAGAACTAAATTTACCAGAATAAGAAAATTAGACATGGTGTGATGGAAACTCTGGACCAGCGATGAAAATGTATTTTAAGGACACATTAATCCAACAGGATAAGCAGCTTAGAGAAAATACGTTAACGCGCGCGGGTCTAATTTTATTTTAATTCTAGCTGTTGAACAAACGTCATTTCTTGTGTAACCGTTTCATTATGGGAACTTCAAAAGACTATGTTCAGTTTAAGCATACAAAGATATTTTGAAAATCAAGGAACAATATATATCTACAATTCCTTTTATAGTGAACGTTTCGTTTATACAAAAGAAAACTGGAATATCATTCAACGTTCTATGGTTGCGAATCTTGAAATTTCATTTTGGATTTAATTAGGCTTACATTTAATGGTTGGCGAGAAATAACGAGCCAACTAGGGCCACTCAAAGTAAGAAAAGCCGCAAATAATGAAATGGATCTAGTCAATTTTAATCTTTTATACAATTTTTTTCCAGCGATATCTCCCTTAAGTCACATGTAAATTTCTTGTGCACGACTCTCATTAGGAGCCCTTTTTTGTATGTGAAAATTTATGAAAAAAAAAAAAAATCGTTCGTAATGCAAAGATTTATTTCAACATTTGTTAGGATCTGACAAACAAAATTAGTTTCCAAATTCAAAAATTTACCGTCAAATCATAAAATAGTTTTTCTAAATTATGGTCATGGCTCGTCTAAGATAGAGAACATTGTGATAGATTAATAGATATTGTCAATTCATTTTTTTAACTAAATTGCTTTTTGAACCGTATTATTCGTCTTATTTCTGATTCAAATTGGTTCAACCAATATATTTGTTTTTCACAATGGACCTAAAAACTAATGTGATAAATGATTTTTTTTTAAACTTACGTACAGTAAAAATTATATTTCGAAAGCATTTTTTCAGTTCAATTGAAACCTCGTAATATCAATCAAAAAATGCGATCGTTATAAAAGAGGTAAATCAGAGATTATGGAAAAATCGTTTCGATTGTTAAATGGCTACTCACCCCATGTTTCTAAGTTTGATATTTTTTAAATGACTATCACTGATAAACTAAAATGCATCAGAATGATTCGTCCCAGAACAATTCAATTGGTAGCAATTAGTTCTATTTTTAGTTTAAAAATAATGTAATAATTGCAGAAGATTTGACTTACCAATTGTTTTCAGAGCGATGACAAATATAAAATTTGCAAAAAGGGACTTACCTGAAAAGAAAAAAAATACATTTCATTGAAACAAAACATGCAGCACAAAACTCATTTACAATAAAATTTTCGATTATAAATACATTAGTCTCATCATCCAGTTTTTATTTGAGAAAGTTTCCTCATTCAGCAAAGCTTAATGATCAAGCGAAAATATCAATTATTTTTTTAAGAGAATCGAGAATGCAAATTTTGCTAACAAAGCCTGAACTTTTAATCTAAACTGAACAGAGTTGCTACGTTGCATCGTTATGACTGCCAAATTATTTCATCATATACCTAGCATCTGTTACTTCAGAGATGAATTCATTGCTATCATCACTATATATTTAATATAGAAAATATTTGCTGTCTACTCACAACATAGCAATAAATATATTCATCATCTTGATCGTATCTATGTAAGTAGTTTGCATAACGCTTTTATTATTCCTACACAAGAACATCATCATTCAAATTATCAAAACAGCTAACTCATGCTGACTCTTATTAACTTATCACTGAATGATTAATGATTTTAATGCAAAGTAAAAGTTCAGTATCAATAATTTAAAGCGCTGAATAACATTGGGAATATTCAGAACTTCCCAAACTCATATTTTTTTGTGAGAAGGAAAGCATTTTAGAAAATTTACGTTTAAACCAAATGAGTCCAACACAGAAGAAATGAAAAAGGCAAAATATGTTGGATTATTGTGTTGAAAATTTTTAATGCGTGCACTTTCATTAAAGTATAAAAATGGTTATAGATATGCCCGCACAAAAATAGATTCGAAGTACACAATTGGATTTAACATGAAACATTTCCTATAGAGAAAAAAAAGACATGTTATTTATAAATAGTGGGGAATGTAAAACTTGTGTTTCAATATTTTTCACATATTTCGTGAAAGAAATGTTAGTTCATTTTGTAACAAAGTTCAATGAAATAGAAGGAAAAAGATTAAAGTAATCAGAGTTTTCTAATATAGAGGGAGCAAACTTAAGTATCCAAGGCTATCCAAGGATGAAATTTTGTGCATAAAGAAAGTTTATATTAACGTGTCTGTAAACGTACATGATCTTTGTGTAAGAATCTAAATGTTGTGGCTGTTTTGACTGATGATTGAAGAATTCATCTATTTAAAGAAAGTCACTGCCTCAAACCTGCTGACTTGTGATTGATTCATAATTATTTTCAAAACGAAACATTTTTCTATCATATACATTGATCCATTTGGACAGAGAGGAGTTTTTGACCAATGGATCTCCGTTCTTGAAATGGGAACATCAGTAAGGGCACTTATGCAGGCCACTACAGAAGTATGATGAAGTAAAAAACGACCCCCCAACTGCTTTGTTGCAATTTTGGAAATTATTTTAATAGAACTTGCTGATGTAAAATTTCATTTTTTTTAAAATGTACAAGATGTCTAGTCATTATTAAAATATATTAATTATTTCATCGTTCTGTAAATGATCTACATTTGTAGTACAGGCAAAATAACATTTTATAGCAACTAAGTCATCGCCTTTTCGCTCAAAAATATCTCCTATGTCTTAAGTTGAGGTATATGGTAGGCTAATGTTTATCTAGACACCATAGAGAAACAGTAATGGCTGTGTTCTTCACTTCATAATACAGCTATTTTATTTTTAATACTAGGTCTCTTCAGGACAAAGGCAATTGTCCTTTCACAAATTGCTTTTCTTTGTTATCTGTGAATTACCATGAAATCTTGGGATATATATTAGAGTGGTTTCACGTTGCATTTTCCCACGATTTGGAATGCAAGTTTTTTCTTCTCAGACTGAATCAAGGCTAAGAAACCTAATCTACACTGCTTTTTAAACAATACTTAAAGAGGAGACGGGTCCATGCCGTTCCCAAATACATTAGTATGAAAAATGAACGCCAGACTCGCCTGAAAATTGGACTTTGTTCACAGATTTTACTTTGATGAGTTAGCAGTTACACTACCTGCACCTATGTTTTCATGATGCCAGTATTATTTAACTTGATTTTATTAGATTTGTATGAATATTTGAGAGGACATAGTAAAACTTTAATCAAATATCACGAAAAAGAGCGCTTTCATTATAGCAGAGAGTCTTTAACAGATACGAACTTATAGAGAAACGAGATTTTTTCAGAGTAGTCCAGGAATTTAGATCGATGCAAGAAGCAACAAATACAGAAGCATGTTCTGTTAATATTTAGAGTAAAGAAAAAAAATAACCCCAAAGGAACCAAGGGTAATATGCAGGAGAAGCGTACAAGAACAAAACATTGAAAAATATAATTCAACATTAGGTACAATATATTTTTGCTGTCATGCAGATTATTTTAAGCACAAATATTGAAGTTGTGAATACATTTCAGAAATTTTCTGGGGGTGGGGGAAGAAGCAAAGAATTATTTTTTATCAAAAATACAAATTACAAAGTTAGTAATGCGCATGGCTAATTTAAGCGTGCAGTAAAGTATACGTGCAAGAAGGCTATAAAGAATTTGAAACGACTGACCTCAGACGAAATTCTATGGTCAACACCTCGACAAAGACTTTTTACTTACGGCACGTCAGAGCTTAATTTGGCGCGCTTTCTTTTAAATACCGCCTAATTGTGACGTCATTGTTACTAATAGCAACGATAGTTAGAAAACAAGGGAGTTAATTATTCTTGAAATTAGAGTGAACGTCAAGGTGAATGAGGGATAACACAATCAGCTTAGCTTGCATAATGTGTGCATGAATTATTTGTTCTCAGTTCTGCTAGAATGATACGTCGGTATTTTTTCGTGTAAAAAAAAACAACAAAAAAACGATTTAGACCTAAGGGCCGTTTTCAAATTCTGAATGCCATTTATTTTAAGAAATGCTATATCCCTTCAGGACTTAGATGATTATGGCTCTCCACCGCTTCCGTTTTATTTAATACAGATAAAATGTGAATTGTCATGATGATAGTGTTTCCCGATGTCTTCTCCACAATTTGGAATTCAGACTTGTTCTTTTAGACTGATTTCCCTACAAACGTTACAGATCCCAATCCACCCTATCATTTTACTCTGAGCTGGGGGAGAATAAACGGATTAGTGCGTTTCCAAGGACACCAATGAGCGCGACTATAGTTTACCGGGCACGTTTAAGAAATGCTAACATTGTGATTAATTTGTTTTTTTTTTTACAGTTTATCAAGTCTTTGTGGGTTATTTAAAGCCTAATCATATCTTGGATTGCAGCAGTTACCTGTTGTTCTAAAGTACTGACCAGGTTCGACACTGCTTAACTAACTTCGGTGATCGAACGAACACTGGCGTTTTCAGGGTGATCTGAGGTCCTAACAATTAAATTTCCTAAACAATGACAAATTTGTCATGCATATAAACCCGCCTTGAAAAATTTAATTCAATTCTTCCGGGTTTTTTTTAAGCAGTATAATAAAAAACAGAAAAACTTCATTAAAAAAAGAAAAGAGTACTGAACTGTTATTTGATATCTGTCCTCCAATATGGGAGTGAATGCTGTGAAATCTCCTTAAAGACGAAGAGACTTGAAGTAACAGAAATGTGGTTCTACAGACGGATGATGAGGATACCATGGACCGAATATGTGAGCAACAGCAAAGTTTTTTGAGAAAATGAAAACAAAAATGAAACTTAACATCAGGAAGAGACAGTTGAAATTTCTAGGGTTCATAATGAGGAAAGAAGGCTTGGAAAATCTGATACTCACAGGTAGTATTGAGGGACAGAGGAAAACAACGCATAACATACTTAGTGAGCTTGAGTAAATGGATGGTAGAACAGTGCTTAGGGGAGATAACAAAAAGACAAAATTTATGAAGACCTACAAAGGACAGGAAGTCATAGAGAGTCATGATCGCCTACTTCCTGAGGGGACACGGTACATAAAGAAATAAGCAGACGATTAATGGCTACGTTTTTCCTAACTGTGTCCGGTAAACGGTAGTCAAGCTCATCAGTACACGGTTAACCCAACAACTTCGACTGGAATTTCAACGTTGATCTCAGATTCCATTTTCGCACCACTAATAGTTACTTCACTCGTGCATCTACCAAACATCAATAGCTGCAAATATTTTTAAAATAAATTAAAGTATGAACCGAAAATATTTGTATTTTTCATTCGGCTGATACAATGTGTTCTATATAGAAATCAATGCAAATGTAATTATTGATGTAAGTATCGATTCTGTTTGTAACTAAAAAAAAGCAGAAAAAGTAGTTATAATCCGTAATATATTTATTTAATAAATCTCATCTAGTTGATTATGCTAACGTATTTTTAGAGTTAAAACGAAATATTTTCTGTAAGTGAATAAAAAACAAAAGAATCTGAAACACAAGTAAATGAGTAAAATAAATAAGTCGGTAATTTCTATTATTTTCATGAAAATAGTCTACATTTTCAAATACCAAGATGGCTTGTTTTTTATTTTGTTTTTCTCCAAATATCTTGACCAGTGGATCTTAATCGGAGGCCACAGAAAATTTAGGGAATGGGAGAGGGGAGTTCAGTAAAATGGGCCACAGTTCTTCAACCCTGATGCTCTCCATATTTTACTTCTAATAAACTTAAATTATGAAATAAAACAATTTTCAAGTGTCTTTCATGTTACTAGTTTGGTTTGTTTTACGGCATATCAACCACAATGGGTTATTTAATGCCGACAATTCTTATTGCTGATAATATTTATTTTTTTTATTTCAAAAATGTATTGCTGGTAATAATTTTTCTTCAAAAATTTATTGCTGATAATTTTTGTACAAAGTATTTCTGATATTAAACCTATTTTTACATTTTCATAGTGTTTTGACCCCAGTTTGGAGGTTAATTATTTGCCCATTGTTGGGACCCTAACAGGTGCTACCACCCCGGGTCAGGGTGGACCTGGGAACACCAGCAATTAAGAGGTGGTTCCATGCTCCTCAAAATCTCCTGATCAGAGGCCTTGCTGCTGGATGTAGTTTATCGTCTTACCCAGGACAGCATGTTACTCGTGTAGATTTCTGTAAACTTTATGTGCAGAACTTTTTTTTTTATTTTACGTAACTTTATTTTTTATTTTGCAGAACTTTTGAAATTTGTGTGTACATTTATATGCAGAACTTTTTTTTACCGAAATAAAAGTTTATTTCCCTTAACTGGTTTTGTTTTTAAAACAAACACTTTTGAAGTTTATATGGAGAAATATCACTGTTTATTTGTCCGGGAAATTGTAAAATGAGCTTTTGTTAAGTAAACGTCGATAAAAAAAAAAGCATAAATCAAAAAGGGGCCATGAATAGAAAAAGGTTGAGAACCGCTTATCTAGACTGACTAAACGATTATCCGGTATCGACCTCAAAGAACTTGTTCCAATTTAATAGCACCAGTTATAAATGTTCTATACCTTCAGGTGTCCAGTAATCGGCGCTTTAATTTATCTGATCAATGAAGGAGACCATATTTTACTAAACGGGGCACAACATTTCAATATAATTACTTGCCTTTAGGTATTTCCTCTACAGTAACCATGCATCAGGCAGCAGTGGATCACACCGTACAGTGAGAAGAAAGAATTCCTGATTCCAGATTGTCTATTCTACTTGTTTATCAGCAATGAGAGATGACAGAGTACTGGGAGTGTCCGATTCATGTAATTTGAAAATAAGTTTAAAATACAATTCGAAGGTGCCGATTCTGTTTTTTTTTCTTTTAGTAAATGTAACCATTGCGTCATCCGGTACTTCTTTCACAAGTCTTTCCTGTCAGATAAATTCTTATGCTCACCTTCAGTACATGGAGAGAAGAAAGAAAGTGTAGCACGAAAACATTTATTTAATTTACAATATGTCTTCTTCCCCATGGCAGTGCAACATCGATGTTAATTCTGTTGACGGAGAGACCACAAAAAGAGATACGCTTTCTCTTGAGTTTTTAACGATATTTTCTGGCGCCTTATTAAGTTTATTAAGCACTCTGTGCCTTTTTAAGTCTTTTCTTTCCATCTTCTTATGACTGTTGTGCTTTTGTTTTTATGTTTCCTATGTTAACAGTATCAAAATTCTTTTATAGTTTCTTCATCATTTTATGAATTAACAAGATGAAATGTGTACAACCGAAGTTTTTTAAGTCAACAAATTCTGTCTCCCCGCCAAGGTTTTTTTTTTATATATATACAGTGTAACCCGGATATAAGAGAGATTTTCTCTGGTCCCAAATTAGAGCCTGTGTTAATGTAAACAAAATAGACCAAGCCCGAATATAAGAGACTTCTTCTCCGGTCCCGACAACTCTCTTATATCCGGGTTACACTGTATATATATATATTAATGCTATGACCCTTCAGAATGTAAGCAATCACGACTATCCACATATTCATTTTATCATCATGGAATTACCATGCTCTTCTTCGAAAAGATAGGGAAGTTGTTTCTGTTTGTCTTCTCCACGCTTTGGAATTTAGTTTTCTTTTTCTTTTAAGATTGGTTGTCACTCAAGGATAGAGAAGTCCGTTTACCCCGCTATCTAACTCATAGTCTGAGACTGATTCATAATTTTCTGAAAGTCCATAAACGAAGAAAGTGAACGTAGCCGGCTATCCCGGTATTTGAACTCAACTCTGCCAGTTCTGCAAGGCGCACGGGTAAACTCTAACACGACACAAACACATTCTATCTCATAAGGAACAATTTGATAAACAAAAAGAGCTGAGAAAGAGGTTTCAAAAAGTTGGGAAACTAATTTATATTCATATTGATTAAAACAAATGCGTGCGGGTAGGTTTCGTTTAATGGTTATTGCACAAAAGTCATTTGATAGGCTCTTAATACGAAGTGTACATCTTGATAATTTAATGAAAAAAAAACAAAAACAAAAAAAAACACAACTTCGAAATAGAATGCCCTCTAATTTTTCAGTCCTGTTATGTTACAAGCCAACCACTTCAATAAATCAGTGTCTTTGAAACCCATTTTATTCAGATATTCATTACTTTCTTTCGCCTGTGATTCTTTAATAATATTCAATGTGATGGAGCGTTGTCATCTTTAAATTCATTTTTTTCTGAAAGCCTTTTGCTTCGCCTTGAACTATGATTTCACATGAGCCTTCAAAAGAAAAAAATCTATGTATGTTTGGACTGTCATCTTAACATTTTAAACTCCCTATGAACTTATTACTTTACCGCCTTATAACCCCCACTCTAAAACCCCACACCACCACCTCTTTTGCCATCTGTCCGGTTCATCGATGGTAGCACCACAATAGTTAGTAAAAAGAACGGTTGAAAAATAGAGTGTGACTGTATTCTGTTATTCAAGTCGTTCGATTTCCTTTATGGATGTCTTTGAAAAGAAGTCGTTTGATTGGTCTCGCATGTTTTATTACATGATTATTACATGATTTAGAAGCAGAAATCCTGTGTTTGCTGACAATTTCTCGATGTCTAAATTTCATACCATAACAATGGATTTTTGTAACTTCATTCTTATTACAAGACACATATTGGGGAGAAAAAACGTCTGCAACTTGCCCGTATCAAATCCCCAAGAAGTTCTTTATAGTCCAATGCTACTTGCCAAGATTTTTGCGCCGTTTTAATTTTCGCAAGCTCTGAAATTAAAAAAATCGCAATTCAGCCTGCTTTCAAGCTTCGCAATTTCAAACATTTCTGCTATCTGCACAGAACGAACCGGCTTTCATATTAACTGCTGACATCGATGTTGCCAGTGTCCAGCAAACAAACCTCCTGATTCTAATAAGTATTTATTTTATATATCAATAAAACATGAAGTGGCTAATAATGTGAGACACGGTGTAATTTCAGACACTGGGACATGTTTATATAATTCGGTAATTCTTTTAATGTTTAAATTAGGAGAAGAAGTTAATTTGGCGTGTATTCCACGCAGTTAACTGAATATATTTCCTGAGATAATAATTCAATATAGTTGAAATGAAAGCGAATAAATAGACAACCAAGAATATTCGGTGGTGTATGAAATTAATTTGGTCAAAAATCTTTAGCTGTAATTTGGCTGAATCAAAATTCTAATTTCATTTCGTGAGATCACTTGAAAAAATTTCTCGGATTTCTTTTATTCATTCAAATTAAAAACTTTGACTTTTCCATACAAGTGAATAACAACGTCTTTCTCTTAGCAATGGTACGAGACTTCCAATAACACCAAGCAAATAGTTTCTTGTTTCGCGTAAACATTTTTCAAGATCACAGTGCATTCGACTGTAATTTATATTCAGTTCTTAAGCAAAACTTCGGGCATACACGTCAGCAAATTATTTTATTTCCGACGTCGAGACATCCGATCAAATGTGCAAATTAAAAAAAATTGCTGAATTAACATTAATCATTTTCAGCAAAGTTTTTGTTTTTAATTTTCACATTTGATTGGATGTCTCGGTGTGGAATAATATTATATATTTAGTAGAGTTCTTTCCTCATAGAGCGCTCTATATTTGTGATCCTGTGTCAAACTAAGCTAAACTTAGTAAATATCAATTGATTACTATGAAAAAAAAACTTGCTACTAAATTGACAAATAAGTCTGACCATTTTATTTTTGAACTCGCTAGATGCAACCGTAAGTTCTATTCTGATAGTGTCTTTGTTCGTCATCATTGACTTTTGGGACTCTCTTCCGATTTCTTGCTTCCCTGCCAACTATAATCTTCCAAAATTTTAAATGCGACACCAATCGCCATCTTGTGTCTTTTAAGGGAAAACTATGAAGTTTTTTCTGTTTAAACACACACACACACACACACACACACACACACACACACACACACACACACACATATATATATATATATATATATATATATATATATATATATCAAGTATGATCAATGAATACAGAGATCTCTTTCAAATCTTCTTTTAAAAATCAAAGAAAGCTCTAGAATTTTTTTAAGACTCAAAGTCACTCTCTCACAGACGCGCCGTCACCTCTCTCTGTCTTTTCTACAAATACTTTCATGGTAATTGTTCCGATGAGCTGCTTTCACTGGTTCCCAGACTCCATGAATTCAAGCGCCCGATGAGGCTGGCATCCCGCTCCCACCCTTACATTGTAGAAACTTTTAAATGTAGCCGTCTCTTCTACTCCAATAGCTTCATACCTCGCACCTCTCGCCTGTGGAACACCCTTCCCAATTACTGTTTCCCTGAGAGCTATAATCTCCAACTATTCAAATGTAATATCAATCGACATCTCCAGTTACCTTTGATCTATCCACTATCCTTCTCCTCATCCTTTCTTCTATCACTCCTATCTGCTCTTGCTCCAAATCTTCTGCAACCCCCTGCATCCTAGTGGCTTCACGCCTTGCTCGGGGCGTCATGCTTAAAAAAAAAAAAAAAAAAAAACCGAGAACGCTCTAGAATTAACAAGAAGAGAGAATGTCTGAAAGAAACGTAATTTTTAACACTTCAAATCAGGGCAAATATGACCAAAAGGAAAATTATTATTTAAAAAATATATTTTTTAAAAATTAATTGACAAAAAAGAGGAATCTGTATGTTCGGAAAACAAGTAAAGACGAAATTAATCTACTCTTTTTGACACAAGATCACGATTAATCAAGAGCATCGCATGCGGACAAACAGATAGTATCAGAAATTATTCCAGTTTCTTCATCTTAACTTTCAAGGACGCCTCGGGCAGCACGGACTGAACCTAACCCTCCACCCTTAAACGCAATAGAGAAGATACAGTAAAGTAGTGGGAACAGTCCTCTGGGAACTAACCTAGAAGTGATGTTTACTAAGATTATCTTTGTTTAGAAGATGGGGACTGAATTCGTTACTCTTAATCTCTGTGTCTAGCTCGCTAATCATTCCATCACGATGAAGCACCCTTTATTATCGATGAAATAGAGTAGTTTCGCATTTCTACAAAAATGGGGCACCTAGTGAGAATGAAACTGAATACTAAGTAGTAAAGCTCAACCAGACTAACTCGCAAACTATTCTCCTACGCCGAAGCACTGTAAGGTAACTTATAGAAGATTATTTATGCACACATCAGTTCGAACGGAATGTGATACAAGGTACAGTTTAAAGTAATTACACGACCCACTTCCGAAAAAGAGGTACTGTCTGTGAGGATAATCTACTGGGACTAGAGCACATTATGAAATTTAACCATCTTACCCTGCTCGGCCAGCTTACAAACTTGTCCGATGACTAGAGTTAATAACAGTACGCCAAGCCTATTTCTTTATTCATTTTATTTAGTTATTAATTCAAAAATTAAATGCATTTATTTCTTCGACATCAGTCTATATATCAGAGATGAAGTATTCTAACTATTTACACGATTCGGACATTTTTTCGGGCATTTGTCCTCATCTTTATTGTCATATTCACGACGTTTCGACTGTTAGACACTCTGGCCTTCCTCAGGTGATATTACTTCGAATTTTGAACCGAACCATTTATTAAGTCCACGGAGGGTAGATTGTCAAGGACTGAAATGTTGTGAATATAACAATAAATATGAGAACAACAGTGCGAATAATGTAAAAAGTGTAAATATTTATTTCTTCATTTCTATAAGCTTATCACTGAAGACTAAACATATTTCGACCTGGTTGGATCTCTAGCTATGCATTCCTAATTAATATGATTTTTCAAGATGTCTTCATTAATATGGAAATAAGCGCTTTCGAAAAAAAAAGGATATTCTTACACTAGCTTGCATAAATATTTTTTTAATTCTGTAATCATTTAGTTCTTGAATATATAATCCAGATTTTATGAAACTAAAGTTTTAAATCTTGACAATTCATTCCTATTTTAGAAGAGATTTTCATGTTATCATATTTTCGAATGAGAATTTACACAAATTTACTCATAATACAGTAATATTAAAAGTTTGATAATTAAGATATATATAAAAGATATGTCAGCGGTAGGTAAAAATCCATATACAAAGAAATATATATATATATATATATATATATATATATATATATATATATATCAAAGCAGCAGGTTTCAGGAAAAAGGAAGCTAAATATAAAATAAAATTAAAAACTTGCGGACATAATAGGAAACATCACGAGGTATAAAAAGCAAGTTCTTCGTTGTTGGTTTAACCAAATTTAAAAACATACGTTTTTATTTCTTGAAAGCTGATTAATACATAACTTTGCAACAAGTCATAGTTAGTCAATTAAAAATGCTAGCTCTTCTAGACACATACACATTAAATGACTCATTTTGTTCAAAGAAATAAGCAAAATGACGACAATTTGTAACTTTATGCCAGCTTCTGTAAGTAAATACTCTTTTACGTTCTTTTCGCATGTAAAGTATCAATGATAACATTTACTAAAATGTTTGACTCGTACGATTCCTAAAGACAGATGTATAGCCGCAAGAGTGAATAGCCTGAGATTTCCGTGTCCGTGTATTGCGAATCCAATTAAAAAAAAATCTAATCAAAGAAAGACTTATAGAAAACGTTTCCTCAGTTTTCTGATTGGATTCCTTTTGTTGATGGTTATAACGTAGTTAATGTATTTTCTGAAATATGTAAGAGAATGAACGAAAATATTTTAATTAATTATTTATTAATCCAGACGAGGGGAGTGGGGAGGGAAACATTGTGGCAAACAGATCTTGAGAGGGAGAAAGAGGATGGGAAATCTTTTAAAAATCAGTATTCGAAATAGTATATTCGAGTTTATTCCAGAAACGCTTTCACACGCACACATACACACAGTCACCACCAGTAATTATTCATTATTCTCGAGTTTGTGATAATCGTACCACACAAGGCTTATTAATTAAAAAAATAAGTCAACACTTCCGCTCTAATTCGTCTAATTCATTTATTTTTATTCAAATAAACCAAATTCTAGACTAATACCATCCTTACACATTGATTTTTCCACCCACCAACTTGTTCCAACTCCTAAGTTTATTAGATTTTGAAAAATCTGAAAACCTGGCACCCGTTTATTCCAACCCTCCCTTTTATTCAAAACACGAGAGTACTTCAATTAATTCTGCAGGTTTTGGACAAATTTAAAGAGTGGAAACGGATGATGTACGATTTTTTAAAATTTGTTTTGCTTATATTTAATCCTAGTTATATCTTTTAAGAGAGGAGTAGAAATCGTTAAAAATAGAATATAAGAGAATATAAGAATGTTGTGGGAAAAGAAAAAAAGAATCAGACTAAGTCTGATTTCTGGATCTTACTGGGAATTTATACTTTGGAAAGAAAGTATGGAAACACTTTTTTTTTCTCTGGTGCTCTATCTCATCAGAAGAGTTTCGATGTGTTAGCATTTGAACAAAGTAGTGCAACGACCAACATTGACATCCCTGCAACGACCAGCAGCGACCACCTGTGCAACCAACAGCGATCATCTGTAACGACCAAAGTTGGCATCCTACGACGACCAGCAGCGATCATCTGTAACGACCAGCAGCGATCACCTGCAACGACCAGCAGCGATCAACGACCAGCAGCGATCACCTGCAACGACCAACTTCGACCTCAACTACGACAACCAGCAGCGATCATCTGCAACGACCAACCTCGACCATCAATGCCTGCACCGGAACGTCAGCATCTCTACCTTTCCGACCACCTTTATTTCTTTATTTCTTTTCTAGAATAAATTAGCATATATCCTATATATCCTCGTTCTGTCGTCTATGTTGTTTCACCTTGTCAGATTTAACGTCTTCGAAATGTTAGCGGGCCTCTTGTGACCTCATCACCCTTTTGTGATACGGGGGCGCTCGGGGGGTCCGCTACAGTAGCAACCAACAAAAACAAAACTGCTACAACTATTGCCAACATCGTGTCTCTCTCATGAGAACGTGAAGCTGCATCTGCTATCTAAAATGTCCATTCAGTACATATACAATCTTGGCTTTGGGCACTGCGACGTGGTGTAATGATTAGCAAGCTTGTCTCTCTAGAACAGTTACGACTGAGTAGTGAGTCCGATCCTCACTGGGTGCCCCATACGTTCGGCCTTGTGCCACATCTAAGTTACGCTTAGAAAAGCAATATATACAATCTTGGCTTTTCACAGATTCCTTTTTATTATCTTTGAATTGTTAATTGTTTCCATCAACCTATAGGCTGATGGAAACAACAATTGCTAACAAAGGCCAGGTGAAGTCAAGTCTACCTGGTATTTTACTCATAGCTGGAGAGAAAAGAGATAGATCTATGTCATTTCTAAGTAGATTTGTGCGAAAGCATGCGCCATATATGTAGATATTAGATATATTTTAATCGGAAGTTATCACTGTATAATTTTCGATCTACTCAATAAATAATCACAACTGAATTAATTGCAGTAACAAGAAATAAGATAAATAGTAAATTTATTCACTAACACGGCCTCCAGATAACTTCGGAATCTCCTGCAACTTTTCTAGATGGTCTCCTTAATTTAGTTGGTGAATGCTGCCATAATCCTTGCCTTCAGTTCATCTTTGGTGTTACAAGGTGTTTCTTTGGCCACTCGCATAAGCTGCCCACCACACATAATAATGAAGAAGAGTGCAGTCTGCAGATTTAGATGGCCAGAGTTGTAAGGATTGATGTGGTCTCAGAAATTGTATGACAGCCATGACTGGGTTCTCCTGCTTGTGTGGCACGATGCAGAATCTTTTTGTCATACAGATGGTCTTCCAGTACTCAACCTCTTGACCCAGGGCAGCTCTACCTTCTCAAAGAACTTTGAGGAGGTAGAATTTTGAGGAGGTAGATGTATGATTGAGTTTGAAGCCCTCACCAACAAATTCGCGAGTTCTTTTATTAGAACGATCAGAGTGAGTTTTCCGAGCTGCTGTACCTTCGTAATCACCATTAAACACACCCTACTCTTTCTGAATTCTCTGCACTGTCCTCAGATTGACACACAGTCACTCTGAAACGTTTGTATTTTAGTTTCCGGTGCGGAAGCCAAGCAGCACAGCATGCCATTTCCAAATTTATGGCGGAGTGAATTGTGTCATGTTGCTCCTTTTCTCACAGACGTTGCTCAACTGGCTTTACTATATTGTGCCATCGACAAAATCAAAAACAGACAACGCGCATGATCGAAAAGAAAAGTATAAAATACCGACAATTTACCCATCGCATCTGTATGTATGTATGTATATATACATGTGTGTGTGTGTGTGCGTGTGTGTATTTTGAACAATAAAAAATATTAAATTAAAAATTTCAGACACACTGATTGATATTTTTTGTTTTATTATTTCAATTAAGTTCCTCGACTAGTTTCGGCCAGCATGGCCATCGTCAGGAGAAAAAAAATCCTGTTTGTTAGTAGCAGCGTATATATATATATATATATACACACATTGTGCGATTATATTTTTAAACATTGTGAATATGACAACAAAGATGAGAACAACAGTCCAAACAATGTAAGTAGTGTAAATAGTTACAATTCTTCATCTTAGAAATATAGACAGATTCTGGAGAAGGCCGGTGCGTACAATGGCCGAAACGTTGTGAATATGACAATAAAGATCAGGATAACAGTTCGAACAAAGTAAATAGTGTAAATAGAAATACAGACAGATATACTAATCTTTCTTTTCTATTTATTAGACCCAAACATAAAAAAATTAAACAACCAGAATAGTAGACAAAATGCCAAGTTACGTATATATATATATATATATATATATATATTGTCTATATGTATATTAGAATAAAAATAAGCTTGAACAAACAAAAAAGAAAGGCGTTGATAATGACCCTGATATGGCATTAAACATTGATCCCGTTGTCCTGGGTATGACGATAAACTACATTCGGCTGCAAGGCCTCCTATCTTGAGATCTTGAGAAGCGTGGAACCCCCTCTTAATTGCTGTTGTTCTCAAGTCCATCTTTACCCGTGGTGGTAGCACCTGTTAGGGGTCTCAGCAATGGGAAAATAGTAACCCCAAACAGGGTCAAAACTCTGTGAAACCATCAAAATAGATTTTTATCGTAAGTATACCAGCGATACATTTTTGAAAAAAGAAAAAAAATATTACCAGCAATAGATTTTTTGGAAAAAAATATTACCAGCAATGTATTTGATTCTCGAGAAAAACCCTCTTGTCAATGAAACTTTATCTACAAACTAATTTCTTACAAAGAATACATATATTCATACGAATCTATCCTAAAAATCTTGTCGGCATTAAATAACCCCTGAGATGTTGATCTGTCGTAAAACAAAATAAACTTAAACCATTGTCTATTTTGTGTACGTCTGTATTTATACGTCACTCCAAGGAAGAGATAAGCTTGCATTTCCGCAGGGTTAAAAATGTTTGATTACTTTTTTTACTAAAAACAACAACGGATCAGATTTGATCTTCGCTGTAAATAGAAAAGAAGGTCGAGACCTTTTTTTCTTTTTTTTTTACGCAGGAAAGAATTAGAAAGATACGATTGGGAACACTAGTTTTAGAAACAATCCAAATTACGATTACATAAATTTAACTATCTGTTTAGTGCAATGACAAATTAGAAAACACATTGAAATAACCAGAAAAATATGAAGTTATAGAAAACGGTGCGGCGGTGTACCTCATAGGTGCAGGTGAGGAGGAGGATAGCAGGTGAGGAGAAGGAGGATAGTAGGTGAGGTAGAATGATTGAAAGACAATGAAAAATTTAGAAAGATTTTCAAAAAATTCATATGCTAAAAATATGATTTTAAAATATTATTATGGATTACTTGTAATTGCATGCATGAGTCCAAGTATAAATATTTATAAATAATTATTGACCGATTTTATCATTGTGATATTTTTATATCAAATATTAACCCGTTCCTCGCCAATTACTTTGGGGAAAACGTTTCATTTTAAGACGAATTCTTATATTTGTTTTTAATATAGTAATTAAGAAGTACCCGAGCAGTGACTAACACCATTACCAAACTTATGAGTTAGCAACTGGACTCATTTCAAGCTCGGGAGGGCATCAAAAGAATCTTGATCCACGTATGAACACGTCTGTGGCTGGTTTTTGAACATTATGTTTTGAACGTGTTTATTCGTCTGTGTCTGTAAAAACGTATATGTACGTCTACGTAAAAATGTATACGTCGGGGGAAAGGGTTAGGAATAGTAACTGGGATACGCAACTTGTAGAAGAGTTATCAATAACAATATTCTGACTTCGAATTATCTCCCTTTAATCCTCTTTCTGGACCTTCTTTGCCATAGGGCTGCTTTCGCCTTTTCACCGGGCTTTCCCTTTAGTGAGGCGCGAGCAATTTTTAATTCCGAAAATGCGACACAAAGAAAAAAAGTTTGGCTAGAAACAAAGAAAAAATTAATGAACTTCTATATAATACGTAATCTATATGCCAGTGAATGCTGAGCCATTTCCTAAAAAATTAAGAAGATGCTGGAAGCAACAGATGTGGTTCTACTGACAAATGTTAAAAATGAATTATTTTTCATCCTACAACGTCTTTCCGACAGATGAAACTTCGCGAAAATCCTCTTGCTGTTCTATCACTATTTTAATGGCATGAATTCTGACGAGATACATTCTTTAGTCTCACTACCACTTCAGATAAAAGATACCAATTTTATTGTAACCTAATTATGTACAATAATGGATCATATGCAATTGTGAACAATTTATCTAGAAAACTTTTAAATAAATACAGTGTATCTAAATAGAAATTAAAGACATGTCATAATACATCATTCCAGGTTAAATAAATCAACAATGTTTTGCGGTAATTTTTAATATCAACTGGAAATTTTCCTTGTCAAAAAGTTGAATAATTTAACACATTCAACATTATGAATAAAAAAATAGTCAATGTCATCCTTTAATAGTCAATTGTGCTTCGTTTAATTTGTAATGTAGATTGAAAAAAAAAAAAAGAAGCAAATGTTGGTAAGACAGCGAGGGTCACAAAGTACTGTCAGAGTCCCCCAATCAAACGTGCCCTTCCGGTCGCTCGGATGGTGGGTGTAAGTACCGGCCGTGTCACATCGAAAGAATGGAGCACCCAATAAGGATCGAACTCACTATTCAGTCGTAATTGTTCTAGCGAGACAAGCTTGCTAACAATTACACCATGTCGAAGTGCCCGAATACCCATTTTAAATATGTGTTTATATGTCTGCATAGAATCTCATTAACCAAAAAATGTGATAGGCCATGATAAGAATAACTACGCAAATTTTAAAGAAACAATCAAAACTTGGATTTTTTAAACAGGAAACATTATGTCGTCATTATATCGTAGAAACGGCTTCTTTTCAGATTCAGTATTTTAGAGAACCTTAAAGTGAATTTTATCTCTGTAAAGAAATAAGTTTTCCCAACCTATGGCCACATGGCCTTCATAAATTTCAGGTAGGCCACAGAAATTTTATAATTTTTATTGGACCAAGTGCTTAAAGCTTGGATGAGCAGGTGATGTAATGGATAATGGCTCGGAATTGTTAATCGGAGAGCCGAGTTCCAATTCCAGTTGGGTTCATTTTATTCACTTACGTTCAAATGCATTTGAGAAAAGTATGAATCCATCTTTTCTCTCCCACCTGTAGGTTAAATACTAAGACGTATCACCAAACCAATATAATCTAAAAAAACATTCTTACAATCTAAAAATATTTTCTGCTTTTTAAGTTATTTGTAATGGGAGCCGTAGAAAACGAATCAATTATATAAAAAAAAAACCTTCAGGACATGGAAAATTGGGGAAAGCCATGATCGCCTATCGAGTGTAGCTCTTATCAGTTTTTTTCTCACTGCTCAGGCCTCCGCCCCGCCATCCATTCACACAAGCTCGTCAGGTAAGTGGCCTATCCCTGGTGACTCCATTATGCCCCGTGAGGGTTAAGTTTTTCAAGCACTCATTCCTCATTATTTATACAAAGAATTTCAACTGTCTTTTACTGATTTTCTGTATGTATTCTTTCTGTTGCCATTTTCGTTAAGATTTCTTTATTGCTTACTCGCTCCGTGCATGGAACTTTCAATGTCCTCCTGTCGAACCACATTTCTGCTGCTTCGAGCTTTTTCCTCATCCTTAGGGAAATTGTCCAGCATTTACTACCATATAAGAGGATGGATATCACACAGCAATCTAACACTTTTTTTCTTTGTTTCTAACGAAATTATTCCGTTTCTCAGCACCTTGCTTAGCTTTTGGAGTGCCTCTTTCGCTAGTCCAATGCGTGTTCGGATCTCTGTGTAGCGTTGATTTATCTTCTGTCAAAAAGCTTCCCAGAGTTTGAAAGTTCTTCACCTGCTTGATGCGTTTATCACCAACTGGTAATCTGGGCTTTTTTTCTCTTGTTGATGACCATACTTTGGCTTCTTGTAGTTGATGGTTAGTCATTTTCTCACTTTCTTCTCCAACCCTGTCTAGAAGGTCCTGCAGTTTCCTCTCCGAGTCAACCATCAACACAGTGTCATCTGCGCGCCTCATATTGTTAAGACTGCGATAATAAATCCTGGTAGATCTAGTTTATCCAGCATCTCAAATAGAACCTTGTGCCGTGCCTTGTCAAGTAATCTATAAAGCATATGTGTACATCCTTCTGCATTTGTATTGCTCTGTCTGATATTATGATCATGAATATCGCATTTCCTGTTCCGGTGTCCTTGACAAAGCCGCACTGTTCTTGTCCGGCTTCCGGTCTAATTCTGCTTCGCGCAGAATTAGTTTATGTGGATTCTAAACGCTCCTAATAATCCCTAGAAAATTTTTAAAAACAATATGCGATCAATAAGATGCAGCCAATTCAGTAGATAATCTTTTTGGTTACTTTTGAAACATTCTCTAAGCACACAAGTGATTTGTTCGTTCTTTTCAAAAGTTCGTTTCAATAATAAAAGAAAAATTATATTTTTACATTGTAGCATATTTTTCGTTTTCCTCAGCTTTCAAATTTTGTCAGCTTTCTTGTCTGCGTCTCTTGGAAAAAATTTCTTTAATTTGCTTAACGACGTTTCATCATTCTTAATTGATTCGCCTTCGACGTTTTCACTTTATTACTTTCTTATCTCATGTTCTTTTTTCCTTGATTAATGTATCCTCTCTTATTTCCTGGTTTTGCACTCACAATAACGGATGACTTTTCTTTACAGTGTTTCCCGATTTAATTTTTTTTCTATTTTCTTCCTCTTTCCATTAACTTTTTTTGTCATCTATTCTTTCCTTGATACCGGTGTCTTTTTTTGTATTTTAGTTCATTTTATTTTTTTCTTCATACATTTTAAGTTATTTTCCTGTTTTTCTTACATCCTTTTTTCATTTTATCACAAACTTAGGTTTTGATTTTGCTTATTTGTTATGCATTCTTCCGTATTGTAACGACACTTCCGGTTATTCAGTTCGTGATTACTAGCATCATGGCGGACACAACCGAAGATATACTTAGCCGTTTTCTCGTGTAAAATCGTTGAACTGTTACTTTGTGAAAGGCTACATAGATTTCTGTCGCGTGTATAGCCTTGTTTTTGTTGAATAGAACTTAACTAATAAACTCCTGTTCCACTGCAATTTTTTCAACAAAGAACCAAAACTGACTTCTAACAACTGGACCATGGATAAGTTCCTGTAACTCAAAAAGTTTCAAATCAGCTAGAATTCAAGATTTGCTGCTAAGGAATGAAAGTAACATTCAATCATTTTCTTTCGGCTATTGAGAAACACATTCCAGATAAAATGTACTCAATAATTACATTGCCCTTTCTTTTTATAAATATATTTTTGCTTGTGAAACCCATGATGCCGTTGTATATACGTAAAATATTTACTCGCCACTTGTCGGTAATAGTCATTGAAGGAATATCTGCTGTCACTAAAGTATCCGACTGGAGACCGTAATATCAAGGCTGCTAATGCTGAAAAAGTACAATGAAATATCTACATCTGTACACATTTTCCAGGGTCTAATACTGTATCTGGGGTAGCAATTTCAGTTAGCTCTATGAGTTTTGATTATTTCTTGAATATCAAGCTGAAGAGTGTCCAGTGGCGTAGCTAGGGGGCCGAGGGGGCGGACCTCCCCGGGTGCTAGCACAGGAGGGGGTGACACAATGTCACCCCCAACAACATTTTTCAACCAATCTGAGGTACCAAAAATAGTCTGAAAACAGTGGTGGAGACGCAGGGTTTCGCAGGCAGGCATATGACTCCCCAGAAATAATTTATGACCCCCCAGTTTTGTCCCCCCGTCAGAAATTTTCTAATAAATTGTCGGGAAATTTGTGAGTAGGAAAAATAGCAATGTTTTCAGCTTTTGATTTGAACTGATTATTTCGTGGTATTGGATTTTGTCTTGGATCATACATGTAAACAGTAACGTACCAGTCAGTAGAGTAAAGTAGAGGTAGAGCATGTATGAAAATTTAGCTACAGCTAATCATTCAGCATAGGGTGAATCGGGGTCATTGGGGTGACATCTGAGGGGACCGGATTCCCCATAAGTCTTCTAGTGTGAAAGGTGGCTAGACATCCAGCAAGATTAAAAACAAGAACTATCAAATGGTGGATGATCATTCTTGCAGGTCCAGCAGCCATTGATGTCAACTGGGCTCTATTGTTATGTCTGCAACAAGTACGGTTATGAAATGGCATCCTTGGATGGAGGGCATCCAAGAATGAAGTCAACGGCCAGGGCGGAGGGATCAACTGGTGGAATCAACGACCACGGGTCCATGACCACAGTTTGATGAAGAGAGATGGGCTCCGCTCGGACTACGCAAACCTAATATGTGGTGGGAAACTAGTTAAGTGCTTAGCTGCGCAGTGACCCTGCTACCGCACCTGGTCGTGAGACATGATGTTGACTTGAAATTTGCTTACCATCATGTCCAGATGCTCGAGAAAGACGAGCTATATTTCGCTTCTAACGTCTGTTGTCAGCGGATATTAAATTCATCACAGATACTATTTGTAACAACCAACGCAACTGATTATTACAAATAGTTTGGTGCAGAAGGAGTGAAGCGAGGAGGAATACACACAGAAATTACCAGCGGGGGGGGGGAATGTCAAAAGTTTCCAAAATTCTAATCTTAAAGAAGAGTGAAATACTGAGAAGGCAAGAGACATGGTCGCGTACTCACGGAATTTCTCTCGCCTCCCCTGATTTGAAAATCCATACATTAAATAGAAAGGAAAAAGAATATCTATTGAGTCGAGCTTCGACTCATGTCAAATGAATCCCTTTATGGAAAGTGGGATCTTTCAGTGTATTATAGACAAACACATTTTCGACGTTTTTGATACACTTGCTTGTCTGGATAATATAAACATTCTATGAAAACAGTAAGAAAGAACATGACATTAAACCCAGGAGGTTTACTGAAGCTGCTGGGAGGTTTAACTTAAGCTACAATCATTCTCTGAATTTCGTAAACCGATATTGAGTGGGTGAAATTAAACCTGAACCTAAAAAACTTCGGCTACTAAAAAAAATGGGGATTTTTGTTGTTGTTGTTTTTTTTTTTTTATCTCTGAATGAGTTCCCGACGACATGCTAATGGAAAGCGAGAAAAATGGACGAACAATCAATTGAAATCAATTGTAATAAACTGAATGTATGCTTCTCAGATAGTAAAAAAGCGCAAGACTCGAAATACGAATTGGAAATGTGAAAACCAACCAAGTACAGAAATATAAATATCTAGGAAGAGGTTGCTGTCTGAAATTCGGGAATGATGAGTTACCATAGACACTATTTATATTCGGGCTATTGTCCTCACCTTTGTTGATATCATCAAAACGTTTCGACCGTTGTTCTCCCCGGCCTTCATCAGATGTATATCGATTTAGGTATATAGCTGATAAAGGATGGAGAGCCTAACGACCGAAACATTGTGATAACAACAACAAAGATAGTCCGAATATAAATAGTGTAAATAATCTGGGAAGTCTGTCTATATTTCTGGGATGAGGTATTGTTGTAAATGTGACAATAAAGATGAAGATAACAGTCCAAACAACAGGTAGTAAAACTTGCACTCGACTCAAACGCTTGGCTAGGACTGTATTTTCATCTTGCCGTTTTCTCGTGTGCAATCAGATTTTTTTTTTTAAATGGAAAATACGTATTTCGATGTTCTTTGTTGAAAAGAACCGCAGTAATAAATTCGGTTTCTACTAAACTCACTTTACTTATTTTTATTCCTTGACCAAATATCAAACTATTAAAAAAATAAATAAATAAAAAACGCTTTTCAGTTACCTTTATGCTAATTTATAAACTGAAAATATTCCATTTTCAGTGTCTATTTTTTTTCATAGGAATTATTCACAAACAAAGAAAAATAACTAATAGAGTCGGGGACTGTTTTTGACCCAGATCGAATAAGACATCAGCATGAATTTAAATAAACACAATTCCTTTTACAGTGTAACCCGGATATAAGAGAGTTGTCGAGACCGGAGAAGAAGTCTCTTATATCCGGGTTTCTCTTATATCCGAGTTTGGTCTATTTTATATACATTAACACAGGCTCTAATTTGGGACCAGAGAAAATCTCTCTTATATCCGGGTTACACTATCACAGATATGGACACGTACATCGTGCTCATATATACACTATCTTTCGTGTGTGTGTGTGTGTGTGTGTGTGTTTATCCCCAAGCGTATTTGAGACCTGGGGACATATTTCTTTTTAATAAATAGTGAAAAGTCGATTTTTAAGGTCTACTGAACACGTATGCAAATTGCATAGATGCAAACGGACAGTAACTGTCTTAGAGATGCAGAAGTTCGTGATCCGTTTATTATTTAAAAAAAACAAAAAAGAAAGTATGAGTGCCCATTTGTTCCACTGATCATATTTTTAATAAATTCCGACAGGAACAAGATTTTGATGTCCCAATAGCGCATAATCTTTGCCATTAGAATTGATGCAAATCCGTTGAAAAAAAAAACCCTGGCAAGAATAAGAAATGCTATTCAATCACTCCAGGTCAATAATTGTTTTTTCTTTAAAAGTGGCACAAATTGACGATTTGAAAAATGACTTTTAAGTTCCTCGGTGACGTTTAGAAGCATATGAACGGATTTTAGACTCAATATGTAACAAAAGAGGAAACTAAAAAAATACAAGAACAAAATACAGTGTAACCCGGATATAAGAGAAACCCGGATATAAGAGATTTTCTCTGGTCCCAAATTAGAGCTTGTGTTAATGTATATAAAATAGACCAAACCCGGATATAAGAGAAACCCGGATATAAGAGACTTCTTCTCCGGTCCCGACAACTCTCTTATATCCGGGTTACACTGTAATTCATTTCTTCAAAGTTCTTGGTGAAAGTGGATATCAGCGAGACAATTACGAATTCCGACAGTTTTAGATTCGATTTCGCACTAATGCCTTTGAAAGCGGCAGGAAACTATCTTTTGTTCTGTTACCGATGAGTTAAATAGTAGGGTAGAGTGGGTATCTAACCTTACATGGCCGCTAGTTTAGAAAAATGAACACTGAATTCAAGACCGTAGAAAAGGCAGCGTATAACCATTCCAATATCTTTCCAAACAAGTCATAGAAATTGAGGAATATTAAAAGAAAAACAGATATGTTTATTTTTAAAAAATGATGATAAAACAATGAAAATTGTTTTTCATCGATAATTTATTACTAATAATTATTTTTTGGCTTATATTTAATTTTCTTCAGTACGACAAGAAAATGGTTTATCCCATGTAAGTGTCGGGTTAGCCCCTCATTTTCAAAACTGCTCCTAGGGGACGTTCTCCGGGCTATAAATATTCTTCGATAATTTTATGTATCTTCTTACTTTATCCGCTTATTCGTCAACATGTAAATCTTTCGCGTAGAACTCGTTCCCTTTGGGAAACGCATGAACTAACCACATATACACAACACACGTACGTACACACATTCACCCACTTCACATACTTTCAACCCAAACGGTTTTAACATTCATTTGTTACACACATCATTGTCTTTGTCACTTGTATACCTTTATTGTAAATATATTATCATTTATTTGTACATGTATTGATTCTTGTGGCTTCTTTTCATTTCTTTACGTGGGATCACATCTCGAGTCCGCCATTTTGTTGTGGGTATTTCAGGAGACAGCGTATTATACCCCATGTCAAACACCGGCGTTACTAATGCCCGAAACAAGTTTTCGTGACATTTGTTCTAATGAGCTCTCCTTCTTGATAAGCCCGAACGCATGAATTTAAGCGTACGACTATTTTGAAATGGCTACACGTAACAGTAAGTTCTACGCTAATAGTTTCTTTTTGTGAACGTTTTACCTGTGGAACTCTGTTTCGGTTTCTTGCTTCAAAGATTTAAATGCAACATCAATCGTCTGTCTCCCGGAATGATGTTCTTTTACTGTTTTTCCTCCTCACTAAATTCTTCTCATTCTCTTCCACTCCCAGTAAGACCTTGCGTCTCAGTGTCATCATCGTCTTGCTTGGGGTAAAATCGTTAACACTACTACTACTACTATTACTACTACTACTACTATTAATAATAATAATAACTTAGCAAAGTGGGTAAATGCTTCGAAGTAGTCCCTTACACCGCCTCTTAAAAAGATAGAAACGAAATGTCTACGTAGTATCACGTAATACGCGTGCGCTGGAAATTCACTCAACGGGCGTGGCGCGAGTTTGGCCGTGTTGTTGAACCAGGGCAATTTAAATCTAAGCCATCACTCATGAGGTACTCAAGTCAGAATCGGAAACATTTGATCTAAGCCACATCTAAAAAAAAAAAAAAAAACAGTTACATTAACAGTAAGAACTTAACCGCCATGCGTATATATATTTGGTCTAATATGTCTGGCATGACGCCTCTACCCGGTTGGCAAGTGTACTTATTTTTTGTTCACTCATGCACTGGAAAAAATAATTCTGCACTTAAAAAGGTTAATTTCTTTATGGGTGGCCCTATTACACTGGTCTAACGCAAATAAGTTATCTATGCTATTTACATCTGACAGACGCCGGTCTACTTAAGGAACGAGCGGAATTGTGAATGTTCGCGCGCTTGTCTAGGTAGGAGAAAGAGAGGGTTAATGAAAGAATTATAACATAGATATGCGCGCATACCTGAGAAAGCGGGTTTGGCTATGTTCGTACGAGAGTGCTCCGACAAGCATTTGAGCACATTTGGAGACGAGCATGTGTAAAATATTGCATGAAAGTGTAGGCGTGTGTAAAGTTTTTTGGTGTATAAAATGTTCGTTATCTATCTTTCGGGTTCTTAGGCTTATGCTAACTATAGTTTTCTTTTTCCCTCATTCTGCTTTTAACTATTAATGTCGTTTTTGCCATTGGTCAATTGTGTGGAAATATGATCTACAGAATTCATGTCAGAGTAAAATACACTATCGACAAATATACCTGAAGTCCCTGAAAGCTGTATTTTCAAAAAGCGACAGAATATTGCCTGTCTCGTAAATATCTTTTTAACTAATTTTGATTATATTTTCACATGAGGAATTAACATGATATAATGATTTATTCTAACATTCGAATAAATCGATTTGAATATAGAGATATACGAGGATAAATAAAAAAAATTATCTGCACTTTCGCCATAACATATTTTTACGTTTGTTACGCTGAATTCTGCTCATGCGTGCTTATAGTTAGTACTATTGTGGTCACATGATTGAAGCTGGATCGATCCACTTTTCTTACTGCCGTCATGGCTGCTCCTAAGAAAGCAATGATCCGATTTCGCAGGTCGGAAGGTGTCAGGAGGCTTTTAACAGAATACAGCGACATGGTATCTATGCTGATGACAACTATTTACTCCTGATTTAATGTTAAGTCTGATAGGTTCGATAGGGTCAAATTGACAGCTGAGATAAAAAAAATTACCTTGCATGAGATAAATGGGGTAAGATATGGCTTGCTAATTTTAACGCCTACAAATCGAAACTGCTCACTTTTAAGTCTCCCAGAGAACCTTTTTCGCTTTTCATCATTATGGCTGATGCTAACCTTCAGTAAAGTTTGATTCATTTTTTCTTCTCGGGTTAACATTATCCACTGACATGAAGTGGAACGATTATATTGAATCAATTGCTAGGTCTGCTGCTAGGAAAGTGGTTTCACTATGCCGTGCTAGATAATTGCTTACTCCAGAATCTTACTCCTTTTTAAGTCTACCATTTGTCCATGCATTAAATATTGTTGTCACATATGGTCTGGTGCTTATACTATGTATTTAGAGATTAGTGGCAAAATCCAAAGATTATAATGTAATGTTACGAGTCCTGACCTGACATCTCGGCATCAGTCACTTTCTCATCACCGTAACGTAGTTTCCCAGTGCTTTTTCTATTGATATTTTCATAACTGTTCGGATCAGCTTCTCTCTTTGATGACTTTACGAATTTAAGCGCAGTGCTAGATTGGCTGCTAGGTCTCATCATCTTACAGTTGAATGGAACCATAAGTTCTATGCTAACAGTTTCTTCTCGCGTATGGAACTTTCTCCCGGCTTCTTGATATCCAATCAACTTTGGTCTTCAAAAATTTAAATGCAATGTCAATCGACAGCTTTTGTTCACTTAATTCTTGTTCTTTTATTATCCTCTCTCCTTATTTTTTTTTATTCTTTCATACTCAGTAACTCGTTGTTTGGAGTGAAACGACTGAAAAAAATGGAGTAATTAATAAAGAAAGGCTAACATTAAAATTATTATTTTCTCTTATAAAACATTTATTTCTGAATTTAAAAAAATAACTTCGAAATTTAATGATTCAACAAGAGTTGATATGTCGTAAAATCAATCAATCAAACATAAAAGGTTCGATTTTTTTGTTCTCATTGCTAATAACCTTCGTTCAAAGAAAAATCTTAGTTTCATAACCAAATCCGAGTTCGTCTATTTAACTATCTTTTCAAAAGTTAAATCTTATTTTTTTTCTAAGTGTTGTGTACCTTCAGAACATCGACGATCATAGCTCTCCACAATTTTTAACTTCAACTACAGATTTTTCTCTTTAAGAAATTAACATATTCAAAATTATGGATAAAAAAAATGTGAATTCTATACATTTTTTAAACTTAGCATGAGCAAGACAAATTAACAACAATAAAAATGACCCCAGTAGAATGACTTCGAAATCCGTTAAAAAATTTTTATCCATTAATAGTCAGTTGTGCTTAGTTTAATTTATAACATATATAAATGCAGGTAGAAAAAAGGCAAATGTTAAGGTAGCGAGTGTCACAAAGCACTGCCTGGGGCCCCAATCAGGCTCCTCTCACAGTCGGGAGTGTTTGTGGATAGTACGCACCGGCCATACTAAGGAATACACGTAGCCCAGTTTGAGAACATTTATATTAAATAGAAAAGACAAAGAACGTTTACTGAGTCTTTTGTTGAGTTTCAAATGGTACTAAATTAATCACTTTATCACAAGTTTTAAACGTGCCGAAATTAAATGTTGATATCCGAGTACTTTCGACCACCGGTGGTCAATTCTAAGCGAAGAAGACAAAAAGTTCATAAATAGTTTGTATTGTCGTTAGTTTAAAATTATTTTATATATTGAATAAGTACAGAATGGGAAACTTCAAAAATTGCATTTGTCATTTAGTTCAAATATGTATATAAAGATGGTGTTTGTTCGCATTTACTAAAGACTGATTTTATAACAGACAAAAGCATGTCTGAAAAATCGGACAAGTAGGTTTAATGTTAATATTTCAACATTGAAAAATGGCGCTTGTTTCTTACTTAAAAGGACTGCATTTGTATAGGCAAACAAATATAAGGAATAAAACGGTAAATATGTGCAAAAAGATCGTAAACAACATTAAAAGGCATAATTAAAATGAATTAAAGAGTAAAGCGATCGACTAATTTGTAGACCCTTTTTCATTTTACAGTAGTTTACAATCATTTTCAGTTGCTTCGAGTGGCTTGTTGAACAAAACCAAGATCGTCAGATTACACAACAGATTATGGTAGGGCTGGAAGTTAGCTTTTTGTTAACCTCATATCTAACGATATACCAAACTAGCCTCGTTGAAAGATTGAAGGAAAATCAAAGATAGAAAGAATTAATGTAAATAAAATAAAATTTTAAATAGTTTAATATATTTACAGAAAAGAGAATGGATTAACTAAGGAATCTCATGTATTCAAAGACAGAAGCCCTTGTACATACAAAAAAAAGAGTCCTTGTGTGTATGTATAAACATATCTAAGTGTGTAGTAATCATTCGTGAGGATTGTTGTAGAAGTCTATGTGTGTGCGAAAGAAAGAAAATCAACACTTTACACGCCAATGAAAAACATTCAGAGAATAAAGCCCTATACATTACGCTTTTTGTCAATATTCTACACACAATTTATCTAATAAATATGTTTTTAGCGGATTTTTCAAATATTAATTTGATTGATTTATTGATCGATTCATTTTCTACGGCTTAACCCTTTGCAGGTTATTTAAAAGCAGAAAATATATTTTAGATTTAAAGATTATTTGGTGGGGAGATAATGATTTAGTGATACAAGTTTTACTAATTAACCCATAGCTGGAGGAAGAAGAGGTGAATCCATATCTTCCCCAAGAATATTTGCACGGAAATGTAAATAACGAATACGAATGGAATTGGAACTCCGCTCTCTGATTAAAAATTACAAGCCATTATCCATTAAACCACTCGAATATCCAAGCAGTCACCCACCTAAGTAATCGCCAAGCTCGATGTTGCTTAACTTCGGTGATTATACAGGAACTGGTGTTTCAACGTGATATGACCATAAGCCTATAAATCTGAGAAAAATATAAAATGCAATCTAAAACTATTTATCCCATAAGTGTAGAGAAATAAATGAGTGGTGTTAATTCGTAAAAGGTCTCCGAACCTCAAAACCAGCAATCGACTACCCAGATCGTAGAGCTGTGTCTGCAAGTGCCACTTTCCGGCACGAGTGGCATCCATTGTTTCCTTCCCGCAATCCAATTACCGTTTCTCGATTGTCCAGTCGAGCGTGAAGCCGTCGAACGCTAGAATGCGCGCGGCGAACTAGTGAATCACGGCCATCAAAGCAGCAGCATTGAATTATTGTCCGTCTTTCTAATGATGACATCACCGTCCTGCAGGATGGAACGTACAAATCTGGTCTTGCATATTTAAAGCCTGCATTAACACATCGTAATTCCTCCAATCACTCAAGGAAGCAGTATCCATTTAAAAATGTAGACGTTATTCCGGTTTACGAGTCACTGTTGACTAATCCTGCTTTATCCAAAAGCTTTAATCCAGACTGGTGGAAAATAACTAACACGCATCAGAATTCCTAACCCTCACGTGATATAAACAAAGCGAATAAATAAGGAATGGATGTTGCAGCGCGGCCATTTTCTCTTTTCGGTTCCATTTTCGACTCCTAACGCGTGGACGAGTTTTAGTTGGTTTGGCTTCAGTGGCAGAAAGCAGGAACAAGAATTCGAAGATGTAAAATTCTATGGTCGACATAATTTGTTTTTGATTTTACTACTGTTCAACCAATACAAGGCCTAAGTTCCAGTCAATGTAGTGGGTTACCAAATGAGGCTATTTTAAGAGTGTACAGGGAAGGAGCAAGATGTGCAGATTATGAGGATATTGACCCTAGATTTGAAGACATTAAGATTGTAGCGACCAGATAATCATCCTCTCAGGAGTCTGTTCTATAATATAACAGTCCTTGGAAAAGAAGCTGTTCGAGTGGAACGCTCTCGTCACCCGCGGAATATGATGGAAATGATGAAGAATCAAATTAGTGTACATAGCCTGGTGGGTCGTAGATGTAAAGTTCTGAACTGGTATTTCGACTCAGTGTAGCGGGTAACATACGAAAGAAATGCCTCTTGTTTTATTATATTGTCCCGAATGTCAAAAGTGGATATTGGTGGCATGGCAGTAAAGATAGAATGTTCCTTTCAGTAATCCATCATTTTTTGATCTGTTACAGAGTCTACCAAATGGCATCTGGCATGAAAGTGCGTGCGAAGCAGAGGTGTGACACTGAATTCCTCCATGTGGAAAAAGTATAGCCAATGATACACATCGACGATTACTGAACTTTCACAGGAAGCAAACTGTGAATCTGAGCATAGGCAGTGGGAAATGCGTATAACATAGTTGACGAAAGTCTAAGAGAAAATTGTTTACCTGTGTGCAGATAGCTCAGGAAAAAAAAAAGAAAAACATTCATACACTTTAACGAAGCGCTATGTGGTTGTGTGTATTTAAGAAGTCGGCCGGATATGTATTCTACCTATCGTATCCTGGAACAACTAAAAGGCAGGGCGAGTGAGTTATTTTTTTAACTTTTGTACAGGTGAATGCCACGCCAGCTAGCGACGTCAAGCAAAGTGCATTGGCAGACAAGGTAGATTAATCCCAAACTTTCTAGCTAAAAGCTTACTCATCTAATGGTGATGTTATGCTTCCTATAGCGGTTGTGGTTACCATGGAAATAAATAAGAGGACATTTTTGGAGTTTCCTCTCTTTAAACGAAAACTCATTTTAAATTTCAAAAAAGAATAAAAACATTTGGCTTTTATGATGAAAATAAATAAAAGCTTTAGTTATAGAGATCAGTATTCATTACAAAATAATTGAGACACAAAATCAGACATTTCGGCATAGAACAACACTTGTTTTATGCTCAGATAGTGTTGTGGATTCCGAGATGAAAATCGGTCTCCAATGAATGACAAGCTCAGGAATGAAATATAACAAATAAATGTGTTTACACAATAATACAATTGGCAATACGGTTAGTAGATCCAAAAACGTGGTTAGTAGCAATAATAATATATATACACAGTCTGGTAAATCCAGTCTCGAAGTTGGACTTCCTTAGAGTCTACGTGCTTGTAACTGTGACTTCTACAAGCGGTTACCTCACACTATTACTCTACCTCCAACTCAATCACAATCTCTCTCTCCTCTGACTGACTCTGACTATTTAACGGCAGCAGTACAATTACACGCTGGTCGAGTCCACTTGAATGAAAAA
This sequence comes from Acanthosepion pharaonis, assembly GCA_903632075.3. NCBI lineage: Eukaryota > Metazoa > Mollusca > Cephalopoda > Sepiida > Sepiidae > Acanthosepion > Acanthosepion pharaonis. Next base: position 359,603 of record CAHIKZ030000557.1, read on the forward strand.
GGGGTGGACCCCATAACAGATAGCATTCGTATTCTCTCATCAAATTACGAAAGATTTTTTAACAGTGTAAGACCAAACTGATGGAATAATTAGGTTACTTATTAACATTGTAACATTTCAATACTTATTTCACCGTCATCACTTTATGTATAAAAACAAGTGTCGAAATTCAAATGAAATCTAGTAAAAATGATCCCTGTAAAAAGTCATGACTGACCGAATTGAACATAGGAATAGAACACGACGTATATCATTTCATTACGCGATTGAATCAAAAAACGACTGATAGCAGAGAACAATGTTCAACATTTGGAATTGATGAGGTTGATTTGATATTCATCCCACCCCCAAGAACAGTTCTTCCAGACAACTACACCCACTCATTTCTGAGATTCAGATATCAATCATGATAAACAAACAGATCTCCTCCAATAAGAAAATCCGTAAACACCAAACAGTAAAAGCAAAACGTCTGTAAATCTGTTCTTATTATATTGTATTGTCAAACATTTTCATGGCAAAACAAAGGAGAAACGCCAAATAGGTATAAAGAAAATATTTTAAAACATGAACTTATCAAATCGTATTTGATACATTAAATATTAAAATTCAGACTAACAATAAAGCAACCTTGAATTGTTTCACTCAAATATTCACGTGATTTTATGACAAAATGTTAATATTTATAAGGATAGTCAATTTGGATTTATTTCTGTTGTCTCTGCACGTCTTTGTTAAGGATTTAAAAATATTCCAATGTATCTGTTGAATTACCAAATATGAGTCAAATCTCTCTCTCTCTCTCTCTCTCTCTCTCTCACTCACACACACACACACACACACACAAAACTCGAAAAAACTGAAATTTTTCTATTTGATCCTGTGCTTTGCGTTCTAGTAAAAATATGGATTTTTAATTAACAGATTTCGTTTGAACGAACATAATCAATGATAATTAATAGGCTCTTCTATCGTAGATTATCCATTCACAAATTGACTGCGTGAGATATTCCGTTATTATAGTAACAAGGAAGTACACAATGCCAATAATCAAATATACTATTAACAAATAGGTGAGATGATTTTAAATATATTGATTTTTAATTTTGTTACGTATTTGCTTACTTTGGATATTTTTTAAATGATTACTTTCATAGACAAAATTCTTAGATTACTTATACAGAGAATATAACCAATGCAATCGTAAAATTACTTAAACACTTACAGTATTGGTCAACTAGTTTTAAAGATTTATCGAGAGAAAATATTTATCACTTATTGCTCTTCCTTTCGCAACTCTGTTGCTGCTGATAAACAAATTTCTTGATGGTTAAATATTCTCCGAGAAAAGTATATTTCGATCTCATCCTAAGTTTGTCCCTGTTTCTATTTTTTCTTTGTCGTTACATAACATGATATTCCTTCTAAAAATGGTTAAAACAAAAGAAGAATCCTCTTTATCTTGCCTATGAAGAAAGCTCTCTTGAAGTTATATTGAAGTAGACAAAGATAGTTCGTAACTAGTAAGAGAATCCGCGGGTCAATGTATTTTGTGAGACAGTAGAATGGGTGCCACCTATTTCTGGTAGGTATGACCAAGCGTATTTTACACATTTGGTTAAAGTATTAACACAAGAATAGTAATACTAAGCAAACTTAACAAAACCTCCTGATTACATGATTTTTAAATTTACTCACTTCCTGTTACTTACAGACCATGACATAAAAGAATCCTGGAACAGTGTCCATTTTACGATGACGAAATCGACATAATGCTACTTTCTTTTCATAGGCTATGACCAAATCGAGAGGCTGTCACATTTTCACTCATCTCAGGCTCTTCTTTTTCTCTCTCCACACTTAAGTGAAAGCCTATTTGCTTCATTCACATCTGTGATTTCTTCCCCTCTTTGAAAATTACCAGTGCATTCAGAACGGATATTGTCCATCTTTTCTTTTTCCAGGTTCGCATTCAAACAAAACGTATCAAATGGACGTATTTCGGTCTTCGATTACACATTTCATTTGAATGATTAACACGGAAATTTGTTAAAAATCTGCACCGTTAAAGTGCCTGTGCGATACCGTAAAGATTGTTCACTGGTGCGCAGTAAACACCTCGAATCCCATCAGCAATGCCGACAGTCCATTAGGCCGAAGAAAAATGACGGGCCTCTGTTAGATTTGTACAAACTAATACTTTTGCACTTCGACGATACTCTACCTATTTCGCGGCTGTTTCTGTTTAAATACGCTGCGTAACAAATTCTTCTTTCCTATAAGTATATCATTCCGTATTTGATACAATCTTAATTTAACCAATTTTGCATCCCGTACACATGGACAAGGCGTTCTAATTTGAAGGCATGAAAATAAGCTTAGGCACTTATCGTCTGATATTTTCCCGACAAATGGCTCTGTGCAATACTCTGAAATGCTAAGACGCAAGAACGGCAAATACCTTGTAACCTCGCACTAATTATAACTTATAAATAACAATTCGGTACAATATATCGGCTGAACTGTTATACTAAGGTTAGGTTAAACCAGTACAAGATGACGTTATAACATGGAATAGTATGCTAAATGATCGCCTGTTATATCATTGTTATCCTCTTCTTGTTCTGAAACTTGTGCAAGTTTTGTCACCCAGCAGAATTTTATAGGACAACTTTAAAATGTTAATTATCTTCTCAAATTCAATTTCGGTTCTGTTATTTCCGGAGAAAAAAAACCCCCAAATCCATGAGAAATTAATTGTTAAACTCTTGTGCGAATTCAACTCCATATTCAAATCAAGAACGATTGTACGATGTTGGATCCCAGTTAAGGCAAAAGACAGAATAGACACTGTAGTAAGATTGATTATGATCCCATATGTAGACTAACATTGGCGAGTTCTTCCAGAAAAAAATGAAAACAAAAGCCCATCCAAAGTGGAAAAGAGAACTCAAGGAGATCCGAAAGAAACAAATCACAGATCCGATTACGCATTGTAAATCTAAAGGAACATCTACTCTTTTACACTTAGAAGAGGACCGGCTAGACTGTGCATCATATCAGACAATATATACGCATATCCTGATCGAGTGTAGATAGCGCCTGCAGTATGAGGGGCTTATTCGACAATGTCCGTCTGGATAACCTAATATACTTTTAAGAAACGAAGTGGTTCTATACTCCGAAATATGAGGAATTAACTAAACATTTGCTGGTTAAGACTTATTTGTACAAGGACATCATTTAAAATGAAAAAAAAAATATTAAAATATTCTTGATGGTAAGCAATGTAGAAAGGCGAGCAAAATTATCAATTTTCTCCATAAGACGTTTAATTATGAATTAAAATAAGACAAAAAAGAAGGAACTAACTTTCAATTACTCAGCAAGGGCTGAAATATTAAATCAACGCATCTAACCGGTCATTTTCTTAATTTGGTTATAGGGTTATTTTCAGTTAGAACAAAAATCCTGAGAGTCGTAATTAATTTTCATCGAAAATGTTTTTTTTAATTCTCTCGTAAATTATTATTATATCTAATGAAAACGCTGATCTCGGCTCCATATTTCAAATGACTTAACGATTTTAAAACCTGAGAGCACATCAGTTTAAAAACAGAATTCAAACAAAAACTATTTAAGTCGAATTTTTTAAACAAAACATTGGCATTATTATTACTTGTTAAGATTGCGTTGCTTTTTATCGTAATTCCCAAGTCGATATACATTAAAGAATAATTGAGAAATTAAAAATGATGAGATCTGAACTTGAAACTCTTTTCTTGGGAAACGGTTTAACCGGAAGAGCGTCTTACTGACTTGACTACGCAAACCAATCAGTAGACAGTATTCAAACTCAATTTACCCGGTCTTTTACATCAATGCATGAAATATCAAAGAATGAATAAAGTCCAAAGAATCATACATGGATTACAGATATCCGTTTTACAATAAACAACAAAGCGGTAAATACGAAACACAAATCGGTATTTCTATTCTAAACATATAGCTATGATAATTTTGGCAACTCCACGCGGTGCAATGTTTAGCAAGTTTGTCTTGATAAACCAATTACGACTGAGTATTGAGTTCGATCTTCACTGGTTTCCCCATACTTTCAGCCTTTTGTCACATCTAAGATGTAAGCTATGATAGCTTACAATAATTGACAGACTGAATTAATTTGACAAACTCTTCCAAAACAACGATACATTCTCTTTATAATCAATATTATAAAAAAAAGAAGCATCCACGGCCAACGCTAAAGTGGAACTGAACAAGAGGATTCTGTCGCCGGTCAACTTGTTGCTGGAATTGAGAATTAAATGGAAAACTAAATTTGTCCTCTTGTCTTCAAATTTAAGACAATGCGGCTCATCTGCGCTGAATAATTTCTCTGAAATCATTACTGCCATTAAGTATCAATATAAATCAGAAAATTACATTTTCCGTTTTCCTCTGAACCATTAGTTTCTAAAACCTTTATACGAGTCTTATAAGCGTGGAGGTCTCTCGGTTTTATCCAATAAAAGCAAAAACATTCTGTATTTATAATCAAAAACAAAAACGGCCATAGCAGAACAGTTCTAAAAAGTTGGTTCATTTTATGAAAGAACCAGAAATATTTAAAACTCAATATCTGATGGAGCTGGATTAAAAAAAATAATAATATTAATGAATTTTTACCAATGTCAGAGACCCACCATAGAGAACCCTTCCTGTCTCCTATCAGGATGGCGGATGCCCAGCTCCACGAGAGCGTCTCACGCTGCCCACTGACCTGAAGTGGAAAAACTACATTGAATCTATAACTTCATCTACCGCAAGGAAAGTTGGTTCTGTGTCATGCCAGAAGGTTTTTCTCACCTTAGTCCATTCTTCAAATCTACAAATCAACCATTCGTCTTTGCATGGAATACTGCTGCCATAGTCTAGTGTCCCTGTTGTTCGTTTCGAGGTCCTAGACAAAATCCAGATATGCAACGTGATTGGTCTTGATCTGGTACCTCGACTCCAGCCACTTTCTCACAGAAGTGCTGTGGCTTCCCTCCGTCTTTTCTACAAGTATTTTCATGGCAACTGCTCTGACGAGCGACTTTCACTGGTTCCCAAACTGCATCAATTTAAGCGTGCTACTAGTTTGGCATCTCAGTCCCATCTTTTCAACATCAAAACGGCTAAATGTAGACATCTCTTCTACTCCAACAGCTTCTTATCTCGCACTTCCCGTCCGTGGAACTCCCTTCATACCACTTGCTTCCCTGATAGCTATAATCTTTAAATATTCAAATATAATGTCAATCGACATCTTATGATACCCGACCTTCTCTTAATCCTTTTACAAACACTCATCTGTAATCCATTGCGTGCTAGTGGCACTCCCGCCTTGAAAAAAACTACTCGTAGCTTAAGTTAAGAGGTGGATTGGAATTTTCTGAAGATCCAGTAACAGCGGCTGTTACTATAAAAATGTCTTGGAGTATCTTTCTCCAAAAATGAATAATCGGCCTGGCCCGTCAGCTTGAAACTCAAAGGTCGTTACTCTAAAATTGTTACACAAATGTTAGACAATTTACACTCTTTACATAATTCGGACTGTTTTCCTCATCTTTATTGCCATATTCATGATGATGTACACTCCGGCGTTCTTCAGGTGATATGCATTGGAATTTTGAACCGAACGGGGGTAGATTGTTCCAATTCTACGTGCTATTCCATTTTGGATATCTCAGTTTCAGTTAATTCACTTTAGTAGCTCAACTCTCCAAGATTTTGTTCATCTCTGCTGTGGCCAGATATGTACTGATAATTCTTTGAGTCAAGTCACTCTTTGGATTACTCAACCAACCCTTTTATTCACTGTGAGTAATTTTCACGAATAATGTCTCAGTAACCCTTTTCTACCAGAACTCATAAGCATGCAGAGTTTAGTTACTAAGGGGAATTAACTGAAACGGAGATATCTAAAAAGGCAAGGCACGTGAATTTAGCATAATCTATCCTCGTGGACAATATATAAGGTTATGTTTGGAATTCCAACGTATATCACCTGAAGAAGGCCGGGGCGTAAAACGGACGAAACGTCATGAATATGGCAATAAAGATGGGGACAACAGTCCGAATGATGTGAATAGTGTCAATAGTTACAATACCTCATCTTAGAAATATAGACAGAAAATGTTAGACAGCAAGGCAATTAAAAAGCACAGTAAAGAATTAAAATGTTTAATTCGGCATTCAGTATAGCTATATTGGAAATCAAAACCTCTCTAGCGAAACACAGGAAATTTACGAATCGATTATAAAACGCCCACCACAACCCAAGCGGTAGCAACCCTGTCTATTTCTAATGTATCCCAATGGGGATGATCGATCGCAACCAATGTTTTACCGATTGTCTTCCCAAAGTGAATAAGTGCAATAAAATATCGTACCCAAACACCTATAAATATCACATGTACTAAGGCCGCCAAAGATATTAACGACTTTGCGAATTGTTGTATTTCTGAGGCAGAGTTCACTTAAACAAAATCAAACATGAGAGAATATTTGCTTGCTTCTCACATCCAGAAATAATTGGAATTTACCAGCATCTATCTGCAATGTTCACGCATTTAACTCTCAACTTGTCCACGAGATGAGAAATTGCACCGGTTCTTTTCACCATGAGGAGACATTTCAAAAATTAGTTCTGGAAAACAAAGTTATCAAATATAAATTCTTTGGCCACGTCCCAAATCTAAGCTTCAATTCGAGAACAACTATTAATTATCACTTTCATTTACAACTGGATATACAGATAAAGACAGATTAACAATTTGTTGAGAGTATTTTTTCACATCCCGATCCAAAATGGAAATAATCCGCGACTCTATGTGCAGTGTCACATCAGGACGTGGTCGACCATACCACTCCATAAATCTTTATCACTCTTAGCCAGAAGTAACGCGAGTCACTTTGCCAAGACTCCCGACCCTGTTCCACTGTCCATTCAAATAAACTCGTCATGTAGGTGGCCTGCTACCTTCCATGTTTCTCTTGACCTTGATATGCCTGGTGTATGTCAAATTCTACAAGTACTCCTTCCCCATTACGTGACCAACAAATATCAGTTGTCTCATTCTGATTGTAAGTATCCTTTTTTGTTTCCATTTTCCTTCTTTATTGTTTACATGCTTCGCCCATGGTATTCTCAGCATCCTGTTTTAGGACCACATTTCTGTATCCTTCATCTGTAAAAAGATTGTCCAGCATTAATTGGCATACAAGAGAACTGATATTACATAACAGTTCTACACTGTTTCTAACAAAATTTTCCTGTTTCTTAATACGTTGCTTAGCTTTTGGACTTCATCTTTTTCTAATCCAATGCACGGCACGTTTGGATTTCGGTGTCACATAGCATTATTACTTAACTTCCGAATAAATTCAAATAAGCTTACATCATAATATAACGTCTTTAAGAAAAAACAAAATAAAATAATTTTCTGCCTGAATTTATGCAATGAGCATTATTACATTATTTACATTCGGACTAATATACTCAAGTTTGTTCTTATTATGACAATATGTCCGCCATTGTACCCTCCGTCCCTTAGGCATCTGTCGACCTGGGTAATCTTCAAAGAATTTCGATCTTTATTTAATCTATAGGGTAGCATAGTAAGTGTGTATTCAATCCCTGGGCCATTGGAAACAGATAAATAACTGAACAGTACTAAAAAGATACAAGACGAGATATCCCTAGACGTAGACAGTGGGACGAAAACAATCTGAAGAGGGGATTAAATAAAAGATTCAGTTTGAGATTCCCTGAAGGTTACCCAGATCGACAGATAAATGAAGAAGGCGGCAATGTTGTGGTAACAATAAAGATGAAGACATCTTACGTCATATATTAGTATCTAAATAAAAATACGATGAGTAAAAATATTTTTGTCTCCTGATTAGAATCTGCGAAACTAAGAGTAAAGATAAACATTTTATTTAAGTACAATAATTTAGTTATTTCCGAAGTGTTTTAGTAGAGGACGGAATGCACAAAACCGAAATCCGATAACGAAAGATGCTTTCCAAAAGTTAAGCAAAGTATTAAAAACAGGAAAGTTTCGTTACAAACAAACAAAAGAGTATCTAACTTATGACAAATTGGCCCTTCTATATGGTAACGAATGCTGGACAATCTCATCACAGGTTAAAAGACGTGAGACGACAGAAATGTCGTGCTAAAGAAGGATGCTGAGAATACCATCAACTGAAAATTTGATCGACGACACTTATACTTAACTTCAGAAAGAAACCGTTGAAATGTCTAGGTTACATAATGAAGAAAGAGGGTTTTGAAAATCTGAGACTCACAGGGCAGATTGAAGGTAAGAGGCACGGAGGAAAACAATGCACAATCTTACCAAAAGAGCTTGTGTGAATGGATGGCAGAGCAGAGTTTAGGAGAGATAGCAAAAAGACAAAATTTACTAAGAGCTACAAAGGACAGGAAATTGTGGAGAACCATGAACGCCAACGTCTTGAAGAGACATGCTAAACACAAGAATGATGGATTATAAACGTATTCACACTTAAGCTTTATTATCTGCAAATTTATATAAACGATATTCTTGGTGAAAAAAATTCCTTTTTTTTTCTGTCCTGCCGTTTTTATCTGTTTGACTAATACTTTAAATCAAAACTTTTGGTTTCGGATTTATTTATTGTCATTGACTAACCTCTACCGAGTTCTTTCATTACAATAGAATCAATAATAGATAGGTGAATTTTGGTAAAGATTATTAGTGACAATATAATAGTTTTAAGTGTAATGTAACGATTGAGTAATAAAACAAACATTAATATATGGATTCCATAATTAGGTGTATTAAAGAGTGATGTATTACTTTCTAAATGAAAAACACCGAGTGTTTGACACATTGTTGCCAACACTAATCTTACAATAAGTTTCTTCGTTATATATTTCTATACTTTATTCTTGCTGCAGCTGTATGGCAGACAAGACATGGGATTATATATATATATATATATATATATATATGTATATCGTTAAAGACGACTGACAAAGTACTGCGATTAAACTTTTTATTTAATTTTTCTTGTGTTTGTACAAGTGTTTTCTTTTCTGGACACAAAGTGTGTAAAAACTGTCCAAAAGTTCTGCATGTCCGAGCGCTTTCGGCTAGAGTTTTAATCATTATCAAGGATGATTTTATTTTACTTTCAACTGAATGTATGGGTTGTGTTATGTATGTATCTAGAATTATAGGAATGTTTTATTTACCATACACGATCAGTGCATTGTGACCGTGATCATAATTAATGTGAGTGAGTGTTGGCATTTTCTTTTTTTTATTACTAAGGCTTCTATTATTTTAATTTTTTTCTACATGTGGATGAGGTTATTGTGCTTGTATTTTCTACTACTATGTTTTGGATGGAGTCTATCTATTACAAAATATACAAAACAGCTAACCTTATTATCAAAAATAAAAAAAAGACCTGCAAAATCAAAACTACAGAAAAAACAAAAACAAACAAAAAACAACATTATTTACGAGTTAAAATGCCCCTTAAGGAAATACGGGTTCAAATGTCCCTCCCCCCACCTCTCTCTCTCTCTTATATATATATATAAGTAAACATTAAAGTCAACACTCAGAGGTGACAGACGGTTTCATGTTAAACGCGATCGTCAGTCGACCTGACGACTGCGTCTAACATGAAACAGTCCGTGTTGACTTCAATGTTCACTTTTATATTTATATTTACATACGTATCTTTGATATTGAGCACTTTATCCATAAATATAGCACACCTTATAACTATATATATATATATATATATATATATATATATATATATATATATATATATTATATCACTATATATCTATCTATGCATATATAAATATATATATTTTTTTATTCCTCTGTGTCTATATATATATATATATATATATCTTTATATCTCTCCTTTCTTTTTTATATATATATATATATATATATATATATATATAAAGAGAGAGAAAGATAGAGAGAGAGAGATTTCCCTTCTAAGACTTTTAAAAAAATAAAATACGTCCTTTGCTATAAAAAGCTCTTGCTCCGTCTTGTAATGTGCGATTCCCAGCGGAGGCACAGCACGAACAAGACTTATAAACCAATAACGACCATCGCAATAATTTCTGCTTAGATAGAAGTGAACTTTGCTAAGGGCCAAGTCCTCGCTGCCGTATTGGGTCGTTAGTCAAGCTATTATCTAATTTTCATTCCAATTTAGATTTCATCGTTTGAATCTGTAGCCCTCGGGTTGCTTTTCTCAAATATTGGAATCGGTGAGATGAAAGCTGTCATTAGAATACGAATAGAAATGGCCAAGGGCTCGCGGATATCCATATTTATGTCACTTTAGCACCGTGAATTTTAAGAATACAAAACTGACCGCTTAGGGAGAATTATCTTCTATTTCTTTGAAGTGAGTTTTTCTGTACTGAAAAGAGAGAGAGAGAGTGATGCTTATCATGTCAGCAATTGTAAATCGCTGATAGAACAAATAAATTTTATTGCAATCTCTTTGCATTCATAAACTGGAAAGGAGCATCTTTTGATGGAAATTGCAAACTTAAATTCACGTCCAATACAAAGATGAGCAAACATGAGAGAATTCACCGTGGCCTTTCGGTTAGAATCAATTGATATATTTGAAGATAATCTAAATAAAGCCATTCGAACAACGATGAACAAAGGTGACATATCAAAGACAAAACCTACAATAACAAATTATTCACTTTGTGAATTTCTTGGATGAGGAGTTACGATTATTATATTATTGTTAAAATGAATGTGACATTAGTTGATGAACAGTGCAGACTAAACCGGCTGAGACATTTTCATTGTAAAATGCAAACATTAGTTTTAAAAAGAAAAAATAGAAAAATAAACTTAGACAAGAAAATACGATAGACATTTCTATCATGTAACTTGCACATTGTTCTGCTGAGAAGACATTTCTGCAGAAGAAATCAAATTGTCTTTAAAAAGACAGAGCCGAGGCTCCATTATACAAATAAAAATAGGAGTGGATTCATTCTATCGTTTATAACTGAAAGCGGTTGATGGAATAATCCAGATAGGAAACCTACTAGATTGACAGAAAACCCGCATATGCTGGCTACTGAATAGTGTACCAACGTTTGATCACATATAAAGTCAGTGAAAAAGAGGGCCGGGGAAGCCGACAGTTTGGAAGAGTGGATTTGCATCTATTTGAACTTGCGGCAGTTTTTTTACAAGCTTTTTGAGGTCGATGGCTACATAAATCTTGTAAATCATGTGGGAAGCGATGGGAATATTTAAAATTTCATCTCGAACAAAAACATTTTACTTTTAAAGCACTAAAAAAAGAAAAAAAAGTGCAAAATTTATTTATGTGATTTACATTCGGATTATGTCATCTTTTCGTTGTTGTTGTTATTACACGTTTCGGGCCTTCTTCAGGTGTTTGCCGATCAAGATAACCTTCAGTGAATTTCGTACCGATGTCTTTATTTAATCGATGCGGATAAATTCTTCTGGTTTTGCTGTATGTCTAGGAATTTGTTGGAACGGTAATTATGAATTCAATCGATGGCCGGGTCGTCCAAACTTCGACGCAGATGAATCGAGACTAGCAATAACTGAGTAGTAAGAAAAAGAACAAGATATTCCTAGACATGGACAGTGGAACGAGAACAATCTTCCCCCATCGATTAAATAAAGTGTTCAGTTTGAAATTCCCTGAAGTTTACATCGATCAACAAATATCTGAAGAAGGCCGGAAGTCACAATGGCCGAAACGGTGTAATAACAAAGAGGACATTCTTCCTAAGGTAAATCGCGTAAAGAAATATTGCCCTGTTTTTGGTGCCATAAAATTATTATTTTTTTGTTCTAGATAAAATTTGAAAATATTCTTACCGTTTTCCATATAATTTCGGACAGGTTTTGTAGCCATCGACCTTAAAAAAAGCTCTCTCTACTGGAATAATGTGAAAGTTTTAAGATAGTAATTTCTATTTCTATGACAAGATATCGCTATTATTCTAATTTTCTTTTTAAGGCTAGTTTCTGCATATTATCTTTTTTTCGTGATAATATCTCAGCCGTTGTAGCCTCTGCTCTTCCTCAAGTTTATGTCGCATCCAGACATTTTCATGAACAATGATCTAGTTGAAGAATATTCTGGTTTCTACTGTTAAACTTACCACGTTCTCTGAAGTCGTGAATTCTATTCCTGACAGAGATATTACAGGGTCACTGTAGTATCAGGAGATAAACGTTGAGAATACAGCTCACGAAGAAGAACGGCATATTTTGACAAAAAATAATTAAAATAAATTAGACAACCTACCCAGTTGAACAAAATAAAAGCTTACAGTACCTAATTTCTTCATAGTTACTGGACACGCCATAAACCTTGTGATGGACGGAGAGTGTATCAACTGCAGCGTTGTAATGAAAACAACAAAGATTTAGGGGTTAATCTAAAAGAATTATTGAATCGTCAATGTATTGGTAAGATTTATCATCTATTCAGGCTGTGAAACTTCTCTTTTTATTGTGTGTCAATTTTAATTCAGTAGTAAATTTACAACTTTACGTATCAGTGCATGGTTATCAGCAAAAGGATGAGCCCAAAATACAAATTATAAATCGGGGGATACTAAAATCAAACAAGTACAGAAATTTAAAAATCTGTGAAGTGTTCTAACGAAGGATGGAGAGTGCGATACTGAGATCCAAAGACGCAGTGGAATGGCCAAAGATGCATTCGAAAAGCTAAGCAGTGTATTAAGAGACAGGACAATTTTGTTAGAAACAAAGAAAATAGTAAGGAATTGTTCGGTGATATCTGTTCTCTTGTCTGGTAGTTAATGCTGGACAATCTCCTCAAAGATGAAGAAGAGACTTGAAGCAACAGAAATATGGTTCTACAGAAAGATGCTGAGGATACCATGGGCCGAACATGTGAGCAACAACGAGGTTTTGAAGAAAATGGAAACAAAAAAGAAATATGTTTAATATCAGAAAGAGGCAGTTGAGGTTTCTGGAACACATAATGAGAAAGGAGGGTTTCGAAATCTTGATACCCACGGGACAGATTGAAGGAAAGAGGAACAGAGGAAAGCAGTCTGTAGCATACTTGATGAGCTTGAGTAAATGGATGATGGAACAGGGTTTGGGAAAAATAACAAAAAGACAAAGCTTATTAAGAGCTACAAGGGATAAGAAGATGTGGTGGGCCATGATCGCTTATGTACCGAAGGGACACAGTGCATTGAAGAAAAAGATGTAATCCCTTCAAACCTTCTATTTGATCGGTAAAATCTGAAGGGGCATTGGAATAGCGAAAAGTGACCACGAGAACCTAACAGGAAAATTTTGTTAGAAGAAAAAAAGGGGAGGGTATTGTACTGCTATGTCATATATATCCTCCTATAAGGCAGTAAATGCTGGACAAGTTCCTTAGAGATGAAGAAGCTCGAGGCGACAAAAATGCGGTTCTACAGACTGAAAAGAAAACGTTTTAAAAAAATGCGAGCTAAAGCACCACTAATATTTAAGGAAGCAGTTAAAATTTCTGGGATATAAGATTTTAACATTTACATGATATCAGTCAATCAGTTCAGTACCATACAGGATGCACCTAGTCTGTTCTGCAATTTAACCCATAGCTGGGGGGAGAAAAATCTACAGGCTGGTTTGAATTCAGTGTTTTCCTTCTTCTACACTAGTTGCCAACTGTTGCAATGCTGTCTTTGTTCAAAATAGCTGAGAATTAGGAAGGTCGGAGGAACAGAAGACTGGGTAGGGAAAACAAAGAAGTAGTTTATTAAATACCCGTACATAGAACAGAAAGACTAGAGTAAATCAACTACTACTAAAATCCTACTCTAATGTGGCTACTTGCAGGAGCAGTCTATTGTCACAGTAGTAGGGAAGAGAAGGAATTACGACCCTCGACAATGTGTTCTATTTATCCATAGCTGGGGTGCGAAAGATGGATTCATACCTTTTCCAAAGTTAATTCGACTCTCTGATTCCTCAGTCCAATGCGCTAACCATTAGTCCACAGTGCCACCTTTTGCTAAAGGCAAAAGGGGTAGACGGAAACTATAAGAATCCTACCTAACGAAATTGTGTTTATGGATAGCAGAGTTAAGACGAAGAGGTATGTTAGTCAAACAATGCTTAGAGCTACAAAAGAAAGGGAGTTGTGGAAAGCTATAATCACCCAATTTCTGAGGAAATGCATCACCTACTAACTGATGTGTTTATTTTCAACCTTATTTAACATTTGCTTATGTATTAGAGATTAAGGTCAGAGTGAAATGTGAAGAAAATGTCAGTTTCCCGAAATCAATAGACCACCAGCGCTTGCCGTATAAATTATTTTACCTGTCAGAGGAATTAATAATACTCTCCCAGTATTTTGATTAGATTTGTGGCGATTTTTTTCCTTGATAAAAGAGAGTGAGAGAGAGAGAGAGAGAAAAGGAAAACAAGGAAACGAATGCCATCAGTGGGAATGAGGTGAAGGTGGCCTCAATTTCTTTAACGGTGGCTCCAAACTTTAATGAACGGCCAATAAATAATGAAAGGTCTTGCAGCTTAATGTGAAGAAGAATTTGTTAGTTGCAAAAAATTCCCTTGTTGCAACCTTCGGGGAGTTTTGACACCAAAGTTCGGACGTAAAAACGGTCACGTAAAAGTTGAGAATTACTCTTGGGACAAGTTGAAAAAGACTGAAAAGTACTCTGGTTAATAATATGAAAAAAGAAATCAGAAAGGAATACTCTTTCTAAGATAAGTAAAAACAACAACCAAGCTAAGAAGAATAGAAAATAGCAAATAGACAAAACACTATTTAAATTGGTCCGCTTGCAAAACGAAAGACACACATTTTTAGCATTATTCTACTATTTTTACTCGTATCATGCGTGACAATTATTTTATGCTCTTTAAGTAGACAACTGGCCAATGACAGTGAAGTAGAGGCAGGATTGATCATGCGCGTTACGTCAACAAGGGAGACGGGTGTAATGGCAAAATTTACCGATTTAAAAAAAATAATTTTTACAGATTAGCATTCATTATACCTGTTCAAGTCTAGAGATAACCTTTATCTTCCCCTCCTATCCATATAAACTACCTCTTACAGTAAGCTTCTACCTCGGGTGGTCACCGGACCTCGTGCTGGGTGAACCTTATTGTAATATATATATATATATATATAAATCTTTCTCTCTCTACGACATTTGTCAGAAGTATTTTTATCAGTTCTGAAGGCGGGATGAGGGCTTGTATCATCTTAACACAATTACAATATCAAATCAATCCATGAGTTTTTTTTTTCTTTTTTATTTACAAATCGATTCATGAGTTATCTGTATTTTTTATTTACAAAAGTCAAGTTTGAAACAGTTTTTACGTCAATGATAACTGCGTATTACGAATTATGTAAAAGAACACCATCAGGAGTACGCAGTTATCAATGACGTAAGCACAGTTTTAAACATATTTGTTTGGTTTATTTTGTTTTACGGCATATCAATCTCAGTGGGTTATTTAATGTCGATATGATTTTTAGGCTAGGATCGTATGAATAGAATATGTATTCTTTGAAAGAAATCAGTTTGTAGGTCAGGTTTCATTGACGTATTTTCGTCGAGAGTCAAATGTAACGTTGGTTCCCCTGGTCCAGTGGATAAAAGCGTTTGTTGAATGCAGTAGAGTTGTGAGTTCAATAACTGGCTAATCATGGAGACTTAAGTTAAAGGGGGATAACTGATACTGAGATATCCGGAAGAGACATGGTACGTGGAAGTAGAACAATCTATCCCCCCGAAAAATTAAAGGGTTCAGTTCGAAATTCCAATCACCTGAAGAAGGTCAGAGCGTACAACGGCTGAAACGTCGTGAATACAGTAACGTTAATATGAGGACAACAGTCTGAACAATGTAAATACTGTAAATAAAATGAATAAATAAATCTATGCTGTTGTACATACTACCCTTTAAATATTTATCATGAGCCGTTCCTGTGGGTAACTAGGATATTTGACTTCTGACATTGATTTCTGGTGCTGACCGGAAACGCTAGACATTTGAAATGAAGGACAAATAAACAAGTTCTATGCAAAGTATTGGAGCCACCTATTGTGAAGGATATTGTTGAAATAGTCAATATAAATCATAAATGCTCACACAGAACATGGCGCAATGGCTTCGGCGTGACAAGCCAGTCGAAGGCGGTGTTCCTGAGCTGATCGACGTCACGCACTCTTACTGAGGGTGGTGAACCACTGACAAAGGCCAGGATTACTCTCCGAGTGATAATTTAGCATGTCGAGGGAAAATTTCCTGTCTTGTGTGCGAGCCAAGGTTGATATGGCAGAGATAAGTGTGTGGGACAACCTATTTGATCGGTTGTATTTCTGTTTCGGAAAGAGTTCGGGCAAAACACGCGCGTAAATACTTTGTCTGTAATAAGTATGACACAAAATGTCTATCGAACGCGTGTCAGAAAATAATGGTGGGTGAAAATGGGTGGGCGTGCGCAAAGGATTTATTTTTGTGGACAGTAATTACTGGCAAAGAATCTGTATCTATAACAATCTGTGTGTCCAAAAGAGACGAAGTTAAAGGGAGAAAAAAAAAGATAGGAAGGAAAATAAAAACAAAAGGAACAAAAGAGATAAAAAGGGTGTGTGTGCGTATATATATATATATATATATATATAGGGTGCGTTAGATAAATTGTCATGTAAATTACGCAAAAATGAAAATAGCACCGATATTTCATTTTAACAGGTATATTTACCAAAATTACACAAAAATGCCTTAAAATACTAAAGAGTAAATTTATTCAATAAAATCGTCATTAGCTTCAACCACGCTCTACATACGACTACAGAATCTCCTGCAACTCTTCTGAACGGTCTACTTGTTTAAGTTGGTGAATGCTGCCATAATCCTTGCCTTCAGTTCATCTTTGATGTTATAAGGAGCTTTGTTAGTCTCTTGCTTAACTGTGCCCTAGACATAATAATCAACGGGGTTTGCAGTCTAGGAAGTTAGATGGCCAAATGTAAGTAGTGATGTGGTCGCTCCTGCTTGTGTGGCATGGTGGAGAGTCCTGTTGCCAGATATAGGTTCTTCCAGCAGCCACCCTCATGGCCCAGTACAGCACTACTTCCCAAGGGCACTTGATCTACGCCTCCGTGTTGTGTTTGAGTCCCTGTGGGAAGATGAACGGAATCATAATGTTGCCATCACTAGTGATCACTCCAAACGCCATGATGTTGACTGGATATATCATCCAACTCTTTCTGAATCCTTTACACTGACGCCCAAACATTCTGAAATGTTCATATTGGAGTTTCCGGCGCAAATACCAAGCAGAGCAGCATGCCGTTTCCAAATTTCTGGCGGAATGAATTGCGTTATGGAGCTCTCTTTTTTTTTCTCTCACAAACGTTTCCCAACTGATCTTACTATACTGTGTAGTCATGAAAAATCAAAAACGCACAACGAGCATGCGCAAAATTAAAAAAAATATAAAATGTTGACAATTTACACATTGCACCACCATATATATATATATATATATATATATATAAACGAAAATATTCAATTATATAAGGAAAAATGAATAGAAACAAAAACAAAATGTGAAATTTTATATTCATATATAATTAAAATGCAGTAATTGTCTTCAAAAACAAAAAGGATATTTCATCTTATTTTTGTCTTCCATAGATTTAAAATTCTAATCTTAATCTCACTGAATTTGATAAACAGCTGCGTAACTCTATTATCGGCAGGTCGTGTACATGCTTTGGACGTCAAATGTTGGTATTAGGTTGAAGGGAATAAGTTAAACAGTATAAGAATTCATATAGAATTTTAATGAAGACTAATTTCCTCTGTCTTTTTTTAATTTAACCTGAGAAACATTTTTACCGAGTTTTATGTAGAATGCAAAATGAAGTCATCTGTTCAATAAGCAACAGAATTCGTACTATTCAGAAATCCATAATATCATCGAATACAGGTGACAAAACCAGCGCGGATGCCGACAGATATTTCTGTTGGTATTGATTATCGTAAATGTCTCTTTGTAATATAAAAAATCTAAACCTCTTAGCTGATTTTAATTTAACTGGATAGTTTTAAAAATTTGTGCCAAAGCATCAAGATCCAGCCTTCTTTTAAGAAAAGAATAGGGTTTTCCTTTTGATCCATGGCAGTCAGAAAATCGGTCTCCTCCCATAAAAATGCATCTTTCATACGTTTCCAGCCTCGACTTATTAAAATTGTCAATTTATTATTTTAAATATTGAATTTCTGGTATAAACGTGTGTTGAAGTTAATATTGGAACTTCACTCATGTTTTAACATTAGAATAAAGGTAATATGGTTACGGGTAAAAATATTTACACGTACTTCGTTTATTTCCTGGAACTGAAAAGCAAGACAAAATTCAGCGAATTAGCGCTAAACTCATGAGGGTCACGTGATTTGTTGTAAAGTGAAGCACAATAACAGTCGTAAATATAAGCGATATCAGCACAATTCAGTTTTAGTTTATTCTAACGACGAGAATGGGAAGAAAATGGACACTTTTACTTACAATAAGAAAGAAAAAGTTGAAATTTCCGGGACACATAATGAGGAAAGACTGATTGGAGAATCTAAAATTCACATATTGAGAGGCAGATCGAAACACCGACTGCCTATTTCACTGTGAATGGATGGTATAGCAATAACAAAGAGTTACGGTAAGGATTCGAACGTTGCTTCGTGCTATAAAACGATACGTATGTAGAGCCACAACCACCAACATCCCGAAGAGATAAAGCATATAATGGACATAGCCTTATTCTACTAGCATCAATTGCGTTCTCCCTATTTTCATCGAACTAGATTCATAATGAAGGAGGCACGGTGGAGTAGTGGATAGCGGCTCGGATTGAGGAATCGGAGAGCCGAGTTCGAAATCCAGTCGAATACATTACATTCACGAGCTAATACCCCCACCAGCTATGGATAAATCTATATCCTTGAATGGCAACTACCGCAGAAAGAAATTGCAACCTACTGCGGGAAAAAATCTGCCTCGTCAGTCATGTATCGAAAGATACATGATCGCCTAAGCGTGTATACGCATGACACATAACTGACTGAAATACATAATGAATGTCAAAGCTTTGCAAAAGCACACATTAAGTATTAAAAAAGAAATTATATGCGTACTAGTGTCCTCATCTTTATTTTTGTTATTACAACGTTTCGACTGTTGTATCCACCGGCTTTCATCAGGGGGATATCGATCCGGTTAACCTACAGGGAATTCCGAACTGGAAAATTTATTTAATATACGGAGATATCCTGTCATCCTTCCATTTCTCGGGATATCTCGTCTAGTTCTTATTGTCAGTATTGTTCAGTGATTGCTTACTCTGTACCACTGAGTCCAAGTACAAACTGCCCGGACCAGGGATTGAACTCACAATGACTACGTCACGAAATTCACAAAGCAACGATTTAATCCATTAGGATCCGTGGGTCTCTAGTAGATTACAACATTGGTTCGTGAATTTGATGGCAGGTGAACGAGAACAGTATACCCACCATAGATTAAATAAAGGGTTCAGTTCGGAATTCCATGTAGGTTGGCTAGATCGGCATACACCTGATGAAGGCCGGGAGGTATAACGGGTGAAACAACAAAGATGAGAACAATATATATTCAAAATTCGGTTATTTTATCAACTAATTTTTCTCTTGTCGCTGGAAATACTTTGTATTTTTTTATTTTTTTTTTGCAACAAAATTACTAAAGTGAATCTTGAGAGGTGTGAAGTAGTTTGAAATTCAATGGATTTTCGATGTGCCATGTCTCTTTTGGATGCTAGCAAGCAATCATGGCTCTCCACAATTTCCTGTCATTTGCAGCTCTTAGTAAATGTTGTCTTTTTAGCTAACTCTCTTGTTCTGCCACCCGTTTAAATAACTTAGGTAGATAGGTAATGCGCTGTTTTCCTTCGTGCCTCTTGCCTTCAATACGTTATGTGAGTATCAAGTTAAGAACAGATAGTGACCACACAAATGCGCACATATCCAACAGTCGTTCGTATTTCATTCTCCCATACGCAAATTTATTTTTTCACGGTTATAACAATTAGAAGGAATGAACGCATTGGTGTATTTGCTTAATAAATCTTCCACGTGATGTGGTTTAATGATATTCATAGTAGCTATTTCGTACTTGGTGCAAGTAACATCCTATAATTTTGCTTGTCTCTAATGACCTGGAGAAAGGTTACAATTATAACGGTGAGGAATGATAACGAATCTTCAGGAAAGTTGCCATTCTTTTGTTATCAATAATAATAATAATGTTAATAGTGTTACATTTTTATTCGATGAGTTACCGATTAATGCACACGTAAGTAGGTTCGATGCAATTATAGTTTTACTAAAAATAAGCAGATCATTAAAATAATTGTGTTTATAGCATACATAATCTTTTATATGCTTCAGTACCATATCAACAAAGACTTTTTGATATGGCATTGGCTATCTGCTGTGGGAGCATCTATAACATCCATGAAATATTTTCAAAACGACATAGAACAAAAGCAAATACACGACTGGTTGAAATTTTATGAAATATTTGTATCATAAAATAAGAAATAAATGTCTGGTTTTAGAAAACGTACGCCTTTTGAGTTCAAATATCTACATTTTTAGAACAAAGATGAGTCCGGCTGACTGGTGTGAGAGCGGCACTTAAACCGTTAAAGTCTGTGACCATACGGAAAGGAAAAGAAAAGAAAGTTTCAGTTAGAAAACATAGATTTTTAGAGGTGCCAATCGGCAATTTCTACGTATAGAGGCTACAGTTAACTTTCTGTATGTGTTGCTTCCGTAGTAGGAAACACATTTATATTCCACTATTTAAAATTCTAAATAGGAGAATTGATCAGCACCTACCACAGTTAAAATCCGTAGAGGACAGTATGAAGGTTTGCAGATATTGAACTCACAACCCTTTGAGTCAAAATCACTGGATTATTTCCACCAAATCTTTTCTTCATTGGGTTATGTGTAACCTAGTGACTTGACTCAAAGGGTTGTGAGTTCAATACCTGGCCACAGCAGAGGTGAACAAAAATTTGGAGAGTTGAGTAACTAAAGGGAAATAACTGAAACTGAGATATACAGAGGAGGAATGGCACGTAGAACGAGAACAATCTACCCCAGTGGACTTACTAAAGGGTTTAGTTCGAAATTCTAAAGCACATCAAGGCAGGAGCGGACAACGTCCGAAACGTCGTGAACATGACAATGAAGATGAGGACAACAGTCCAAAAAATGTAAATAGTGTAAAAGTTACAATATCTCATCTCAGAAATATAGCCATGTGTATGTAGAGTTTCTGTCAGCTTAGAAAAAGACTTCAAATAAATATGCTCGCCTTACACTACATCGAGATAAGTTTCCTTCTGAATAAATGAAGGCAATGTAAAGCACGAATAATCTCAAAAAAAAAAAATGATTCAAATTTTCAACAGATAAATTGTTCTGCGCCAAATCACGAGCACGCGTATATCAGTGTTGATAATTACTCAGTACCTACGTTCACATCTTTGTGTTTTCTATGAGAAAATCATTTCTTAATGAGAATAATGAAAAGTAATTCGGTGATTTGAATGTATTCCAAAACGCATAAACGAAGCAATAGCGAGAAAACTATTTATGGATGATAAATTTAAAAAACAAACCAAAATATATATATATATATATATATATATATATATATATATATATCCGAAAGTCCTACAAGAAAACATCAAAGAAGGAAGCGTTGCCAACAATCTTAGTAATTAATTAAATAATATCATCCTTCTTTTGTTTAATTCTTTAATTACCTCAGAAAAATATTAATTAACGCATTTCGTGCTAATGTGAATTTTTGTTTTCGATATCTTTAATCACTGGTAGATTTACTCACTACTGCCCAGATTACAGTGTCAGATAAACTCTTACTTAAATGCTCTTTGTTAGCGGTTCCGAGGTTTTGCTTCTGGTAAAGACAACTCTCCTTGTGCCATTCCAGAAAGTACCTCGCTCTTTCTGCTATGTTCTATTTTTACGGGAGTCAGACTAGACCAAAAATGGAGTATTGATGACATATTCTGGCAGGAGCTACCCAGTCTACACTTCCCAGTCTCGATAGAGTTCAAAATTGTTTACGTGGTCTTGTAGGGAGTGACTTATTTTCCGCTCTACCGCCTCTTTCCTCACAGACACAACGTTGCAAGCCTATCGCCTCTCTATCTCTTTTTGCATAGCAAATGTTCAGATGAGCTCCACACTTCAGTTCCACCGGCCAGGACTCGTTATGTTACTTCCACGGAGACGAATCAGCCACATTTTCCGCTGTATTCCTATTGGTAAGGAGGAAGTTCCACCCTGGCAGATTTTTCCTGAGAGCTGATACTCTGTGGAACGGACACCTGCGTAGATGATTCCCTGAACAATCTTCAAGTCAAGATTCAATCTATCTTCTTTATCCTTATAATCTTCACTTCCTTCTACCTCCTGATATGTTCATATCACGCATGTCATTCATTAACCGTCTATCATGAGTGGATCTTGAGCCTTGGGTGAACTTTCATATAAAAAATGAAGAGAAAAAAAAGTGTAGCTGTCTTGGGGCCGGTGAAAGGAGGTACTTATAAGGATCTTATAATTCAATTCGATTGTACACCACATACTTTACCTCTTTTCATTTTCTGACTCTATTAACGAACATATATTTTTATACATTATTCCTCATCATCGCCTGATGAGTGATTACTAACATGAAACTGCCACTAGCGGAAGTATAGGGTACATGTTTGAAAAGTTCTGCTTCAATTATTATTATATTATTTTGTATGTTGTTTTACATTTTACACTGATCCTTTCAACTATATTTCTGTATTGTAACTATATATTATTATTTACATCGTTTAGACTGTTGCCGTCATATTCACGACGATGTACTTCCCGGCCATCTTCAGGTGATATACATTGGAATTTCGAGTCGAACCCTTTATTTAGTCCACTGGGGTAGAATGTTCAAATTGATCATTTCAATTTTACAACGTTTTACGCTTTTTGCACATATTTCTTATTTAACCCGTGCGCGTACACAAACGCACTCGTGTGTGTGTGTGTGTGTGTGTGTGTGTGTGTGTGCGTGTACTAGCGTAAAAGGACATTTTATCGGGCGGCATTTAAGTTAGTTCCTGTGGAGGGTTCTAGATTGGGCCATCATCACAAAAGCTAGGTAGGAGTAGACTACAGAAGAACTCAAAATTGATGGCTGTAATTTAAGTATTGCATTCAAGCTTATCTTGCAAAAGTTCAATGATAATTCTTCTGTCGCCACTTAATTTAAAAACAATTTGATTTACGCATGTCCTTACTTTCCGTACAAACAATTATTTTTATTTCATGGGTGACTATCGCGGGACTTGGCAATTACTTTCGATTATTCTCAAATTTATTTCCAAGTTATAAGAATTGTTATCGTACAAAAAAAAAAAATAAAAAAATTGTCGCAAAAAATCACGTAAAAAATTCGCCGAAAACAATCGCAATAATGAAAACTTGGGAATCCCAAATTTTAGGATTGCGGGTTCGGATCCGGTATGGAATATTTTTAAATTTACTCACAGAGTTGGCCTGATTCCAAAATGGTATTATATGTTGGGATACGGTCTCTAGAAGTAAAGTTGAAAAAATGTGACACAGTGACATTTGCATATATATATATATATATATATATATATATATATATATATATATAAGAGAGAGTGTGTGTGAATCAATGTCCAGAGATTGACGCTAAATAATTTGATTTTTATGTGAAAATGTTCGCTTCTATATAGTTAATATTCAAAATTGAATTAAGTGCATTGACAATCAGATTGTATTGCAAATTAAACGTTAATATAGTACGGACTTTTGCTGTTATCTCTCGAGAGCAAGTACAATGGTTCACAAAGGTACTACTTCGAAGAAGACTGTGAAAACTAGTTTATGGTAAGTAGCTCTTAGGACAAATAATTATTTTTAGGGTAATTTTTTTCAAATTCTCTAAACTTGCAGGTAGCATCGGGTGCATATAAAAAATCCTTCTAAAGAATTATTATTTTCTTAAAAATTAAAGACGTATGGACAATAATGTACTATTTTTACACTTTTGTGTAAGTGACAAGAAAGAAACACTCTCTTGGCTATGCAATGCTGATCGTCTTTTTTCTTGCATCAGAAAATTATTTGTAATTCAGCATTAATAATGCAGTATTGAACCAGTGAGACGTGAAATCTAACACTCGAAGTTGTTGAGGCAATTTATTAGATTATCGGTTAAGGGTCTCATAATCAAATCATATGTATTATTACAGTGAAAAAGCGAAAGTTGGTTTGGCTGATAAAATCAGCACATCCGACTACAACAACTTATTTTGTTATATTAAACTTAACTAAAAACGTGAATATGTTCACATTCAGGATTTGAGCTAGAGGAAAATTCAGTTCTTTTCTACATAAGCACAAACCCTAGCTGTTCATTGAAAAGAGGTTCTTCATTAGATGTACAAATCCTGAACAATTTCCGGTTAATCAGAGAAGAAAAAAAGAGTCCGTGTAATGTGTAGTTAAGACAAAAAAGACGATAGAAACATTAGTTTCGATCTGTCTGAATTAACCTCTTATAAGAGCTGCAAAGGACAGCCCATTTTGGAGAGCCATGATCACCAACCACCTGAAAGGACACGGCACACAGAAGAAGAAGCAAGAGAAAGTGAAAAAGACGATAAAATTTTGGAGTAAAAAATCAGATTCTTGTGGGTGGGAGTGATTTCATCATATCAGTCTTCTAAACCTGTTATACTTTCTCACTAGTATGTTTTCTACAGAACGTCATTTATTTACACTTGCTCATTATTCTCATCACAGCAACCTGATCTCGGGTCTCTTAATTGTCGTCCATTATGGAATATGCTTCATTGATAGTCACACTTCTAATTTCGATTTACACATTCTTTTTATCTCATCCCAATCTTTATTTCCAGTATTTTTTCTTTGTCTTCCTTCATTTCTTCTTAGTATTTTTTTTATTATTCTTTTCTCTAAGACGCTTTTGTTCAATTATTCTTTCTCCACTTATATTTCTTTACTATTTTCTTTATCACTGTTATTTTTTCTTTCTTTTCCTACTCTCTCAATTAATCTCACTTTTTTTTTTAACTTTATTCCTGCTTTTTCTTTTTTTTTCTTCCTCCGTTGTTCTACACAGTTTTTCCCAGTGATTTTTTCTTTCATCATTTTCCTTCTTTTGTATTCAAATTATATTTCCTGCCTTTCGTTTTCTTTTCCTAAACTTGCTCCTTTTACCCTTTCTCATTTTTTTTTTTACTTCTTTTCTGTTTTTTTTTTCTTCCTTCTTTCGTTCATTTATTTTTATATCTCTGAAAACAATTTTTTACCAATTCCATTACTTTCCTTATTTTTTCTTAGGCTTATTTTTCCTCACTCTTTTTTTACTTTCATCCTTCTTCTTATCTCCTTTCTTCTATTCTTCCACTTCTTCTTTTCCCAGTCTTTATTTATAACCAGGCTGGCTCAAGGTACTGGCAATTCGGGCAGTCGCCCAGGACGCCATCATACCGCCTTGTCATGCGTTTGGAATCTTCCAAACAAAAAGTGAAAATAATAAATAAAATGAAATAAAAACTAAAATATTAAATGTAATACTAGACGTAACTATTAATTCTTTATCAGAGAGATCTGAACAGTTACAAAGTTTCACTAACACATGTGGATTTTTAAATAACCTAAAATATCTGCCAGATAAAAATAAACTCAAAGCAACATGTCAAAATTTGGAGGATCAGTTCAGGTACCAAGAAAATAGTGATAATTAATGGATTTGATCTCTTGACTGAACTGAATATTGCAAAAGAATTATTTCCTGAAGATGTAAAGCTTCAGTAGAAGTCGTTTGGTTCATAAACACCAAAAAGTTACACTCACGTAGGTACCTCCATTAGGTCACATAAAAAAGCAGCATATCACGATGAAAAAAGGTCCATAAATCAACGGAAACAAAGTTTTGTCTCAATATGTTTATGTTGTTATGAAGAGGAAAGACCAAAGTATTTTTTAAATATTTTTTGAAATTGTTTACTCCTTTATAGCATGAAGAAAATTTTGGTTAATTTTTTTTTTTACGACAGCGCAATAAGAGAAAAAAAAGGTTTGTTTTATTTTGCGTTTTTCCCGAGGACAACACACGTTAATTTAGGAAATTCTTGCAAAAATCAAATAATTATCGGATTTTAATGAAACTTTGAGGACTTATTCACAAATGAATGAAATTATTTTGGAAATTTTTTTTTTCAGAAATTCTTTTTAACATGTTTCCACCCACTTACATATTTTCATGAAATTTCGACAAATTAAATCTTTAAGCACGGCATTTGTTTTATTAGTTATAAAAAGGACTCTTTATAGAAAGTAAATCACCAGTTTTTTTTTTTTTTCAGATCTGTGGGTTGAATTGAGAATAAATGCTTACTCATTACAGTGGTCACCGGAGAAGGAAGCTTTCATAAATAAAGCTTATAAAATATACTTGCGATCGTCTATGACTCAAGACAGATTAATTTCTTTGACTATTTTTTCAATAAAGAAGATGGGTGGAGAAAGTGTCATAAAAAGATTTGCACATCTAATGACTAGAAAAACATGTTTTGGGTAGGAATGAATGTTTTCTTTGGCTTGTATTTTTAGTTGTATATTGTAATAAACTCATTATTCTACATTTTAGGTTTTTCTCTTTGTGTAAATTAAAAAAAAAAGTATTATACTTGTAAAGGTGCCGAAATTCAGCTTGCCTGTGGTACAGTGTAACCCGGATATAAGAGACCCGGATATAAGAGAAACCTGGATATAAGAGAGATTTTCTCTAGTCCCAAATTGTTCCCATACTTACCTAAACAAAATAGACCAAACCCGTATATAAGAGAAACCCGGATATAAGAGACTTCTTATCCGGTCCCGACAACTCTCTTATATCCGGGTTACACTGTACCACAAACCATAGGGCCGACCCAGTTTATAATCCATATTCTTTAATCTTAGAAAGTAGAACCTTTATTCTTATCTTCTTTTTATTCTTTGAGATTCTTTTTTTCCATTTATACCATTTTCTCTTCTTCCTTTTCTCTCCTTCATCTCCATCTCTCATTAATTAACAATTTATTCACCTTTCTTGTTTTCCTTTTCCTCTTTCAATTTTTCCATTTCATTTCACTGTCCTCTCACTGATTCCTTATTTTTCTTACTTTCCCGCCACTTTTCATTTTCTTCTACAATCTTTGATTCTTTCTATCATTTC
Organism: Acanthosepion pharaonis; assembly: GCA_903632075.3. Lineage (NCBI taxonomy): Eukaryota > Metazoa > Mollusca > Cephalopoda > Sepiida > Sepiidae > Acanthosepion > Acanthosepion pharaonis. The sequence goes on from CAHIKZ030000557.1 coordinate 387,113, forward strand.
CGTATCTATCTTCCTCATTATTTTCATTCATACCTTTTATAGATGCTTCTATTTGTTCCTCCTCTTCTTCTTTTACTACACTTCCCCCATCTCTTCCTTTACACCCCCTACCTTCTATTATTTCACGGTGGAGTAATGGATAGCGGCTTGGATTGGGGAATCAGAGAGCCGAGTTCGAATTCCAGTCGAATCCATTACATTAACTTACGTGCTAACACCCTTGGGAAAGGTGTGAATCCTCTTTCTTCTCCCTCCAGCTATGGGTAAATAGCAGGACAGACTGGGTTCTATAGCCTTGGATGGCAACTGGTCTAGGAGAAGGAAAACTCTGAATTCAAAACCTGCTCTTAGATGAGGGTGAATGGAGTCTCTCTGAGCCTTGGTTGGCAATCCATTTAGTGATGGTGTCACGATAAAAAAAACACCCTTGATAGCCCTAGCGAAGCGTCAAGAATTCAGCTATTTGACAAGATTATGAACTACACCAATCAAAGTATTGGTGAGTTCAATCTCGGCTGAGGCCGCAAGAGAGAGATTATAATACTATTAACGTTACCTACTGCCCACATCACTTTCCCCCCCTTTTTTTTTCTTTTTGCATTTAGATGAGCTGTTTAACCACTTAATACGTTTACTTGTAATCTGCCTGGTATATATGGCTTATAGAGATGATGGACAGATATTCATAAACATTAGATTCTTCTGAGCAATCCGGAGAGATGGTCATTGCCTGTGATTTTGTACAGGTTTCCAAATAAATGCATACCACAGAGAGAATGGAGATAAACTTTATTTTTTTCAGAAGTAAAAAATATATAAACTGCATTCTATAATAGACCTAATTTTATCTTCAAATTTTTCTGCCATATATAGTCTGGTGCTCCCGCCATATATCTAGAGATCCTTGATAAAATTCAAAGAAGAATCAGCAATATTATTGGTCCTGATCTGGCAACTTGGCTTCAGTTACTTTCCCACCACTGTAAAATTGCCTCTCTTTGCCTTTTTTTATAAATAATTCCTTGGCATCTGCTCGGATGAGCTATTCACCAGGGTACCTAGACTTTATGAATTTAAGTGCAGTACTAGATTGGCAACAAGGTCTCACCAATATACAGTTGAGTTGTCTAGATGTAACTATAAGTTCTATAGTAACAGTTTCTCTTCTCACACTTCTCACATGTGGAACTCTCCTCGGGTTCTGTGCTTTCCAGCCAACTTTAATATTCAAAAATTTAAAATATAATGTCAATCAGTTTCTATTGTCCTCCTGATTACTCTTCTTTTGTTCTTGCTCCTTAGTAACGTTTCTGTTTTCTAATTCTTTCATGCCCACTAACCCCTTGTGTCTTAGTGGCTTTACTACCTTGTATGGGATGAAATTGATAATTAAAAATACTGATCTTGTGTTTATATGAAGGATAAACACATGAAGTGAAGCTATTTGAAGCTTTTGTTAATAAATTTATTTTTGGTTCACTACAAGGAAAAATCATTATATGCCAGAAGTTAATGAAAATACATACCTTTATAAACTGTTTATTTGAAAATAAATCATTATGATTTAGTTTAAGGGATTTAAATTTAATTCTATAATTATATCAAAAAGTTATCATAGATTTTACAAATATTAATTTGTGCATTTTTATCTTTGTTTACTAAAGTTTAACTTTACATTAATTTCTCTTTAAGAATATTGTAATGAAATAGGCATGTCAATTAAAGGATAACATGTGACTTGAATCTTCATTACATAACATATTTTATCAGTTCCTCTTAGCCAGTCTATAATATGCAAACAGCACAGAAAGCATACCATCTGATAAGTGATCCTTACATTCTCTGACCGCAGTGTGTGAGAGACTGTCTAGAGCTGTTGCTAATATATTCAACATTCCCATGCTTTCAATAACAGATGCAGGTGTGAGATCACATACATTTGAGAGCTATGGTGCACCCAGCTTCCTTGATGTCTGGTATAAGCTTGAGGCCAAACCTATTCCAGCAGAATAACACAGCATCTTAAGCATGGAATCTGAGACAAATTCTGCCTGACTTTTTTAATGTCAGGTCAAATTCATTCATTGCTTAAATAATAAAATTTGGGATATGAGTATTAATATTTTGGTTTTTGCTATGGATTGGAAGAATGCCAAAAATGACACAGAAGAAAATTTGTATTTTAGGTTTGATTATGCAGTCATTTTTAAATAATCTACTGTGAATGAAAGAAGTGATATTTCGCAAGCTGCATTGATAAACATTTCATAAGTTGTAAAACATGGTGATTTCTAAGTGTTGATTTTTAAAACATTACAAAGAAAAATAGTGAATTTATTGAATTAGTGCAAGGATGCTCTGAAATATGGTCAGGAAAAACAATTAAGATGATTTTCTTTATAATGTCATGTCCTGCCATTATGTAAGTGGTCATGGCTCTCCACAGATTCCTTTTCTTTGTTACCTTTGTATTCTTGTGAAAGATAGAGGAATGGTTTTCTGTATGCAACATAATTTTGAATACAGAGATGTTCTTTTCCTGAAATGACTGCCACACAAAGCTAGAGAGCCTATTCTATGCTGCTATCAAAAGAATTCAAACAAAAACAGAGAAAATCATTGATTTTAGACAGTTTACTGACAATTCTGATCTTGGTAGGGAATAACTTTTTGAAAATTCAAAAAATACAATAAAATTAAACATTGTTGAATGAATTTAATAATACTTCTTATATAAAGAAGTATTATTAAATTTATATATATATATATATATATATATATATATATAGAAGTATTATTAAATTAATATATATATATATTAATTTAATAATATATATATATATATATATATAAAAAAGTATTATTAAATTCATATATATATATATATATATATATATAAAAAAGTATTATTAAATTCATATATATATATATAAAGTAGTATTATTAAATTTATATATATATATATATATATATATATATATATATATGAGCCAATTTAATTTTGATTCTTTTTCTTCTTGTTTATGTTTCTATCACATTTGTTATTAAACATTAACTTAGTAACACTTCTTTTCCACATTTGTCTTACAGACTTTGAATTATGGCACTTTGTGTCTTCCACATGTTCTGACTGACCTTTCAACCACCTGATAAACATTCTCAAATTTAAAAGCCTTGATAAGCCACTGACATCCTTGCTCTTGTATATAAAGATGAGCAACAAAAGAAATCCTTATATTTTCCTTGATAAAATCTCTTAGATGTCAAAACATGTTGCCTAAGAATAATTTTTCTGCTTGTCTTTTCATTCATTTTGTTCCTTTACAGATACTCTGTCTGAAAACATATATATATATATACACTTGAATATTTCCCCCAAATTTAAAAATTCTTCACCATAATTTTTGTTTTGTGTTGAGAAAGTATTTTGATTTCTCAACAAATCTCAATATTTGCTTCCCCAGTAAAAGAATTTAAATGAATTCAATCAAAGAATTTATGAGATTTTGAAAATTTTTGTTTATATGGCAGTTTCTCACTTATTGCCATGCTGTGAATAAACTTCTCATCATTTTTGAAAATCTTTTTCAGCTTAAAGACCATTTAGAAGAAAAAAACATGAAAAGCTGGAAATGAATTTCATATGATAAAATGAAAATTTTCAATAAAATATTGAGGTTAGAAATGGTGAAGCCATTTGAAAGTTTGTTATTAAATTTATTTTAGTCGACTACAATGAAAAAATCACTATATGCCAGAAGTTAGGAAGAATACTCGCCTTTATAAACTGTTTATCTGAAAATAAATCATTAAGATTTACTCATAGGAATATATCAATTGAAAAAGTGGTGATTTTTAAGAATTTATCAAAATATTAAATATATCAGTAAAGATTTCTTGTAAATATTTACATGAAAAAATAAATTTTCAAGAAGTAATTCATTAATTAAAACTTTTGAAGATTATTTACAAAATTTATCTACAAGAATTGATTTACAGTACGTGAACCAAAATTTGACTGGAAAGGCTGGATAAAAAGATTTATTTATTTATTTTATATACATTGGATAAGAGTTCTTTTATTTTCAAAGAGTAGTTCCTGCTTTTAATGGTAAAGTTAAGTCATAAAGCTGTTCAGCATAAGGGAATGGATGATGAAGAAATATATTGGAGAAGCCAATACAAAAATAACACAAATAACCACAAAATACACTGGTTTTTACTGGAGATATATAAATTCAGTCATTATAACTGGTTTTACATTTCCAATAATTTTAGTCTCAGACACAGTGTCACAAAACAAAGAGTCTGGGTGAGGTTGGGGTCAAATCAGATGTTAAAAGTTCTGTAGGGAGCTAAGTCTGCAACTTTTAAAGATTCTTAAGTGTATTTGGTTTGTATATCATCCAGTTCATTCAGGTCACCTATTGTCGGGTTTACATTCCATCCCAGTATTTTGAACAGAATATGGGTTTATCCCTTGTTTCTTGTTTAGAATTGGGTTTCTGGTTCCTTCTAAAGTCTTCTAATTCTATTTCACTCTCTGTATTCACTTGTGTCTTGGTGACATTATTGCCTTGCTTGGGGTAAATTGCTTTATCAGACTAAAGTAATGTAACAGGACAGAGCCATGGAAGAAAGATTTATTATCCCATTTGTATTTTCCTCATTATGAGCATTATTATATCCATGATATATTAATACTGTATTTCACAGACAGAACAGAATGGCTGAAAGGAAAAGAAATGACAAACACCTTTATTATATCAAATATATCTAGACAGCAAAGCAGAGTGTAAAGAGAAACAAAAGGGAAGGGTCTTACATATAAATTGAGATAATCCTGTATTTGGAGAAGCCATGTTTAGGACTCCAGATTCAAATGAGCTTAATTCCTCTCTGTTCCAGGCAAGGACATATTCCACAAATGGGAAACAGTGAGTCTTTGGTATTCCCAAATTGAGGACTGTGAACTGGAGTTTCTTTCTATATCTGGGAAAGTTATATATATATATATATATATATATATATATATATATATAGCACCATTGACTTGTAAGCTGCAGGGGAGGCAGATCTAGCCTATGTCTGGGATATGGATATTTAATTTTAGAATTTTCAGTGTTTGGTATGTTTAGACACACAGCCCAGTCAATCTCATTTGAGTTTCCAATGGTTTTGCTTTTATTACTGTTTTTTTTAATATCCCACATGGTGACAACAGAATATCTGCCAAGCTCTGTTTCCATCTAGAATCCGACTGTACATTTCTTTTTAAGTTTAAATACATATTTAATGGGATTTAAAGTTTGATAGGATAAAAGAGACTTAAATTTTGATAAGATAAAAGGGTTTTAAAGTTTTATAGAATAAAAGGGATTTAAAATTTGGTAGGATAAAAAAGATTTAAAGTTTGATCTGATAAAAAGGATTTAAATTGTGATAGGATAAAAGAGATTCAAAATTACGTATTTAAGATTTAGCAATTATTAGAAATTAATTATTAATTATTAGAAATTAGCTGTTGAATTGAGTTGAAACTTTAAATTAAGTGAAAGATGAACTGATTTGATTAACATATTGCTATAATTAATGCCTGCACAAAAATAGGCATAAATAAATCAGGTTGAGTAGAGGCTTTTTTTTTATATTATCTCAAAAATTCATACGTCATAATTTTGTAAGTTTGGTTCTATTTAAAACTGATAGAATTTTGATCAGAAGAAGTTAAAAATAATCCTACTTGATAATATATATGTATAATATATAATTGTTAACATACATACATATATATATATATATATATATATATATATGAAGAAATATAGTTTTAAGGTGTGCTATATTTATGAGATAAAGTGCTCAATATCAGAGATAGAGCATATGTAAATATAAATATAAAAGTGAACATTGAAGTCAACACTCAGAGGCGACAGGCTATTTCATGCTATATGCAATCGTCAGGCTGTGAATATTGGAATTTTCCTTGACTATTTATATATATGGGTCAGTGGTGCATTGTGGGTAATCTATTCTGGTGGTTATTTTTGCAGGAATGGCTTGTTTATTTATTTGTTTGAGTTAATTTATTTTACATGTTTTTCATTTTCATTTTGTATTATTTATTCTTTTCGGTTTTTGATGTTTTATTAACAGAGTAAAAAATTTGGTGGTCGGGGGTGATTTGCTTAGGTCGCTTATTTAATAGTTTGTTTTGGTCTGGAAAGATAATTAAAGCTATTTATTCGTCCAATGTTAAGATTGCTTGCCATAGTCAATTCTGTTATTTTGACGGGGGGACAGTTTAATTTATTTATTTATTTGAATTGATTATTTTTACTTGTTTTTGCTTATTTATGCTTATTTTTATTAGTTCTAATGGTTATTTAAGCAGGAACAATTTATTTATTTGGATTAATTTTATTTGTTTTTTTATTTATTTACTTATTTTTTATTTTGTATATTATTTTTTACTCTATTTGGTTTTAGATTTTTGTGTAACATAGTGATGTTTTTTTTTATTGTTATATAGCAGTTATAGTTATTTTTACGTCCAATTTTTGGATTGGTTATTGTAGCCTATTCTAACAGTTATTTTAGTGGGATTGGTTTGTTAATTTGTTTATTATCATTTACTTTAGTTATTTGGGTTGATTATTATTGTTTTTTTATATATATTTTTTTTATTTTTATTTATTCTATTTCATTTATTCTATCAGGAGTCATTTGTTAATTTGTTTATTTGATTGGGTTAATTTATTTTACTTGTTTTTTATATTATTTTGTTTATTTGTATTTATTCATTTCAGTTTTTGATTTTTAAGTAACACAGTAAAAATTTGTTTTCATGTCGGTATTTTGAGATAAGCTCAGATCATTTATTTAGTAATTTATTAAATAAATTAACCCAAACAAATAAATAAACAAACAAGCAACTCCTGCAAAAATAACCACCAGAAAAGATTACCCACAATGCACCACTAACCCATATATAAATAGTCGATGAAAAATCTAACATTTGAAACACTCAGAGGTGACAGGCATGAAACAGCCTGTCGAGTGTTGACTTCAATGCTCACTTCTATATATATATATATATATATATATATATATATATATATATATATCAAATATATAATATATATATATATATATATATATATATATATATATATATATATATATATATATATATATATATATATATATATATATATATATATATATATAATTGATAATATATATATATATATATTATTATTATTATATAAATTAAAAAAAGAAAAAAAAAGTTGCCTTGATCTATCCACTATCCTTCTCCTCATCCTTTCCTCTATCACTCCTATCTGATCTTGCTGCAAATCTTCTGTAACCCCTTGCGTCCTAGTAGCTTCCCACCTTGCTTGGGGTGAAAAGCTTTAAAAAAAAAATATATATATATATATCAAATATATAATTGATAATAATATATATATAATTGATAAATATATATATATATATATATATATATATATATATATATATATCTTTCCCCAACAGAAAAAAACAAACAAGATAATGCCTGGAACCAAAGTACATTATTTCTGTCCCTAGAGAACCTCAAATTTCTGTTAGTTATGAAGATTGCCGACCTCCTGTCAATACCGTGGTATTTATTCAAAGAGAGTGTTTGTGTTTTTTAGACTCAGTTACATTTAGTTCATTCAGTCAATAGAATGCTTTTTCATGTCAGTATCTTGTTCATGGAAGATCTTCTTAGAGCCACAGCCAGCTGTCAAAAGTACATAAACACACACACACATTCATGCACCTAGTAAAACTAAGTGCAATTATACAGTTATGATTATATATATATATATATATATATATATATATATATATATATATAACCAATTTAGTATGATGTTTTTTAATAACTTTAGATGGAGAGTGATGTACAAAACACATATGTACTCTCAAGTATAATATGTATATATGTTTATATATATACGGAAATGGAAATAAACATATTCATGTAAATAAAGATATATAATGTCTGGAACATTTTTGAAAATTATATAAACCAAACATAGTCCAACTACATGAATCTTATATATATATATATATATATATATACAGTACGAGCATAAAGATCAGAATGATGTTAAGAAAAAGTCCAAATGTGAAATAACTTTTTATTTTAAAGCTTCATAGAACATTTTATCAAGGAAAAATAAGGATATAAAGGTAAATTATATAATTCCAAAATATAAAGATCAATAAAGTTATTTTGATAAAGTTATAAGAATAATCATATAACATTTGAAAAAAATAGATTATCAAAAACATCAGAACGATTAACAAAATCATATTATTATAATGAATACATCATATCCAAATGAGAATAGTGTTCATAATTCATTAGTACTTGATGTGTAAACCTTTACTTTAAATAACAGCTTGACATCTTTTGCTACATGAGCAAATTAATGTTTTGCATTCATTAATGGATATTTTCTCCCATTCTCCTTTTAAATTAGTCTATATTTGACATTTGTTGGATTTTTTTCCTTGGCTATTTCATTTAGTAACTTCTCAATATGATTTATGTCTGAACTTTGAGCAGGCCACTCCATAACAGTAACATCCTACTCAGAAAGAAATGTCTTCATAGAATTCGCTGTGTGACATGGCACGTTATCTTGCATAATTACAGCTGGTTGATTAATTGCAGTTCTCAAATTAGGTACAACATGTTTCTTCAATATCTCTTTGTATACAGTTGCATTAATTTTACTGTGTAGCCTAACAAGAGGTCCCATACCAGCAGCTGAAATCATGCCAAACACCATCACACTTCTTCCTCCAAATGTAACGCTGCTTTTAGTGCACTGAGGCAAATATCGTTCCTTAGGACTGTGTTGAAGAAACCTTCTCCCATCACAACCGAACAGGTTAAACTTTGACTCATCGCTGAAATGAACACAATCCCACTGTTCTTCTGTCCATATGACGTGTTCAGTGGCAAATTTCAATCGGCTCATTTGATTCTTTTTAGAAATGTAAGGCTTCATAGAGGCTACTTGACTGTTCAGTTTTATTTCATTAAGTCTTCGGGAAATAGTGTGCCTTGATATTTTAATGCCAAAGTTAGCATTAGCTCTTTTAGAGATAGCACTTGCTGTTGCAAATCGATCCTTTTCTGATTCATTAGCAAGCCATCTCTCTTCCCTTGCAGTAGTTTTCCTAGGCCTGCCAGGTGGTTTCTTGGCTTCACATGACCCAATTTCCTAAAGTTTTCTTAAAATACTATGAATAACACATTTAAATTTCCCCACACTCTTTGAAATATCCCCAGTCGAGAGTTTATCTTCATTACGTAACTTGACTATCAGTTTTCTAAGTTCCAATGACGTCACAGATTTTTTCGCCATGTTTACAATGTAAGAGCTTTTATGGATTTATTTAATCGTTCTGATGTTTTTGATCATCTATTTTTTTTAATGTTATATAATTATTCTTATAACTTTAACAAAATAAGTTTATTGAGCTTTATCTTTTAGAATTATATAATTTACCTTTATATCCTTATTTTTCCATGATAAAATGTTCTATGAAGCTTTAAAATAAAAAGTTATTTCATATTTAGACTTTTTCTTAACATCGTTCTGATCTTTATGCTCACTACTGTATATATATATATATATATATATATATATATATATATATATACATATAAATATAGATAACTAGACTCGTTTCGAAAAACCCTCTCAATTTTCGATTTGCTAATCAAATCAATCTCGAGGGAAAAAAGGTTTTAAAAAAGAAAGAGCTACAAACATGGACTTCTGCCAACAAAAAATCGCACAGATGCAGGTCTGAAGCCCAAAGACAAAACCCCAATACGGGTAACAACTAACTAACAAAAGAGCTCAATACAACCGTAGAGCAGACCTAGATACACCTAGTGAGCCAGACAAACCTACCTAGGTTTCACCTAAACGGATCGTCAGGGAAAGTTTGGCCAAACTTTTCCTGACGATCCATTTAGGTGAAACGTAGGTAGGTCAAACTCACTAAGATTATATATATATATATATATATATATACATAGATTGAGTATGGCTAGGAATCCAACAAAATGATACAACAAAAGAACAAGTAGAAAAATAGATCTTAATCTAACATATTTCACTGTATTAAAGCTTCATCAGAGATCAAAATAGAAATGATAAAATTGATAAAAATCACAGAGACACAGATTAATGATATGTTGTTTGGCTATTTCTTATTGGGTGGATATGTGTCACATGTAATGAAGTAACAGATAATATTCAGATATGTGTGGCAAACATTCTTGATGCTAAAGTGTGTAAAAGTTAGTGAGATGCAGTGGGATGTTTTGATTGGGTACATGTCATATGTAATGAAGTAACAGATAATATTCAAATAAGTGTAAGAAAACATTCAGAATACTAAAGTGTGTAAAAGTTTGTGAGATGCTGTAGGGTGTTTTGAAAAATTTTGTTTGCTTAGATTTTTCATTAAAGTATATTTAGTGTATATTTTGTATATATATTGATTTTTATGTATTTCGAAGAGATAAGTTTGATTCATGAATAATGGATCAGTAAAAAAATGGGGATGTGATGTAGTTTTTTAAACGTGTTAATAGTTGGTAATATTGCTTTAAATATATTTTGATAATTTTTTTCTTTAAACAATTCAAATGCCAGAGTTTATCAAATCAAATGTCTACAGTGCAATAACATGTACATTGGGGAGACTTCACGTGATCTAAAGACCTGCATCCAGGAACACAAAAGAGATTTGCATTTAGATAAACATTCAAATTCTCTTGTCTTACACAGCAACAATGTAGGATATAACTTTAATTTCACCAATGCCAGCCTTATCAAAAAAGAACATAACCCTTTAAAGAAAAAATATTATGAAAATATATTTATAGCAATATTACCAACTATTAACACATGTTTAAAAACTACATTACATCACCATTTTTCTACAGGTCTATTATTCCTGAATCAAACTTATCTCTTCCAAATACATAAAAATCAATATATATACAAAACATACCACTAAATATACTTTAATGAAAAATTTAACCAAACAAAATTTTTCTAAAAATCCTGCTGCATTTTGCGAACCTTTACACACTTTAGCATCCAGAATGTTTTCTTAGACATATTTGAATATTATCTGTTACTTCATTACATGTGACACATATCTACTCAATAAGAAATAGCCAAACACAACATACCATTAATCTGTGTCTCTTTTCTTTTTTATCAATTTTATAATTTCTATCTTGATCTCTGAAGAAACTTTAATAAAGTGAAACGTTAGATTAAGATCTGTTTTCCTATTTGTTCTTTATCATATTATATATATATATATATATATATATATATATATATTCAAACAAGATTTATTCAAAAGAACCCACAACACTGTTTCATTTTTTATTATATTTTTCCATTTTTTGAATAAGGTGTTGAGTATTGTGCTTGAAGTTATGGATAATTTGTCAGAGCACAAAACCCAACACCTTATTTGGAAATTGGAAAAATATTAAAAAAAATGAAAGAGACAGAACTTGCCAGTTTTTTTAATCAAATTTACTCAGATTTACTGCCTAAATATACCTTATACTGTACTGTACTACTGTACTGATGCGGCATTCACCCCGGGCGGATTGAGCTGACTTCTTCCTGTTCTGAGAAGAAGATTCTTGGGATAAATTACAGAAGTAGGGTACCCAGGCCTACTCGGATAATGTTCTCGCTTGCCGCAGGGTTCCCACAGACGCAGAGACAGGAACGACCAGAAGTCGCCGGTTACCGATGCAGACGCTCCTTGGATTTTCACCAGAGCCCTTGTTAGCCGGCGTGTGTGTCAGACCTGTCTGCCTTGGGTGGCCCTACCAGGAACGAAGTTCCGGGCAGCATAGCTCTGACACTACCGTTTACACCCCACCACCGACTGTGAGGTAAGGGTTGGACTTTGGGGGCTTACAGTACCAGGTGTTCCCAAGCGGTCCCCCATCTAAGTACTGACCTGGCTCTACGATGCTTAACCTCGGTGATTGAACGAGAACCGGTGTTTCAGCGTGATTTGACCGTAAGCTACCTTATATATATATATATATATATATATATATATATATATATATATATATATATATGACAAAGTAGAAAAAGTTTGTGTGACACATTTCATTGCCCAAAATGATGTTTACATTGATGTGCTTATACATGTGCATGAAGGAGAAGGGACACTAAATTTATTAATTTAAATTTTAAAATTTTTATTTATGAACACTATCAAAACTAAAACTGAAAAGAAATTATCTAACTTTAACATAAAGTTTTTTTACAACTACTTCTAAAACAATAAAAGACTTAATTAATACAAAACAAAATAATAAGCTAAAACTTGAAGGAGGAATTTATTACCTGTAATAATTGCCACAAAGAATAAATAGGAGAAACCTCAAGGAATTTAAATAAAATATTATATGAACACAAAAAGGATCTTTTACAAAACAACACATTCAATGCATTAGATTAATTAAAAGAAAAAGCAATTTACAAAGACAAAAATGTATAGAATGTGCTTTACTTGCTAGATCACCTACAGTCTAGGTTCTTATAAGTTTTCATCTTTCTTGGTCTATCTTCTATTATCGCAATGTCAGATATTTAATAACAAAAGTGATAAAAACAAATGAAAAAGAAACTAAATGAAATTGGCTAGAACTTCAATGGAATAAAGTTATTTTTATATTGATGCAGTTACAAATGTACATTACATTGTCCCCTCTCCTTCATGCACATGTGTAACTACAGCAATATAAAATTCACTTTATTCCAATGAAGTACTAAAGGACAAAATTTATAACATGAAACATTTTTCACTTTTGTCATAGATTTTCCTAAAATTGTTCTTGATATAGTACACTTGATAAGCATGCTTCCTTGTTCAGCAGTTGTTTTCCAAATTAAAATAAAAGTCCGTTAATTTTTGAGAAATTACTTTGTTTTGTTTTCAATATGAAACTGAGCAGTATGGGCTTTTGAGAAAAATATGTGAATGAGCAAATGTGCTTTTCTTACAAAAGGGAAAATACAGCCTCCCTGAACTGTGGTGCTATCTGTAGCCAAGTGGTAAAGGGGAATGCAGGTTAGATTCCTGATGGAGAGCGGATTTCCTTTATTAAGATTTCTCAAATGCACAAGCCACACTGTTTAAAATAAAAATAGAGCATCTATTCAAAATACAAAAATCCATTATAACATTTGATTTAATAAAAATGTTGAATTAAATATTAAATATTTTAAAGAAAAACAGACCACTTTAAGGTTCCATTATAATAATTTATTTCACCAGAACCCTTTTAAGGGATGCTGGATCATCAGATCAACACTTCCAAAAATGAAACGAAAGATGAAATGAAAATTCACACTTTTGACGGGTAGTATATATATATATATATAAAGTCAAGAAGAAAAACTTAAAGATCCATTTCAGTTATAAATTATTTTGTGAATATTTCCAACTCTTCAGACCGAAAGTTCTTAATAAATGGACAGACTTCATCTGGACAGATAGATTAACAGGAGGAACAGAAAGCAAGAGAGTAGAGAAGAAAGGGAGAGAGGAAGAAAGAAAAAATAACAGATTTTTGAATATAAAATTCTTTTTAAAACATGAAATAGGGGGAGAGAGAGTGTGTAAAGGAAGGGACAGGAAAGAAGGAAGAAATGAGGAGATAGTAGTAAAACTAAAATAGAATGACCTGGCCAAGAATTTTTCCTTAAAGAGTTGAAATTATAACTGGAATGGATCATTAAGGTTTTCTTCTTGACTTATTATTATTATTATGATGCTCTGTAGTTTACATTGAGCATTAATATCCTCCTTGGAATTATCCCTACCAGTCACAAATTGGATATATATATATATATATATATATATATATATATATAAATCACCACAGAGATCCTTCCCTGCCACCCATTAGAATGTCTGATGCTCAACTTGCTCAACTTCCCGAGAGCACCTCTCTGTGGCTGCTCGGCCTCACGTTGTCTACTGACCTGAGATGGAACAAATATATTTAGTCAATTGCTTCGTCCACCGCAAGGAAAGTTGGCTCCCTGTGCCGCACCATGAAATTTTTCTCTCTGGAATCGATCCTCCAGATCTACAAATCAACAATTCACCCTTGCATGGAGTATTGCTGCCATATATGATCTGGAGCCCCTTCTGTTTGCCCCGAGGTTCTTGATAAGATCCAGAGATGGATATGCAATATAATTGGCCTTGATCTGGCATCTCGTCTGCAGTTGCTCTCTCACAGACATGCCATCGCCTCTCTCTTTTTTACAAATACTTTCATGGTAATTGCTCCGATGAGCTGCTTTTGCTGGTTCCAAGACTTCGCAAATTCAAGCGCCCTACGAGGCTGGCATCTCACTCTCACCCTTTCACTGTTGAAAATGTTAGATGTAGCCACCTCTTCTACTCTAATAGCTTCATGTCTCACACCTCTTACCTGTAGAGATCCCTTCCCTATTCCTGTTTCCCTGATAGCTTTAATCTCCAACTATTCAAATGTAATGTCAATTAACATCACCCGTTGCCTTGATCTATGCACTATCCTTCTCCTCATCCTCTCCTCATTCCTATCTGCTCCTGCTCCAAATCCTCTGTAACCCCTTGCATGCTAGTGGCTTCCCGCCTTGCTAGGGGTGAAGAAATGCTTAAAAAAATATATATATATATATATATATATATATATATATGAAAAAGTGAGGTCAGCATGAGTGGTGACAGTCTGTTTCATGCTTAAACACAATTGTCAGGCCTGAAGATTGCATTTAAGCATAGAACAGATTGTCAGCACTGGGTATTGACTCAATGTCCACTTTTATATTTGTATCTGCTCTATCCCTGATATTGAGAACTTTAACCCATAAATATACCATACCTCCAAATTATATATATATATATATATGTATATATTTACAGACACACACACGCACAAGAGGCTGCTGAAAAATTCTTGGCCCAATCCACTAGCCAAAATCAGTATTTTAATGATTAATCATATTGATACTGATTTTTTAAAAGTTGTTAATTTTGGGAAGTTTTCAGCACTTCCTTGTTTGTGTGTGTGCAGATAGATAGATAGATAGATATTGTCCAGCATGAATCTGACAATTGTGCTTTATATTTCTTCTCAATTTGTGTGTGTGTATATATATATATATATATATATATATATTACATTAAATATGACAGACAAGGAAAATTTAATTTTTTTTTATTGAGTTTTTCCAGCATTCATACATTTTTCCATTTGGTGGGAATAAGTCAAAACATGAAGAGAAGTTAACAATGTGTAAAACAAACCTCCTTAAAAATGGCTAAACTACTTGGAACAATGGACAATATGGACCATTTCCACACTCCATTACTCCCACAAAACAGAAAAATGTAAGAACACTGGAAAAACTAAATAAAAAAAATGTACAGTGTGTTATTTAGTACTATAAGCCAAAGTGTATCCCTTTTGTATCCATCTTTTTTAAGCAAGTAGCATTAAATCAGCAACACGCTCATCTGGATTTTGTAACAAGAGTATTTATAAAAATAAATCTAAGGGCACAAGCGATACAACATCTTTTGCTTTGAGTAGCCATTTAAAAACTGCTGTGAGGTGAGGACAGTAAAATCTGTTGCTTAAGAACACAAAGTGAAGTCACATAATATGACTTTTTTTTTCTTATTCTATTTTTTTTTTTTTTCATAGGAAGAAAAGTGGGAGGGAAATTATAGTGGAATTGCACATCAGCCATTAAGATCATCAGGGAAGATAAAAGCACTGTTCTTACTGAACAAAATAGGGAATCAACATTAATCATTTTTTCTTCTTTTATTTTATTTTTTTAAATCATTTCACTCCAAGCAAGGTGATAATGCTACAAGGATGCAAATTGTTACTGGGAATGGAAGAGAATGAGAAGACATTATTGAGGAGAAAGGACAATAAAGTAACAGGATTCAGGAAGACAGAAGATGATTAGCACTGCATTTAAATTTTTTAAGATTATAAGTGGCAGAGAAGCAAGAAATTGAAAATAATTTCCAGAGGTGACAAGTGAAGAAAATGATATCAGTGAATACAAAATAAAGAAATTTATTTGGTTCTTTTTGTCTAGTGGCCTATCAACATCAATGGTTTATTTGAAATCAAAATGCAAATATTTTGCATACAATTTTATTTTTGGAGATAACAATGGTTGAAGAGCATTGGTTTCCAAATAGTGTGGTCGCCTCATATGTGCAGCAGATGAAGATAGCAGGTGAGGTCGGGGAATGATTGAAGACAAAGATTTAGAAACAGATTTAGAAACATTTAGAAACAGTTTTAAAAAATACAGATGCCAAAAATAAATATTATTTTAAAATTTAAAATATTATTATGGATTACCGTATTTTCCAGCTTGGAAGATACACCCTAATATTGAAAAGAAATTTCTAAGAAAAGAAAAAGTCATTCTCATACAACAATACATTCACCATGCATCCCTCACATACTGACGCCATATACTGTTTACATTAATCACTCATCCAATTTTGTTTGTATGGC
This sequence comes from Acanthosepion pharaonis, assembly GCA_903632075.3. Classification (NCBI taxonomy): domain Eukaryota; kingdom Metazoa; phylum Mollusca; class Cephalopoda; order Sepiida; family Sepiidae; genus Acanthosepion; species Acanthosepion pharaonis. Next base: position 403,773 of record CAHIKZ030000557.1, read on the forward strand.
AATGACATATTAATCAAGAGCAGAAAAGCTCCCACTGCTGCTCGTAAACAGAGCATGTTTAAGCTTGTGGCTCAGCTCCAGGAAGGTTTATAGTCTTGGAAATACTTGTAACAGCTAAGTAGTGAGATTAAATCATGTAAAAGGATGAATTAAATAGATAGCTAACATTATAGTATAATAACTCAAATTCACAACCCTATCAGTGAAGCCAATTAGGTGACCATCCAAGCTTACTTGGGCCTTTCTCTTTTTCAGGGTATTTTTTATGAAAAAAACGTGTGTTTTGTAAACCTGAAAATACAGTGAGCATGCATAGCTTCGAGAACAAATAGCTATAAATAATTATTGACCTATTTTATCATTGTGATATTTTTGCATTATATCAAGTATTAAGAATATAGTAACTATTATCTGCAAATTGGAGGAGAGAGTTATCAATGATAATGTTCTGACTTCAAGCCTTCTCACTGTTTTTTATTTTTAAATGTAATTTTATCAACTAAAATTTGGTGAGGTGTGAACAAATTTTCATTCTAAAAATGTGGCCCAGAGAAAAAATTTGGGAACCACTGGTTTAGTGTTAGAGGTCTTACTAATTAACCCATAGTTGGAGGGAGAAGAGGTGAATTCATAGTTTTCCCAAGGGTATTTGTATGTAAGTGAATATAATGAACCCAACTGGAATTGGAACATGGTTCTCCCATTAACAATTTCAAGCCATTATCCCTTACACTAACCATAAATCTAAGCTTACAGTAGATGGTATTCCCAAGCAGTCACCCACCTAGGGACTGGTCAGAATCAATGTTGCTTAACTTTGGTGATCGTATGAGAACAAGTGTTTCAATGTGATAGGGCTGTAAGCTAAAGGAAATTTGGAAAAATTATACCTGCTTGTTTATTCAATTAAAAATATGAGGAAATGGTTGAAAATTGGCCAAGTAGTTTATTTTAATGTATTGTATCTGTAATTAGGTAAGTCCTCCTTTCTGAACACTGTTAGTGGAGCGTCCATGTTTACACAGTAACAGTATCAAGAAAACTGGCACTATCAAACTCAAACTTCAATCACGTGACCATAATAGTACCAACTCTAAGCACACATGAGCAGAAAGTAATGTGACAAACCTAAAGATAATTTTTAATAATGCTAAAAAGCTTTCAGCCCAACCAATTATTTTTTTATCATTTCACCTGAAGCAAAGCAATAGCACCACTAAAATGCAAGGGTTTGCTGAGTGTTAAAGAATATGAGAAAAACTACTATTAAGGAGAGTGAGTAATAAAAGAGCAAAAATTTAGAAGACAGAAGATACCAATTGATATTGCAATTAAATTTTTGAAGGTCAAAGTTGAAACAAAAAGTGAGGAGAGGGTTACAGAAGTGAAAAGTGTGAGAGAAGAAACTGTTAGCATAGAACTCAGAGTTACATCTAGCTGTAAAATAATGAGACCTTGCCACCAATGTAGTACTGCCCTTATGTTTTCTCACTGTGGAACTATGTTGGGCCAAGGACTTTTCAGCATCACCTTATAATAACAGTGGCATATTAAACAGAATAAATTATGGTAATACAGCACAAATAGCAAAAATGCATTAATTTAAATGGAATTACTAATATTAGCACTTTGTGAGAAAGATAAGACACATCTCGTCTCATTTGGAAAATTTATTCTTGACTACTTTTCACCAGATATTCATAAATAATTTTATAAGATTAAAGCTTAAAATATTTACTTTGTGCTTCTTTCCTCTGTAGCTCATCTGAAGAGTAAAAAGATTAAATAAGATTGAGACTGAAGAGAAAGACATAATGGCTTGTCTATCAAAGTAAACACACACAACCAACATCATATAGTAAGCAAATGGTTACTCGGTCTTAAATGTTTGCAGAAACAATGAAACTATTGAAAAAAAAAATTCTCTATAAAAGTTTAAGATGTAAGGGTTTGAAAGTCAAACAATAAAAATCAATGAAATGTATTTTAATAGAGAAAATCAATGTGTGCTCTAAACTATTTTCATGTTGGTTTGTTAATTCTTTTACTTCTAAGCAGATTTTATCAGTTTATGTTCTCTTTTTAATTCCTTATCATCTAGCGGAATAAAATAAGAACTTTAAAAATATGTCAATGGATTATCACTGTCAAATAAATGAGAACAATAATCCATAACACAAATAATTTATATTCATTTTATACTTATAAATCATTTTTGCTAATACAATCAATTCATATTAGTACAAAGTCTATTATAGTCATGTTCTAATATAATAAGCATTTCTTCTGTTTTGTATCTATTAAGTAACCTATTTAATACACTGTTGTAACCTGGGAAGTGTTACTGAATAAGGAATAACCAAAATGGAGGTTGGAAATGAAATGGCAATCTTTATAACATCAACAAAATATAATACTCGCCAGCAGCATGAAGTAGGTAAACCACTGTTAGTGGTGGACTACTTAGACAGCATAATTACGTATTTATGAAGATTGGGACATGCCCATTAGTGTTCATAGGTACAGTATATAACATACTCTGAAGTAGAAAATCAGTATCACATTTTATTGTGTAAATTAGACAGTCAAGAATTAACATTATCATCTTCCTTTCTTAATTCCTGTTCTTTTAATGTTTTTTGCTCCTTAATAATGTGTCCTAGTGGCTTTATAGCCTTGCTTGGTGTGAAATGATTGAAAAAAACCAACAATGTTTTAACATATACTCTACTGACACAACAGGTCAGTTTGAAAAGTAATAAAATTGGTGTCACAAATAATTTATTTCAATTCCAAACAATAAACTACATGTTTTCTCCTTCAAAGTAATCCCCCTCGAGTCTAATACACTTTCCCCTCCTTACCTGCTATGCTTCTATGTATTACTGGAGGGATTCTTCTTAGATACCCCTCAGTTCATTGTTATGCCTTTTTCATGGCATCCATGCCTTTAAAATGGGTCCCATTGATGATTCACTTGAGCTTGGAGAAAAGAAGAATGTCATATGGAGCAAGATCAGGTGAATAGAGAGGAGGTTATTCAAGTAAAGTGAGTTTTTTCTTCGTTAAAACTGCCGGATGCTCAGAGTGTTGTGAGCATGTGCATTGTCATAGTAAAGCAGCCACAATTTGTCCTACCACAAAGACACGTGAAAAAAATGAATTGGTTGTAGAAAGCTAAGATTACAGTTATATACTCCCAAGATATCATGTTAGATGATAACACAATCAGCTTATCCATCTTTCACCTATAGCTCACACAGCACAACAAGTCTTCTTACTTTTCAGAAAGATTTTGTATGTTTAGTAAATCCTTGTGTTTCTATTTTTGTTAAAAACTGAAATAAATAACTCTGTTATTGACATTCTTTGGATATTTCAATACATTCTTTCCAAATTAAAAGAAAAATAAACAGTTTTGTTTTTAAAAACTGCTGTGATAAGATCAGGTTAAAGTAAATATTTTCTTCTTTATTGATAAATGAAATAAGTTATTTTGATGTTATTTTAATTGACATGGGGAATACATTTGTTTCTTTATTAACAAGTGTAGTTATTTTTTTATCAAAATATGAAATAAGTTATTTTTGACATTGTTGTAATTGACATATGATATAAGTTTGTCTTTTTTACTGACAATTGAAATAAGTTCTTTTGATATCATTTTAATTGATATGAAATAAGGACTTTTTATTGACAATTGAAATACAATTCCTTTGACATTGTTTTAATAAACATATGAAATATGTTCTTTTTCAATGACAAGTGAAATAAATTCTTTTGGTATTGTTTTAATTGACCTATTAAAAAAAACATGACTTATGTCTATTGAAACAATATCAAAGGAATTTTATTTCAATTCTCAATAAAAAGAATGTATTTAAATTAAGAAACAGAAAAGAGTACTGAACTATTACTATCAGTCCCCCTAGGCTGCAGTGAATGCTGGACAATCTCCTTACAGATAGAGAAGAGACTTGAAGCAACAGAAATGTGATTCTACAGAAGAATTATGAAAGTAGCATATACCAAACATGTGAGCAATGACAAAATTCTAGAGACAATGGAAAGAAAAAAAAACTTATATTTAATACTAGCAGTAGAGCCCGGCGTTGCCCGGGGATGTAACAGTAAGAGATAGATCAAGTATCGACCATCATAAAGACTGAAAAATAAAATTGACAAAGATTATTGTTTAAGGTTGACGGACACGCATGTCTTAATTAGTTTTTTTTTTTATACGAATTGGTCAAACCCAAATTCAAACAAAAACATTGTTTACAATCGTTATGAGTCTATCGATTGGTGAATAGAATTTTATTATAAACAATTGTCTTGTAAATGGAATTTTTAAAGCATTCTGAATGTAAATAAAGAAAAAAGTGTGCAAGACAATAAGAAATACTACCTGCCGAAAAAAAAAAAGTGGATGTTTGTTTTATCGGCTGAAAAATGTAAGAAATCCGATCCCATATATAAAGGAACACACGCACACACACACACACACAACCTGGGTTTTTTAACCTAAGTCACTCCACGGAATCGCTAAAACATAGAGCATAGTCTGATGAAAAAGACGCCAAAGTTTATGAAAACAAAATTTTATCGTCAAAATGCTTATTTTTTTTATGAAGTGGATAGACTAAATTTTTTTTAATTATTTTTTAAAAATTTTTCCATCTTTTAGAATATTCTAAATTTTGATTTAAAAACCTTGTTTCTCTTTGTCGCAACAAGGGGTAGTAAATAACATAGATAATTTTAGCGCATTTTTTTTTGTATTTACACACATTAATTTGGAAAATCTTGCAAAAAATAAAAATAATTGTCAGATGTTAATGAAACTTTCAGAAAGTATTCACAGATGATCGAAATTATTATAAATATTTTTTTTTTTTTTAAAGTCATGGCAGAAATATTTTTTTTATATTTATTAACACCCCATAACTAATTTTATGAAAAACTCTAGAAATTCAAGACCATCGGTTTTAGTGATTACAATAGTTAAAAGCACAAGGCTTTGAAGAATTCAAATCATGTTTTTTTTTTTTTTTTTTTTGGCCAACGTACCTGAAAATCAGCTGTGAATTGTAACATACAAAACTCAATAAAACAAATATATTATTTAGTTTCAAATGCTTTTATTTGTTTTAATTTGTTTTTATGAATCTGGACAATATTTTCTGAAAGCAAAAAATTTTTTCAATGAAAATTGAATTTTTAATACAATTATTTCTTATTTCTTTAATTTTAAAAAGATTTTTAAAAAATGTTTAAATTGAATTTTAAAAAATATTTTAACATTAGTTAAAAGCAACATCAACCTTTCAAAATGCCCGTGTGAGATTGTCATTGTCTAGCGCTTTGAAAATTGTATAATTTGGACCAATCAGATTAGCCATGGTAATTAAGAAATGTAATTTTTGTGTTTATAGTCGGACAGTAATTATCAAGTACGGAAGACCAACCAGAATACAATTTAGTTGCATTATTTGAGTTCAACATTGTTCTCCGCTGTTAAGCCCTTTACTTTTGTGAAACACGTATGGAGAAGTTAATTTGAGTTTTCAATTTCAACTGAGAAGGGTACCTACAAGTAACAATATTATCTTATGAAATTTAACTACTGCTAAACTTTAATTTATATGATCTTATTTTTATATTAATCTCAGTTATGACATTTTTCCATAAATGAAATATCAAAATTAATAATAAAATGAATGGAAATACAAATAACACAGTAAAATGTAATAAATGTACATAAAATTATAGTATTTTATGTACACTTCTGATAAAATTTCATAAGAAAGGTACCTAAATTAATTAGATACCTTTTTCTTATGAAATTTAATCTTACTATTAACAGTCTTATTTTTTAATTTCTTTATATTTTCCATAAAGCATCGTAAACGTAAAAATGAAAGCTAAGTACAAAAAAAAATAAATAAATAAATAAAAAATTAGAGCGCTGAAAGTTTTCCTTAAAAGTAACAAGGTAAATAATTTGTTCACTTAAATAATTTCACTTCCTTCCATCCGTAGAAAGTATTCTCCTCCCGTAAGTTATCTAAACATATGAATGTGCCTTTTCGTCAATCGTCAAGCGACACGAAAGGTTATGACCTGCTTTGTTTTATTTTCAAATTACATTTTTTTGGCGCAGAAGCTAAGTTAAGCTTGGTTCAAAATATTTTAAATAAACAGTATAATATCTGTTTTTATTAAAATCAGTTTTGAAAAAATGATAATTGACTTTTAAAAGAATATCAAAGTAAGATTTTAATCTTTTTTATCAAATCGAAAAAAATGATTGAAAATGATTATCTGCACTTTTTTTTGACCAAAAAAAAACAATATTTTTAAGGAAAATTTCAGACGTGCTAGGAATGATTAAAAAATGTAAAAAAATACCCCCAAAATACTTTGATCTTTCCTCTTTAATAATAATATGAACATTAGACGATAAAATTTTGTTTTCATCAAGTTCGGCTATGCTCTTTTGTTTACATTTTCGTGGGTGAGTTCTCCCCCTTTCATTCTCACAATGTATCTTAATCGTGTTTTCAAATTGATTTTATTAAAAAAACAACTGTATTTTTCCCATTTTCGGCCCCGTTAGAACCACCACAAGGTAATTTTATGTAGTCCTGTGAAGTTTTGTTGAAATCGGCTAAAAAATGTAGGAAATTCGATCCAACATATAAACGTTACAGACACACACACAACCTGCGTTTTATAATAAGTAAGATCAGGAAGTGATAGCTGAAATTTCTAGGGTATATAATGAGGAAAGAGGGCTTGGGAATTTTGATACTCAGAGAACATATTAAAGGCAAGTGGGACAGAGGAAAGAACTTGAATGTGTGTGAATGGATGGTGGAGCAAATTTGGGAGAGATGGCAAAAAGACAACATTTATTGAAGACAAGAAATTGAGGAGAGCCATGATTGCCAATTTACTGAAGGGACACACAAAAGAAGAATCTTTTTGCTAAGATAACTTATTACTATTAACATACAACTCTGCTTAATTATTAAAAGCCTAATGAATCTTACTGTTTTCAAATGATATAAATTATATTAACATTATTTTTACTATAAGCTAACATTACAGTATTTACTGACATTTTTATAATAAGCAAATAATATAACCTTTCAGTATGCCTGTAAGTTGAAAAGAAGGGAAAAAAAGAAGACCTCATCTGGTTTCTCATATTACAAATGTGTGTTCTGGGAGCTCTATAGATTCATGAATTTCCAGTGCAATCGAATGTAGAAGAATCTATGCAGTAAAGATAAATGGGTAAACTACAAAGGACTAGAATTAACACACACTGGGAAATATCAATTGATAAGAAGTTTGGCAATAAGCATGGGATCTCCACAGGTGGCAGTGCGTATTGCAGCAGCTGAATGAAGATGTAAAGGTAGGAAATGGTAAATAATACTCTATGGACCACGCTCAACCTTTAACATGTTTTTTTTTTTTCTTTCCCTCTAATCTTTATATCTGTTGCTTTGGTTTTGCCAAGTTTTTGATTTGGGATTTCTTTGATTGCCATGAACAATCAGAATGCCATGGATATGAAAAACAGCAATTGAGAAAATAAGAAAAATTTTTGAACTGCAAATGTTTAACTTCAAGAATCAGTCAGCTGTAAACTAATACAGTAAAAATACAAAAAAAAAATAGTTGAGTAAATAAGTAATTTCAGTTTATTTCCTTTTTGTTTTACTAACACACACACATACAGATACAATAAATACATACATACATACATACATATATATATACATACATACATACATACATACATACATATATATATATATATATATATATATATATTCAAGCATGTTTGAATAATCTAGACATATTAAGTCTATTTATTTTATTTTAATCCTCTCAATTTCATGGATCAGTTTCTTAGTGCTGTTACAAAACTGAGTAAGAAAGACAATATAGTTTTGGTTATTTCTTTTATTTTCCCAAGTATTTTCAGTTTACAACTTTCAAAAATTAATGTAATTGATAGTTGTGAATTTGCAACTATCAATTACATTAATGTTCACCTTAGCAGTTCACACCTGAAGATGATATTGGATGAGATTGAAAGTATCCTTGGACTAAATTTGTAATGTTGGTGTGACTACATATGAGCATGAACAAAAGTTGGTGCCCACCATAATGAGACTGACCACAATTTTGACATAAAAAATGCTACTCTGATCAAAGGAATAAACAATTCACTATGGCAAAAATATCTAGAGAGTACCTTGATCAAAAGGTCATCTACAGTAAATTTGTCTTCTGGCTCTTACAACATTTCACCATTCCTGGCAGAACTTCTATTTGTCACAGTGTGGGATGTCTACTAACGATGGAAAGAAAAAGAATCTAAATGAAATCAGCTAGATTAATAAAAACAGAATTTTAAATTTAAAATTCCTAGCATCCCTAATTCATGCACATGTTTAGTCACACCAACGTAACAAATTTAGTTTGATGAAGTCCTAAAGGATGAAACATATAACAAGAAAACTTTTTCCACTCTGTCATACATTGTCCCCTAATATATATAATATAAAAGGCTCAAACACTAATATTACATGGCTATAATTTATTACATTGGAATCATAATCATGATATCAATTCATCAGATCTTTTTGAATTTGTAGGTCTGATGAATTGGATTGTGATTACTATTCCAATGTAATAAATTATAACCACTGAATATTAGTGTTTGAGCCTTTTATATTATATTCTTTCTCTGTCTTGAACATTGAGGTCTACCTGGATTCCATCCTCTTGGAAATATATATATATATATATATATATATGTGTGTGTGTGTGTGTGTATTGACCAATAATATTATATATATGTAGTAACTACATGTCTCAGGCAAATGAAATTAAATAAGCTTCATGTTGAACAATAAAAGATCTATTTATCAAAATTTGAACAAAATATTCAAAGGGATGTAGATTTTATAACCAATTTCACAAAACTTTACACAAATGTTCAATATATGCACCACCTGTAACACGACACATGTCAAGTCAGTGGTCCAGCCCTTGTTAAACATACTGTAACATTTCTTGCATAACATTCTTCATCACTTCAGTGATTCTCTGCTTAAGTTCCACTAAGCTTATAGGAAGGGGGAGGGATATAGACCTGTCCTTTTACATAGCCCCATAGAAAAAAATAATCACAAAATCAGGTGAATGTGGTGGCCATTTCAACAGCCCATTGTCCTTATCACTGGCATGCCTGATCCATCTTCATGGTTGATTTTCACTGAGGTAAGTCCACATAGTCAACTTAGTTTCTAAACATTTTGTTAAAATTTGAAAATATTTGAGTGAGAATTGGCTATGTTATTAGAGTACAATATATATATATATATATCACATTAGTAGCATTAGCCCTGAAACAGGAATTTACAAAATAGATTGCAAAAAATGTTCCATGCAACACATTGGTGAGCCATCTAGGAATTTAAATAAAGCATTATATGAACATAAGAAGGATCTTTTACAAAACAATACACTTAATACATCATTTATAAAAAATATGCCTGACTGTGATTTTCACTTAAATAATGCAGTTTTGTATTTAGAGAGAAAATAATTTATTAAAGCAAAACCTTATTGAAAGTGTACTAGATTTAGAATCTTCCACAGTACATTTATGACCAGGATCATGCAAATTATCTCCCTTCTTCACAAAATTACTACAACTTCTCTCTTCCTCACAAAATTGCTACTCCAAATTACTACAAATACAATGTGGTATAATTAAAAGCAATAAAAATCTGAATCAAATAAGCTAAGCTAGACATCACAATAAACTCAATGATGAAATTTAAAGGCTAAACATCTCTGTATCTTTAATGCTGTGATGTAAACTCTAACTTATTGCATTTATTCTCCATCTTTTGCCTCTTTAAGACTGATTCCATTAATAAAACTGTTATTAAACTGAAAATGTTTCTTTGTGGAATGAAACATGTCACTAAGAGCTTTTTGAAACTTGTCATTCCCAAATTTGTGTTAGGGTCACATCAGTTCAAAAACTTTATCAAAACAGATATCCCAAGTATGAAGACTTCTTGTAGAAACAGGCAAATCAAACAAGTTATAAATATGTACAATAAAAAAAATAATTCACTCATGTTTTAAAAGATTATTCATTTACAGATTTTCTTAGAAGAATTTTAAGTTCAATCCCTGCAGAAGATATTGGATGTGATCAAACAAGAAATGAGAACAATCCACTGAATAAAAAAAAATCATTTCCCTGTATAATGCAACATATACATGAAGAAAATGAAAGAAAACAACTTTTTTTTTTTTTTAAATGTCATGTCTCATCAGGATGTAGGTGATCATAACTCTCTACAGGCTCCTTTTTTATTATCTGCAAATTTTCCAGACTTCATAGGATAGAAAGTTGAATATCTGTTGCCTTCTCCACAATTTTGAATTCAAAGTAGTCCTTCTCCTAGACTAGGTTCCACCTAAGGCTAGGGAGTTCAACCTACCCTGCTATTAGCCTGGGAGAAGAATAAATAGATTCATACCTTTCCCAGGTGCATTTACATGAAAGCAAATTCAATGGACTAAGTGGGCATTTGATTTTGGTTCACTGATTACACTTTCTGCATTTATAACCATTGCACTACCTGCATAGAGAGAATACAAACCAAATATAATAATAATAAAAATGAACAAGATAAGGATACCACTGATTTTGCAGTTTCTTTAGTTTGTAATAAAATACAAACAAAGTTTTCACAAATTCAAATACCTGAAAAAATAAAAGCAGTTTTAGTAAAATATCTGTTAGTCAACTTATAAGATTTCCTGAAAATGGATGAGATATTTTCTATGTGCAAAGACCCTTATAAATGCATAGAAAAGAATTTTTTTACAGTAAGGTACAAGGCCTGGGGGCCACTTGAGGAAGAGGATTGTGTTAAGGGGTAGTTTATATGGATAGGAGGGGAAGATAATTGTTAACTAGACTTGAACAGGTTAGGATTGTAGTGATCGGAGAATCATCCTCTTGAGAGTCAGTTCCACAGAGTAATGGCTTGCAGGTAGAAGTTCTTGAGTGGAACTTACTTCTTTCTAGTGGAATACGGAGGGAATGTGGGTGGTTTGCTACTATGTAAGTCGCATGGTTTGGTCCTGGCTGTGAAGGTTAGACCTGGTGGAACCAAGGAATATATCAGGTCATCCCATAAGTTCTGTCCGAATTTTAAGTTTTTGTTAAAATGAACGAAATTTAAAGACTATTTTATAATGTCTAATGGAGCTGAATATTATTTTTATGTCTAGATGCATTTAAACTGATCAAATTTTATTTCAGAGAACAATAAAATTAAATTTTGTTTGATTAAAACCCTGCTAACATAGAAGCACCCAAGAATCATTTGAGGCACATAATGCTTTATGAGTTCAAGAAAGGAAACTCAGCAGCCGAAGTGGCTAGAAACATACACTCAGTTTATGGAGAGGAATGTGTGAATGGAAGAACTTGCAGAAGATGGTTTGCAAAATTCAGAGGTGGAGATTTCACCCTTGAAGATGAAGATCGAACCGGACGTCCAGTTGAGTTTGATGAAAAGATTCTTGAAGCAGCCCTTGAAGAAAATCCTGCTTTATCAGTTGAGGAGTTGGCAGTGGTTCTCAGTTCAAACCATACAACTGTTCATCGTCATCTTCAACAACTTGGAAAAGTTCCTAAACTTGGAAAATGGGTGCCTCATGAATTGTCTGAAAAAACCCTCAAATCCCGAGTTGACATCTGCTCTTCTCTCCGTTCTTGCCAACCTGTTTCACCTTTTTTGGATAGACTTGTGACTGGCGATGAAAAATGGATCTTTTATCAAAATGTTAAGCATCATAGACAGTGGCTTGGTAAAGGGAAAGGACCCCAGCCACAGCCGAGAAGGGAAATTCATGGACAAAAGTTTCTTCTTTCAATCTGGTGGGATCGCCAAGGAATAATCCACTTTGAATTCTTACCACCTAATGCAATGGTGCCTCTTTGAGGAAAAATCCATTCATCATCATTGACGGTAGTTCAGGGTCTGATCAGTAGTTTGTGATATATTTATAAGAGATGTTAATAGAAAACCATGAATTATTGCAACAGACAGATTTCATTATTTGTTTGGCTGACATGATCACAAATAGGCAATTTTGTTATTCATTTAAAACAAATGGCCATGTTGCTATTAATTCTTGAAATATAGTTATAGATAGAGGTACATAGATTTTTAGTTAACTGCTATTCATCCACAGTAACAAATACAATCAGTCATTTCCTTAATAAGATTATCAGTCAAATTTAACAATGTTCTAAAGAATATTTTATTAATCTTCAAGAATTTTCAAGTAACCTTGACCTTCACCATTGAGTCAATACGGAAAGGGGAAAAGTAAATGTAAACAACTCACAATTCAGTTTTAATCTTTAGTCAAATTGTAAAAGTGGCTTGAAAGAAACTGAAAAATTATTAAAAACTACTAACAATTTTAACAATTGAAAGCCATTTTGTTTGAGAAACCTAAAGTCTAAACAATGTATTAAAAAACAGGAAAATTTCATTAGAAACAATCAAAAGAGAGCTAAAAAGCTATGTAATATCAGTCCTCCTATATGGCAGTGAATGCTGGACAATTTTCTCACAGAGGAAGAAGAAACTTAAGGCAACAGAAATGTGGTTCTACAGGAGGATACTGAGAATACCATGGACTGAGCATGTAAGGAAAGAAAGTTTTAAAGAAAATTAAAACAAAACGGACACATAAATAGATTAAATTTCTGGGACATTTAATGAGAAAAGATGGCTTGGAGAATTTGACACTCACAGATCATCAAGAGGAACAGATGAAAACAGTGAGTAACCTATCTAACAAGCTAGTGTAAATGGATGGCAGAAAAGTAAACAGGAGGGGTAGTAAAAGGCTAACATTGCCAAGAATTACGCAGGTTAGGAAGTAGTGGAGAAACATGATTGTCTATATATTGAAGTAATACAGAATATAAAAAAAAGATTCACACACAGTCACCTATTTAAATAATACATGTTCTGTCTTTGCAACTCACATAGCAATCCTAAATTATCACGCTTTGCCTTCTTTATTCTTGGTACATCGAAAAGTTAATAAAAGAGCAAAGAAAAACTACAACCTGAATTAAATTCCTCTAAAAGACTTCTTTTCTTGTCTTTTATTGTCTTCTTCCGAATGTGGGTTCATGCTGTTGCATAATTCATGCCAAAGTTATAAGCTTTGGAGCACCTGCAGCATCTGACTCTCCAAAGAAATGGCAAAGCACCAAAATAAATGTTAAAGGTGGTTTGCAATAAGATACAAAATCTTTTTTTCCTTTTCTTCTTTTCAGCAATTTGCATCAGTAGATTTTTATAGCAAATGAATAAACTTGGTTATCTAAGAATGCTGAATTTTTTGTGTTAAACATTACTTTTTCACAAAATTTTGATGACTTTGGGTGAAAGAAAATATCTTTTAGTAGATATTTTCCTGGGTACCTCTTTGTATTTTTGATAAACCAAAGCCTTTTTTTTTTGTTTAAAGATTGAAGATATATTTACTTTTGATTTTCTTTATTTTTAGATAGACATATTTCCCCGCCACTTTATTAATTTTAAAATTTCTTTTTGGTCTATTTATGCTTTTCGACAGGTTGAA